>NW_017547141.1:409920-515680 GCF_001854935.1 Bemisia tabaci | reverse complement strand
GAGCCAGAAATAGTGGTTCCTTATTGCAAAATGTGGTCCATTTGAGAGTATTTGTGAATGATTAAAGTTTACATCCAAAGGGAAAGACATTGCAGTGGCCAATGTATAGTCATTAAAATTAGACGTCCATTTTCCAGGCAAAAAGAGTTAACAAAATATCGGGTAAAATTGGTCAAGAGTGAGTTGCATGCATGATAATGCAATATTTCTCTGAAGAATATCCCTTAAACTAAAAATATTTTTACGTTACAAACCCTTCAGGACAGGATTTCGAAGAGCATATGTATTCTTTTACGAACCTGAAACAAAAGAAGAAGAAAAGAAGTTGATTAATTTAGGTAGTATTTATGCCTTATTCAACACTTATTAAGGTCATGCGCCAGGTCAGTTTCTGAATTTTTTGTGGTTCACAATTTATTGCTTCGAGTGGCTCATCAGACTGATAAAATCTTACGCCTTAGCAATTGAAGTTAAAACTTACAGAAAATCGAAAATAATTGTGGTTACAATATGTTTAGCATTTCAGTTAAAAATCTACTCTTTAGGAGCGATTTTATGTAGATTATGTCACTGATTTATTGGTATGAATATTTGTGACCTATCTCAATCATGATGCATTGAGATGATATAATTATTGCGTGGTGACTTTAACGCAGGAGTAGGAAAACAACCGAACTGCATTTTGTAATAAGGGACTACTAATTGGACTATTTCCACCAAACAGAACTGTGTGCAAGTAGGATATATTGACGGTGTAAGTCGGCAATCACAAAACTCGATTTGCGACGTCGCAGGCTTCCTGTCATACTTAATTTTCTAAACGGAAAACTATACTCGCCGGCGATTCTTTAAAACTGCCGTGATTTTTCTTCTCTGTGTAAAGAAAATTCTGCAAAAACTTCAAATGGTAATGTCAGTTTGTTCTCCTTTAAAAAAATAACATAAAGGCGGAGATTTTCAGACACCGCAAACGAGTTATATGATTGCCGACTCACACCGTCGATATGTAGTACGCTCGTTAGTCGAGAGTCATAAGAATGAATGGGACTAATAAAGCGCCAGTGACGTCAGCGGTGACGATCCAGCCGACGGATGACAACCCGAGGCTTTAACTCATGAGCCCTGTCCGCAACACTCTTGACACATGCCCGCGGCTCATAGTCCCCCATGCAGTTCGCACCCAGATAGTTCCGTTTGCTGAATTGGAAAAGCGGGAATTTACATTCTACCAAACGAAACTTTGTGCCAACTGTGTGCGGGACTCATGAGCCGTGGTCATGTTTCTAGAGCGTTGCGGTCAGGGCTCATGAGTTAATACCTCGGATTTTCATCCTTTTGGCTCGATCGTCGCCGCTGACGTCACTGGCGCTTTATTAGTCCCATTCATACTTACGACCCTCGACTAACGAGCATACCCCACCTTTCCCACTTGCACATAGTTCTGTTTGGTGGAAATACGTCCGATTAGTTTGTTAGTCCAATAGGCTCGTTTGTTTTCCTACTCCTGCGTTAAAGTCACCATGCAATAATTACATCATCTCAATGCAAATTGATTGACCCCGACTAACAAGCATGCTCCATCGTTCCCACTTGCACATAGTTTTGTTTGGTAAAGATACGTCCGATTCCAGCTCATATTCAAAACAACGAATGTGCCATTCACTTAAATCCTGTAATCGAGCTCTGGAATTTTGAAAAAAAGGCAACAGAGTTCCCCGATGACGATATGCCGATGATAGGAGACCGCCCGAAGCAGGGAGCACGAGAGCAAGGAAGGAGCATCCCTATCAGCTTTCATCTGCGTCCACTCGTCGCGCCCCGGTCGGCGTCGCACCGCGCCTCGAACTGAAATTATTTCGCTTTCACTCTGTGTACTTTATTGCCCCCTCCCCTCTCCCGGGACGAGGAATCAAATGTCAAGCGGGAATTTCAAACGCCCGCCTCGTTGAAGCATCTCTTGCGTCACTGCGAAAGTGTCGCTATCTCCCGGAGATTGCCGGACACGCTGATATTTGTAAGTTCAACCTACCGTGAGTTTAATTGAAAATTTTATGGCTGTTGGCCTCTGGCCTCGTGTTTGCTTGGTGGATTCTTCGGTTACAGCGACTGAATTGAGTTCTACGAGGAGGAACTTGTTTCGAAAACGACGTATTTACTACTATCGATTACTTCCGAGCACCGTGTTGCGTAATATTCAGCAGGTAGAACGCACTTTCAGCATAATTTACTGGCTGATGGGCCAAAATTTTGTGTGGATTGCTCCATGTTCACAGAACCCATGCATCATGTTCTCGGTGCGGAAACAGGCTGCGAACCTCAAACATGTGTAAACTATTTGCAAAACGATTAATGGGCCACTAGACCAGCAGGTGCGAATATAAAAACATTGTTTTGTCATCAAAAGTGTACGTATTTGGTACATGATTAGTGCAAAGAAGATTATTGAAAATAACTCCTAGCCAATGTATTAACGCTTCCTTTCATTTACGAAAAAAAAAATAAAAAGAATAAATAATAAAAACCTACTTGAGTTGGGTTTGAGTTGTAGTAAGCTAATTTAATTCACGCAGATTATTGTTGAAAAAAAAACCTACTCGAGTTGGGTTTGAGTTGCAGTAAGCTAATTTCATTCACGCAGATTATTGTTTTTTTTTTTTTTTTGTGACCTGGAAATTCAAATTTTTCTTAGGCAGTGCTGAATTAAAGCATTAAAATCTTGGTTAAGAAGTAATTCCAGTAATTTTCATTTCGCGAATCTTGTTCTACGTGCAATTTTTAGAAAGAATCAAGAATCTTAATTCTAAAAACCTTGTCTGGTGGTTTCTTCAATGTGCATCAGTATTGACTACACCGCAAAGAAATGTTCATAACGCCATTCGTCAATCAACATTAGACGATCTGAAAAATAATTTCCGCGAACAGTTTATACGTCTTACTCAATTATACGCAATCTATACAGGGTGATCGAGGGTTTCACGGCCAGACTGCGAAGGAGCTGGAACATCCCTAAACCCCCGCTTTAAATTGAGATTTCCTTTTTTATTTTGTTTCGATCATTTATGAATTCAGGGCATAAAAGTACAGAAAAGTACACATTTTCATGAAATTTGGTTCACAATTATTGCCAAAATTCAGGAAAAACTATTTACTTTCCGGAATTTTTGGGGGGCCGTTGTTCCGATTGGAGCACTGGAAAACTGGACATTGGATCTAGAGTCCAGACACTTGAAAACATTGATAAGAAAAAGGACTCTTGATTCAGTCAGATTTAAACTTAAATCAAAAGGAAATCCGCTCAAATTAAGAGGCTCGATTCTTGATTTAAGCAAAAATCTGATTGAATCAAGAGTATTTTTTTTTGTCGATGTTTTTAAGAGTCGGGACACTAGATCCAGTGTCTTTTTTTCCAGTGAGGCACTTTTGGAAAAAACAACTTTATACAACAAAAATTCTTGTTCTGACCCATAACCCATAGAGCACGCTCCTGCAGTCTGGCCGTTTAATCCTGAATCACCTTGTAGGTTGCTTGAATACGGAGACCGGGTTTTCTAAAATATATCGTGTCTGCGCATAACTTAGTTACCCTGATGTTGACAAAGCTCTCCCACATGGCTTCCCGATCGAATACAGCGAGCGGCAGGAGTCGGCCACCCGCCTGACTGGAAGTTGTCAATGTTCTTTTTGCTCTAATGACTCGACTTCTGCGCGTGCGCGTTTGTCTCTCGCCGTCATTTGCACGGGGCAGCCGATGCTCATGCTCATAGACGTCGATAAATCCCAGTCGGACGGGACCCGATCCGCGATCGACGGCAGCGATACCTGGTGACAGATCCACGCTCCACGCCGACCATTAAGGCCTCCGGGCAGCTGATCAATTATCATTGTAAAGCAGGAGGTAGGCATCACCACTGCCATTCGGACCGGGTTCAGGAAGTCTCTGTTGACTTGCATTTTGGAGATAGTGTTGGTTTTAGAATAATTAAATCATTCAGTTCACTGGAAAAAAACACACATTAGATCTAGAGTCCAGACTCTTAAAAACATCGACAAGAAAAAGTACTCTTGATTCAATCAGAATCTAGCTTAAATCCAGAACCAAGCCTCTTAATTTGAGCGGATTTCGTATTGATTCAAGCAAAAATCCGATTGAATCAAGAGTATTTTTTCGTGTCAATATTTTCAAGGGTCTGGACTCTAGATCCGATGTGTTCTTTTTCCAGTGTTTTGAAATGACTTTGCACTGAGGGAGAAAAGTTAAAAAGCGGAAAACCCTCATTGAAACCGATAGTTTTAATAATGGGTCAGTTGCGCTGGTCATAGAATCGCGTTTTCATGTTTGATTCTTGTGGATCAGCTAAAAATATTGAGAGCCGTCCAAACAGCGACTCTTCACGATCAATACTAATCGACATATCGCGCTTTTAAAATTCGGATTAAAACGTCATCCACCAGGTAGTGACACTAAAGTGACACCCTTGGTTGTGAGAAACACATTTTCATTGGTTATTCGACGTGAAACTTGGATGAAAGGAAGCTGGAAGAAACCAAGGGTGTCACTACCACGGTGGATAACGTTATGAACTGAAGTTTTCAGAACGCGATATTTTGGTACTGAACGTAATAGGTACTGAACGTAGAAAGTTGCTGATTGGACGATTCTACCTTTTTTTAGGTGGTCTACAAGAATCAAGCATCAAAACACAATTCTGTGACCAACGCTACTGACCCTATAAATCACCCAGTTCGAAAACGATCCCGCACTGAGGAGGAAAAACTTAAAAAGCGAAAAACCTTAATTGAAACCGATAGATTTTGATAATTGAAACATGATTTATTTTGCGTTTAGAGATTGTGGAAAACCTAACGAGAAATGATACCAAAGTTTCGGCTTTTATTGTCATTGAGGTGTAATAACGATTGCGATGCAAAAGTTTAACTCCAAACAGGCTGGCAAGACGCAGATAAAGCAGAAGTTATTAGCATCCGATTACCTACACCGAAAAAAATAATATGCTGTTTTAGCACCTAGGATGTTAAAAATGTGTCTGGTGATCTCAAGATGCTACCTTAACTGCCTACAGAGTAAAATTTGCATTCACAGGATGTAAAGTTAACCGCGAGGGCAGTAAGGACAACAACTCCGGATCACCAGACACATTTTTAACATCCTAGGTGCTAAAACAGCATATTATTTTTTTCGGTGTAGGATATTTTACTTTTAAATCTGATCCTTTTTTTCTTTGCTTTTCTTTTTGATGACTCTAATAAGTGGGATAAAGCAACAGGTCTCATGGTCTCTCTTTTATTTGCGTTTGATTATCTGGGATATTCTGAGCGAAGACGATCGATATAACCGCAAGGCACACGACAATAATGAAAATTAATGTATGAAAATATGATAAAAGTTAAGTTTGATATCGAAAGCGTGCCTGGAAGGTAAACAATGCGATGATTGATGAACGTTTGATTCATTGCTTTACCAGAAGCAGGAGCCATGTGGGATTTCTTGACTGGCTCAAAAGCGCCACTGGCTACCACTCAAGTCAGAGGGAAGATTCATGGCTCCTGCTTCATCATTTTGCTCCCTAACAATGCGCTGATCTCCGCAAGGATCTCCTCTGCTCTAAATGACCATCCACGGGCAGATGTTATCTATTATGATGTATTCATAGAAAGTTTAGATCTGTTGCTAAACGATGATGAGAATACCAAAAGCGGTTTTCGCAACTGAACGTATTTATACTAAATGAAACTATAAGCAAGTGGGAAGATGAGGTGTGCTCGTGGAAAGCTCGTGCTATCATGGCTCATGAACATTCGGAATTTTTGAATGGGGAGTGTAAAAATTATTGGAATATTTTTTGACTGTATGAGCGAAAACAACCATTATGAACAGCGGAAGCCCGAACTCCTGAGTTTCTGGACCTCCACTCTTTTTGCAAGTCTCGATTAACCGGTGCGCTAAAACATTTGCACGAAGACAAACGGGAAACTAAAATGTTCAATTCACCGAGGATTTTCATAGGACCTAATTACCACTTAACGACACATCAACTTTTTAGAATTTGCTAAGGTAAAAAATAAATATATCAATACCTATTACTTCGTACACATGTAGTTTGTGCAGCGTTTATCGAAAACCTACAAGTTTTTTTGGCCCTATTTGGAAAAAAACTTATCCCCTTGAGGTAAGAATCTACGATCTTACACTTCAACTTTTGCATTGAGAGGAGACTAAGTGAATAGGAGGCCAAGAAACCGAACGGAGCAAACATGCATTCACACGTGAGAAACTGGAGAGACGGACGAAACATGGCGTCAATAATTTTATTCACATTTTAAAATTGAAGGGTATCATTTCATGCCACAGTTTACGATCGAGTGAGTGCGAACGGGCCGCTAGCATGAAATACACGCAAACGATGCACCTTGCAGTGTTGTCATGATGGGCAAGAAAGAATGCCCGTTGTGTTGGTTGTTCTTGCCGTTCAAACCGCGCTCGAAGATTAAAAAGATGGTTTCCTGAGAGAACCCCTCCGTGTCAGGACCATGATGCTTTAAAAAGATTATGATGAGTGTGTGTGGTGCTATACATATGATCTCAACCGCAATAATCATTTACCGCGAATTTTTATCAGAAAATATACTTATAAGACACATTTGCACACATGTGAGATTTGAGTTCTAAAAGAAGATGAAGTTTTTTTGCACTGGAAAAAAAGTCACTTGGATCTAGAGTTCAGACCCTTAAAAACATTGACAAGAAAAAGTACTCTTGATTAAATAAGATTTTTCCTTGAATCGAAGAGCCAAGCCTCTTGATTTAAGGGGATGTCCGTTTGGTTCAAGCAAAAATCCGATTGAATCAAGAGTACTTTTTCCTGGCCATGAATTTAAGAGTCTGGACTCTGGATCCAAGCGACTTTTTTTCCAGTGTAGGGATTAGACGCCTGGACGTGTGTCTTCGTGTGTAACGATTTCGTTTTAAGCAAATAAAATTCAGCGTCAAATTTGCAACGTTGCACATCAAGATATGCATTACAAAAGGCTTAAAACACGTATCTCGACTTCTATGTTTGAAAATCCTCGATCTAGTTTTATTTTTGTTACTGAAAACCAATCAAACGTAAATGTCTAAAATTTTCACAAAATAATCTGTTTCGAATAAGGAAAGATCAATTATACGTATTTCTACCGCACGGAACTATGTGCATTATGACGTGAGTCCTGTTATGCATATATTCATATGGGTCTCAGGGCTCACGTCTCAATGCACATAGTTCCGTTTGGCAGAAATACGTCCATTTACTTTTCCAAATAATAACGCTCGGATTTCTTTTGAAAAAATAAAATATGAGATTAAATCCGCAACTTCACAAATCGAGATTCGTATTTTCACTTTCACCGTCGATATGGCTCATATGCACCGACGCATACACTTTTTGCGCGCTTCCTCAGCGCTTGGGGGTGCGTCTAAGTTTCCCGGTCTGCCATGAAATCTCATAAAAATACGGTGCAGTAGCCTAAGTACTCGTTCGATTGTTATAATTATCGCCTATTTTGACACGTCGAGCGCTTATTTCAAATTATTCACGGCTTTCGATGATTCCCACTGCTGATAAGTGAACGATGTATGCAGCACGCTTAACATATGCGTCTCGGAGTCTCAAGCCACGGTTTTACAAGCGGTTGCGCGGCGCTGACGCGACGTGAAACCGCGCGACAGAGAGGTGCCGCTGGGTGTAATGATTTTAAATCAACTCGCTGCCGCTGATAAAGCTATTCGCGTCGCCAAAGTGTAGGACAGCGACCAGGTTTTTCATCATCGCACACAGTCGCGAGGCTATTTTTGCGTCGCGTACTGTCTGTGGAACCGTGGCTTCACCGTCACTCCGTCGTAAAAATTCCTCGGGTGGATCCTCAGTAGCCATGCAAGTCATAGTAATGGTGAGCTGGTAGACAAGGTATAGAATATAAAGAAAATTTTATGACCTCACTTTAAAATTTCACTTGGAATACAGTTTGCTGAACCGCGGAAGGAAAGAAGACTTCTGAGGAAACCTCAACTTAAGGGGCTCCATCAACCCTTGACCCCTGAAACCCCTGAAATCAGCTTGAAGAGATTTTGTTTGTCTCGTGCGCACAAACGCGACTTAGAATTATCTCTACCTTCCTGGCCTTGCGTTAAAGTCTCCGAGATAATTTAGTCACTCAGTCATTCCGAGATGATTTAATTACAGTAATTAATTAAAGTGATTTATAATTGAACGTATTTCTGCCAAACAGAACCAGAGACATGTGGGAAAGATGGGGTGTGCTCCTTAGTCGAGAACCGTAAGAATGAATGAGAATTATAAAACGCCAGTGACGTCAGCAGCAGCGAAACCGTCTCCGTTGTCGCTCTTGGTCGGCATTAACTCATGAGCCCTGTCCACAACGCTCTTTCCCCATGTCCATGGCTCATGAGTGCCGCATTCAGTTGGCATAAAGTTCCGTTTGACAAAATGTAAAATGCTGCTTTTCCATTTCTCCATAGAAACCACACCCACTTTTACATTCTTTCTTATGTAGATTTCTAGAGCACAACCCATCTTTCCCACTCGTTCACGGTTTCGTTTGGCAGAAATACGTCCAAATGGATATTCTCTAATTGTCTTTAATTCTTCTCCCGTAGCAAATTTCTCCTCCCAACCGCCCGATTCGGACCTACGTAGAAGTATAACGGTGACAGAAGGATTCAGATCCTGGTCAGAATTAACCGACGCACATTCTCATCCTCATTGAAACGATTAAAGTTACGCCAAGTATTCCGAGTTTCCGTCGTAAACAAATGCCCGCTCATCTTATTAAGGACCGTATCAAGGTATGGACGAGTCAAACTACGTCATTTTTCCAGGATGCAGTTAGCAGTTGCAATGACAGCGACCTTTATTCAAGGGATTCGCGCCCGAACCCAACTGCGAACTGGTTCCGGGCCGGGACTCCCATCAATCCGACCTAGCGCGACTTGCGTTCAATATTTTATCGACAACCGGTTCGCGGCCGGCCGGCGCGGGGCGGTGCGACAGAGAAAACTACCGCGAGGAAAGTGCCAGACCCCGGAGCCGACAACAAATGGACGTATTTATACGAAAGGGAACTAAGCGCCAAATTTCCAAATTTCAGTTTTTAACGGATCTGAATTCTCCGTGTAATAAGCTGCTCTCACACGTAAATATGCCCCCAAAATACTAATTTCATCCCCTGGAATCAGCCCCTGAAAAATCGCAAAACAGGGAATCAGCGATTACGAATAAAATCAAAAGGAACTATGTGTAATTCCCTTTGATTTAATGCGCTAACCCGGATTCCGAATTAAATCAAAAGGCGCTATCTCCACTTGATTGACGCGCGCGCGGCGGAGCTTGGTGGAAACTTGGTGAAATTTAGTACCAGGGGGTATTTTCGCATGGGAAACTCGAATTTCGGGTCAAATTTTGAAAATTCAGAAATCCAAGATGGCGGACATGGCCTAAAATGCTATCTCGGCCCCTATCCANTATTTTGACACGTCGAGCGCTTATTTCAAATTATTCACGGCTTTCGATGATTCCCACTGCTGATAAGTGAACGATGTATGCAGCACGCTTAACATATGCGTCTCGGAGTCTCAAGCCACGGTTTCACAGGCGGTTGCGCGGCGCCGACGCGACGTTAAACCGCGCGATAGAGAGGTGCCGCTGGGTGTAATGATTTTAAATCAACTTGCTGCCGCTGATAAAGCAATTCGCGTCGCCAAAGTGTATGACAGCGACCAGGTTTTACATCATCGCACACAGTCGCGGGGCTATTTTTGCGTCGCGTAATGTCTGTGGAACCGTGGCTTCACCGTCACTCCGTCGTAAAAATTCCTCGAGTGGATCCTCAGAAGCCATGCAAGTCATATTAATGGTGAGCTGGTAGACAAGGTATAGAATATAAAAAAAATTTTATGACCTCACTTTAAAATTTCACTTGGAAAACAATTTGCTGAACCGCGGAGGGAAAGAAGACTTCTGAGGAAACCTCAACTTAAGGGGCTCCACCAACCCTTGACCCTTGAAACCCCTGAAATCAGCTTGAACAGATTTTGTTTGTCTCGTGCGTACAAACGCGACTTAGAATTATCTCTACCTTCCTGGCCTTGCGTTAAAGTCTCCGAGATAATTTAGTTACTCAGTCATTCCAAGATGATTTAATTAAAGTAATTAATTAGAGTGATTAATAATTGGACTATTTCTGCCAAACAGAACCAGAGACAGGTGGGAAAGATAGGATGTGCTCCTTAGTCGAGAACCGTAAGAATGAATGAGAATTATAAAACGCCAGTGACGTCAGCAGCAGCGAAACCGTCTCCGTTGTCGCTCTTAGTCGGCATTAAGTCATGAGCCCTGTCCACAACGCTCTTTCCCCATGTCTATGGCTCATGAGTGCCGCATTCAGTTGGCATAAAGTTCCGTTTGACAAAATGTAAAATGCTGTTTTTCCATTTCTCCATAGAAACCACACCCACTTTTACATTCTTTCTTATGTAGATTTCTGGAGCACAACCCATCTTTCCCACTCGTCCACAGTTCCGTTTGGTAGAAATACGTCCAAATGAAGGTTCTTTAACTATCTCCAATTCTTCTCTCGGAGCGAATTTCTCCCCCCCCCCCNTGACAGAAGGATTCAGATCCTGGTCAGAATTAACCGACGCACATTCTCATCCTCATTGAAACGATTAAAGTTACGCCAAGTATTCCGAGTTTCCGTCGTAAACAAATGCCCGCTCATCTTATTAAGGACCGTATCAAGGTATGGACGAGTCAAACTACGTCATTTTTCCAGGATGCAGTTAGCAGTTGCAATGACAGCGACCTTTATTCAAGGGATTCGCGCCCGAACCCAACTGCGAACTGGTTCCGGGCCGGGACTCCCATCAATCCGACCCAGCGCGACTTGCGTTCAATATTTTATCGACAACCGGTTCGCGGCCGGCCGGCGCGGGGCGGTGCGACAGAGAAAACTACCGCGAGGAAAGTGCCAGACCCCGGAGCCGACAACAAATTTAATTTCAGTCTCAATCCAAATAACTACCGATGCACGATGCTATGTCATTGGAACAGGACTCCCGCTGACATCTCGGCTTCCGAGAAGCGTTGAATAAGTTAGGTTTCGCACCACGGTACATGGTGTGATCAACGAAACCCTAGTGACTTTTCCAGGCGGTTTGGAATCAGAGTTCATGATGGCGCGTCAAAACCAAAATTCAGGGCTTCCGCAGTTCTAGTTAGGAAAATCCGGAATGTTTTGAAGATGTTCTGAGGACTTCCGAATAGTTTTTTCTGGTGCATTCGAAGATTACACGAACAATAGTTTCTTTACAAGTTTTTTCTGTTAGTTTTTTTTAAATATTTGTTGTCTGTAAAAAAGCAGGTGTGTGACGGAAGAGCAGGAAAAACAGGACAAAGAGGTGAGGGAAGAAGAGGAAGATGGAGAAGAAGAAGGGTAGGAAAAAAAGAGAAAGAAGAGGAAGGGGAAAAATAAGGGGGAGGAGGGAGAAGATGGAGGAAGAAGAGGACACGAAAAAAAGAAGGAGAAAAAGAAGAGGAATAACTAAGAGGAGGATTAAGATGATGGGGAAAAAGAAGAAAATTATAATGGGAGGAGGATGCGAAAGAAACACAGTCAGAAGAGGTAAAACAAGAAAATATAGGGGTAAAGGAAGAAAAATAAGTAGAAGCAGAACTGGAGGAAAAAAACAGGTAAAAGAAAAGGGAAAATATGTAAAGAATAGAAAATAGCAGAAAAACCTGAATAAATTTTTCCATTTACTCCTTCAATTATTCTCCCTATACCTTATCGTTATCATCATGATCTCCGCCTCCTTCCTTCTCTTCTTCTTCCTCCTGAATCTCTTCGTCCTATTCTTCTTCAACTCTTTTCTCGTTGTCTCCTCCTCCTTATCCTCTCTCCCTCCTACTCCTCTTCAAATTTTTATTTTTACTTTTCCTGACTGTTTTTTAAGGTCCGTCGTTGTTTAAATATGTCCATCGACGAAGGGTCAATCAAAACTAGTCCCTTTTTCAGGAGCGGCATGTTTACTCCGAGTGCGGCGGGTCGAGATCCTATTGGATCGTTGCCGATCGGCGCTGTAGGCGGCGGCGATGGCCTATTGACGAAGACGACGACTCGGACGTGGACGTGACGCGGCGTGAGTAATACGCTCGTCGCACAGTGGATCGAGTCAATTGGGGAGCTCGCACATGAAGCTTTTGACTAAAATTGCGAATTTTGATGTTTAATTCGTCACATTTTGAATTTTTGAGGGGTATCTCTTGAGGAAAATTTCACGAGAAAACCAATGGAACCACCCTAAGAACTTCAAAGTACTGTATGAACGGAGTTATGAGCTTTGAAAGTTTCCAAATTTTGTCCGACTTCCTCCATTGACTCGATCCACTCTGCGTCGGGGAACGGCAACGGCAGGGTCCGCGCCCGGACACGTTTTCCTGTCCCTGGCCCGGGCTCCAGCGGCCCAATTAAAATGGTGGCCGCCATAATTGGGTGCCGGAGCCGGCCCGCTCTTCGTGGTCGGTGCCCCCCCCCCCCCCCCNGGCGGGGCATTTAATCACAGCTCAATTACGAATCGATATTCCTGCCAATTTCCAGCCGCCGCTCGCCGGGTTCCGACCCGTCGGGATGCGCGTGGGTGCATCCGCGAGGAGCCGCGCTTCGTGCCAAAAAGAACGTTTTTCTCGTTTTTTTCTGCTGGTTTTATGGCTTTGTGTGTAGCACCTTCAGCCAACTTTAAACTATGTTTAATGCCCGTTGACATCGAGGGAGTAAGGTGGGAACATCCAGGTTCCAGGATTTTCAAATGTTCAGGGATTAAGGCCGAGTAGAATCTGTTTCAGAGAAAGAATATTTTTCTCTTTCTTTTCGGCTAGTTTTATGGCTTTGTGTGTAGCACCTTCAACCAACTTTAAACTAGGTTAAAAGTCCGCAGACATCTAGGGATTTAGGTACGCTGGGAAAAAAGACATTGGATCTAGAGTCCAGACTCTAAAAAACATCGGCAAGAAAAAGTACTCTTGATTCAATCAGAATCTAGCTTAAATCAAGAACCAATCCTCTTAATTTAAGCGGATTTCGTTTTGATTCCAGCAAAAATCCGATTGAATCAAGAATATTTTTTCTTGTCAGTGTTTTCAAGAGTCTGGCGTCTAGATCCAACGTGTTTTTTTTTCCAGCAGTGTAGAAAAATTCATGTTCCAGGCTTTTTAAATTTTCAGGGATTAAGGCCGAGTAGAATCTGTTTCAGAGAAAGAATATTTTTCTATTTTTTTCTGCTGGTTTTATGGCTTTGTGTGTAGCACCTTCAGCCAACTTTAAACTTTGTTTAATGTCCGTAGACAACGAGGGAGTAAGGTAGGAACATCCAGGTTCCAGGATTTTCAAATGTTCAGGGATTAAGACCGAGTAGAATCTGTTTCAGAGAAAGAACGTTTTTCTGACCGAATATGATTAACTTGATAAAATAGTGAATGCCGAGTGATGCAAATGATGGTGGTTCCCCAACCGATCGTAATCCTATCGACGAATTTTGGAAAAGAATGTAAATGGACTATAGTGAAAGTTGCAAAATATCGTTGCTAAAATGAACCTAAATCAAGGTTTTTGTCTTTTTGAGCCTTCGTCTCCCACTTGGCGTTTCATGGGATTTGTCCAAAGTTCGAATCCCAGAAATGGAACTTCTGGGATTTTCTCCTATGGAAAAAACAACAAAAGTTCTTCTTCTTCTCTCTGAGTTGCTTTTAGGACTCCACCAGGACACTGCTTGGTACTGTGATTAGTATTGCCTTACTCAATATTTTTCCCAACTTTGCAAAGGAGATTTTTCCCACCCTCGTAAGGGAGATTTTTCCCAACTCCGCATTTTTCCGTGGGACAATTTCATAAAACTTCCCGTGGAGACACGGCCTAACTCCTTCATGAAATGGTTTCAAGTTATTTTAAACTTGAAAATTTCCACAGTTTTAGCCCTCACTGGGAAAAAAAAAAACCACATTGGATCTAGAGTCCAGACTCTTAAAAACATCGACAAGAAAAATTACTCTTGATTCAATCAGAATCTAGCTCAAATCAAGAAGCAAGCCTCTTAATTTAAGCGGATTTTGTTTTGGTTCAAGCAAAAATCCAATTGAATCATGAGTATTTTTTCTTGTCAATGTTTTCAAGAGTCTGGACTCTAGATCCAATGTGTTTTTTTTCCAGTGCTCGTGAATAAAGAAGATTTTTTAACAGCGGTTTTCAACGCGACGGATATTCATTTTAGGTACCTACATGAGAGTGATTTTTCTACCTAGACTTTCTTCGACACGGATGTGGATGATTTTATCAGCAGATACACTCCATTTACTTTTCAAAAAAGGGATTCGTCTCGTAATTTTTCTCGATTCAACTCGATGAAAATTACAAAAGCGCCTAAATGAACGGGTCTTGCTTGTGGTAGAGGCCAGAGTAGGCGATCAAAATTGCGTTGGCCGAACAAACAGTTCGTTTACAACCGTGAATCATCAATCATCGGTTTCCTTCACGCAACCGACACGCAACCGATGAATGATGGGCCTGTTCGCGGAATATCGTGGACATGAGTGATTAACTGTGAGAAAGAGTAATCTGGCTCAAAGTTTGACAGTTCTGTGACGATTTAGCCGCTTAGGCTAAGAATGGAGTAAGTCCGCTTTTAGAATCGAGTTGATGAGGTCACAATGCGACATCCCACGATGAAAGTGGTTGAAAAAAGAGATTATAAAGATAAAGTTCTGCTTTTTTGTGGATAACTTTATAAGAGAGAATAGATCAGCGTTCACGATAAAAGAGTCGAAAAGTTTGAATTAGAAATTTCGATGCGCGAAAGTAAATATTTCGTCTGATTGGATCGAAAACTCCAAATTTAGACTTTCGACACAAAAGCCGCCGGAATGAGGGTAGCGATTACAACATGTGCCATCACAAGAAAGTTACTTAAATAAGAGGAGAGATAGGAAAGGCAAAATAAAGAGCATATGAATCAAATTCATCGTGGAATACGGATTACAATAATTAGGCTATCCACTTAGCTCAGGTTACGGTTTGGGTTAATTACACTAACATCCCATGTGCAAACATAAATGTACGGACGATAATTATTAATGCGCTTTTCCATTAAAATACGCAAAATATGATGCAGTTATAGGTCAGAGGTCACTGCCAGCAAGAAATAGATTTATTTCAACCGTATACCTGACCGGTGTTCCATAATTGTTTGAACTAGATTTTTACACATATTTCTGCGGGTGAGTGCGGGAGGCTCTGCAAACTCGAGATAACCATGCTGCGAGATAAATGCACATCCCATTTGAACGTATCTCTGCCCAACGGAACGATGTGCATTAAGACATGATCCCCGAGGCCCATAAGAATATATGCATAACAAGGCTCACGTCATAATACACATAGTTCCGTTTGGCAGAAATACGTCCATTTCTCTTGTTCCCGCATCGAGACGCGTTTTTCGAACAGGTCACTCACACACGGGCACTTAATCCAAGACGGAGGCGCGCGGTCGGCGGAAAAGCGAGGGAAAAAAATTGGCGCGCGTAACGGAGATCGGTAACGGTCGCGGGGCGCTCTCGTAAAATCATGGTAAATGTAAAAATATGGTATTAGCGGGGGGCAATAAAAATGGCGGAGAGCAAGTGGCGAGGAGCACGACGCCACCATAAAGGAGTATGAAAACGCAGGAAAGCAATTAGTGTAACGGACGCCGGAGCCGGCGCAACACGCTTCATCTGCTGCCTCACTTTCCGGGATTTACTTAGAAACGCCCTGGAATTGCTCCGCTTTTAGTGTATTTTCCGNTAAAATCATGGTAAATGTAAAAATATGGTATTAGCGGGGGGCAATAAAAATGGCGGAGAGCAAGTGGCGAGGAGCACGACGCCACCATAAAGGAGTATGAAAACGCAGGAAAGCAATTAGTGTAACGGACGCCGGAGCCGGCGCAACACGCTTCATCTGCTGCCTCACTTTCCGGGATTTACTTAGAAACGCCCTGGAATTGCTCCGCTTTTTAAGGTGTTTCCGCTCTCACGGTTGTCAAGTCTGAGCGTTGCCTCCGCGTTGGGAGAAGTGGTGAGCGGGACACAGGGTAACCCGTATTATACTGATAGACTGTCAATGCCGTAATAGATTGTCATGCACTTGGAAAAAGAACACATTGGATCTAGAGTCCAGACTGCTCTTAAAAACATCGATAAGAAAAAATACTCTTCATTCAATCGGATTTTTGCTTAAATCAAGAACCAAGCCTCTTAATCTGAGCGGATTTCCTTTTGATTTAAGCAAAAATCTGATTGAATCAAGAGCATTTTTCTTGTCAATGTTTTCAAGAGTCTGGACTCTAGATCCAATGTGTTTTTTTTCAGTGTGATAACGTTTAGCACTCGATGTTAATCACGTAGAGCATTGAGTTTTCATGAGCGGGTGGTTTGAATTCACGCATGAAGAATCATTAAATAGCTTCGTAAGGAGTTGATTTTTGTAATTTCCGTTGTGCGCATCGAGTTCTGCGTGGAATTTTGGTAAGGAAACATGGATCAGAATCCTTTAATGCGTACCTTGTCCAGTGATCCATTCAAAACTTGGTAAGTGTCACCAGCGCGTTGATTATTGAAATCGAGAGACAAAGCAATAGGCAAAGAGAAAATGGAGAAATCGCATTGATTGAACGGGTGATTGGAAACGGTCAAGCGGAAAAATGATGGACTAACTCTACGCACCGATGTAATATTCATGTTCTGGTGTTACTTTTGGTTAATTTAGGAAGTCGAACGCAAATAAACACAAATTTTGTTTTTCGGTTAAAGCATCATGCATGGATTATAAAACCTTACACAATTTCATCGCTGCTCTGACACGTACATTTGACACACCAAATGTAGGTATAAAAAAAATCGGATTTAGTAAAAAATTATAAACAAAATCTCTCATTTCCTGAGAGTATAGTAATTTCAAATTCAGTCGTCCGTAAAGGAGAAGTCCTCGGCGCGGCGGTCGGCATGTAACACATATTAGCGCCTACAAGACTGCACGAATACATCACGCATTGCATCAAACACAGTGCGGTCACTGCGGTCAGCGTGAAACAGATAGTGCCTACAAGAATGCATGAATACTTCACGCATTGCACCAAACACAGTGCGGTTAGCGTGAAACGCATCGCGCCTACAAGACTGCGTGAATACTTCACGCATTGCATCAAACACAGAGCGTTCAGCAGCTGTCGTCGGCGTGAAACTCATAGCGCCTACAAAACTGTCGGAATACTTCACGCATTGCTCCAAACACGGTGCGGTCTGCGCAGCGCGGCGGCGGAAGTTAAAATCATTAAACCACATTTGTGTTTGTTCTTTCATAATTTTTTCGTTCATTTCTTATGAATGGAAGGCCTTGTCCAGGCAGAGATAGGTTTACGAAAGTTAAAGTTCGCGCAAAGTTCGGTGAATTTTTGCTAGTAGTGTTGACAGGGCTTTCCCAAAAAATGTTACCAACACGAGTAAACGCGTCTTATGCACCCCACCCCCGCTGGCACGTTCAATTGATGGTTTTTATTGATATTTCAAAACGAATGAGGAGGGGGCGGCAAAATACAGGCGGTCCATGGGCGGCAAGTAGGTAAATCCGGCCCTGAATTCTTCAGGGGATTTTAGTCGCAATCAGATTTAAATTGTCTTAAAATTGCAGGAGAAAAGATTCATGACTTTTCTAAAAAAATAACATTTTACTGGAGGAAATTTTGGAAACCCTCGAATGACCATACGGCATTTTTCCTTAGCACGGTAGTAAGGGCGTATCTCGATTTCCACGTGGGCTGAACTCACCAGTTTGTGCCATTAAATTTACGAGTCATAATTCAAAAATTTGAAAACAGGGGGCTTATCCACTGAGTAATGCTTGTAGATAGTCAATAAATCAGCACCATCGGTAGCAATCGATAACGAGCAACAGTTACCCACAGATCATACTCTACGATATAAAATCATAGATGCATCGGAAAACGCGTAACGCCTGAGGCACGAAGCGCTTCGGGGTTTGAACCGCGAAGCGGTCAGAATATTCGTATCACAAAAATTGGACATATAGGTACTCTCGCGGTCACAAGAAACAACAAGTCGTCGGTATCAAAGAGTTAATTGGACTAAATTTTGCAATTTGGAGCTATAAATTCTGTCCCGGCTTAGAAACAACGTATGTGCCATTAGTTTCTCTATGCACATAAGTGTTTTTTCAGATGAGCCAGAATTTATAGTTCCAAATTGCAAAATGCAGTCCAATTGTATCCGCAAGAGCGCTTTTTGATTGTGTTCGGAATAAACATCCTATGAGATTATGATCGTTCGGATACTGTCGAATTTCTCATGATGTATCATTCAATTATTTTGTGCAATATTATCGATATGCCTCCTCGAAATTTTCATGGACACTTCCTTGAATTGAAAGGAAATGTATAAGTTTTCCGTAAAACTGTTATTGCATTGGAACACATTATCTAGTAACGTCGTAACTTTCATACGCCGGCCGTTTTTCTGTAACACTGCATTGCCGTGATAGCGCAGCGAGCAGTAAAGACGAAAATGAAGTTTAGAGCAAAAGGCTTAAGAGGTGTCTGATCGGAAAATTTCATTGAAATAAGCCCCTGTTTCTTGTCAAATTGCCACTAGTCGTCCAAAATACTCTTGGAAACCGTTTGGATGATTAAAAATCGACCAATTTGACTTCAATTACATCATGAGGGTATTATTTGAAATAACGTCATCATTTGTGTACTTGCGGTTTCCTCATACGTCTCGTATTCATATAATTAAGCTGTTTTTTGCTGTTTTAGCTTTTTCAGTAATTTCATCTAAAAGAGATTAAGGTGATTCGATGGACGCCATATTTTGTGTCAGAACGGCATGCGATATATCGCATCAATTGGTTCCATTTTTTCAGCTACTCGTCATTTTTCTCCAATTTTGAGATCGCAATTCTGTTGTCAGGAGATTAAACCACTCGCTTACCGATTTTAACAAAGAAATTCAACGTGATAAAGGCGTGGTTTTTTAGAGAGAAAATATCGCATTCGGGTGTAGTTTCGATATCGGTATCAAATGCGATGTATTCTCTCTGAAAAAACCACGCCTTTGTTACGTTGAATATCTTTGTTAAAATTGGTGAGTGAGTGCTTTAGTCTCCTGACAACAGAATTGCGATCTCAAAATTGGAGAAAAATGACGAGTAGCTGAAAAATGGAACCAATTGATGCGATAGATAGCATGCCGTTCTGACACAAAATATGGCGTCCATCGAATCACTTTCAGCTGTTTTATGCTGTTTTAGCTATTTCAGTAATTTCATCTAAAAGAGGTTAAACGAATTTTGAAGGAGACTCGATTTCGAAATGTTGAGACTTACTACTCTCTTCGCTACCATCTCCAGTGGAGTGTTCCACCTTTGGCAGAAAACAGAAAGAGGCCGGAACTAGGGCCGCGACAGATGAACGGGAGGCGACCGAAACGGCCATAAATCCGCGGTTGTGCCACCGGGGGTACGGACGGGGTCTGCGTGGAAGACAAGTGAATGGTAACATGAGTGTTTGTTCAAACGTTTAAAGTTCAACTGGAAGGTGTTAAATTATCCGCTAAACCCACACGAACACACTCCTCTGCCTCGCACGCCCACACTTACACTTAGGAGCCAGGGTCTAGGTCGCAATTATACGTAATAGTGCTGCCGTTTCCGTGGGTATAATCCCAATCCCACGGGAGATCCCTCCGCGGGTCCTCGAAGCGACCGCATAAGTGGCAACACTGCGCAGCTACTCACCCGAGTTTCTTGCATTCAGGTCTTGTACTCACACCGCGTTGTCAAAAGTGCGTTTATTCGCGTTTTTTTCAACCCGACTAAGGTCATTCCTACGCACGTGCAGGGCATCTTACTGTGCTTAGGCTGGGTTCTATTAGAGTACCTGTATAGCGAGAGTATGGACAGATCGCTTCATGGAGATCTTAGGGCCCAAAAGTGCAGCCATCCTTCAAACCAACTTTTAACACACAAAATTTCACTGCCAGTCTGCAGAGTGCAAATTCTAATTCTGACCAAGATGGCCAAGAATGTACAGAACTGAGCGTTCTTCCGCTATAATGAGTAAATTTATGCAAAAACCGAGCCAAATACGTGCTTTATAAACAACGGCTCGTAACAATAATATCAGTAAATCGTTCTGGATAATTGAAATTCATCGGTTTGCTGCATTTCTGGGCCCTAACTTTATTCGCAGAAGTATCGGTGAAGGCCTGATGAATTTTCGGAGTTTCACAGCTGTCCATACTCTCGCTATATACAGGGACTCTAGGTTCTATCACCTATTCTGTCATGGTAGGAAAAAACGCCGTATGAACTTTTAGGCGTTGCTAAATTTCCTTCGATAAAATACGAATATTGGTTGGTAGAATCGTAAATAATTTTCTCACAATTTTGCAGACAATTTTGGTCGCAATTTTATCTAAAATATCTGAAAATTTCAGGGTAAAATATGCATAATGTTCTTCCAAAATGACTTTTATATCCGCGGAAATTTGGCAGCATTCGAATGTCCGTACGGCAAAATTCTTGGCGGCAAATTCAAGGATCGTCATGCTTGAGCCAAGCACATTTTTTTTCAGTATTAGTATTGCAGGATGCATTTTTCAAGGGGTTCAGAGATCTCGCATTACTATCTTCCATATGTGTAAAAGTTACTTTCGGAAGTCAACGCTCAGATTCGCCTTAATTTGCCGGTAGTCATGACTTTAAATGATGCGAGGGAAAACTTGAGTGAGCAGAGGAGCATGTAAATGTACAACCTCGTCTGAAACGAACCACCAGACAAAGTTCAAGAGCATACACGCAGGAGACTTTAACGCAGGAGTAGAAAAGTAAGCGCTTTAGAAGTTCTTAACTTTCTTGCGGATGGATCTTCAAAACATAGGCGGATCCAGACACTTCGAAAGATAGAGCGTAAGGGGGGTTCAGGGGGCTTTTCCCAAAAAATTTTAAAAATGTTAAAGCATCAAATATGCATTTTGAGTCGATTTTGTCGTGAATAATTACCAAATCTAAACGTCCTTCCTTCTTCTTTCCTTCGTTCCTTCCTCGCTTTTTGTTCCCTATTTCTTCCCCTTCTTTCAGGGTGAACGGGGGGGGGGGTGTACTACTCCTACGCCCCCTTCTCTGCAGAGAAAAAAAGTTCGGTCGTATGAACCAAATGTACGGTGTTCAATATCGGCCGTATTGTTCGGTTCGTGCGACCGCACTCTCGGTTCTGGGAACCGTATCCTCGGTTCCTGAAAACGAGCATTCAAATCGAACAGAAACGAACGAAAAAGCTCGGTTGCATGAAACAAGGATGCAGTTGCAGTTCCCAGAACCGAGAGAGCGGTTACATGAATCGAACAATACGGCCAATATTGAACATCGTAAACTCGGTTCATAAGATCGATTTTTTTTTCAGTGCACTGAGAAAGAACTTCATACATTCAAACCAAACAGAATTAACAAAGAAAGCTCGGTTGCATGAACCGAGAATACGGTTTCAAGAACCGAACGATAAGACCGATATCGAAAACCATGCATTCGGTTTATATGACCGAACTTTTTTCTCAGCGTTGATCCGCCTGTCTCTCTTGACAGGGTGACTAGTTTTTTTCTTTTCGGGAAATTCTAATGAAATCTTGGATTTTCCTGATTATTGACTGCTAAATCCTGATTTCATAATTTTTCGAAATCTTGATCAAATCCCGATTTTTGCGGAGAGTAATGTAACTTCACAAAAATAGCTCGATAAAAAAATCCGATCGGACGGGCAACTTATCTCAAATCCTGATTTTACGACCGATGTTCCCTCAAATCCTGATGAAATCGAGATTGAATCCTGATTGACCTTAAATCTTGATAGAATCGGGAAAATCCTGCACCTGAAAAAAAGTCGCTTGGATCTAGAATCCAGACTCTTGAAAACAATAAAAAGAAAATATACTCTCGATTCAATCGGATTTTTGCTTGAATCAAAAAGAAATCCGCTTAATTTGGCGGCTTGGTTCTCGATCTAAGCGAAAATCCAATTGAATCAAGAGTATTTCTTCTTGTCGTTGTTTTCAAGAGTCTGGACTCTAGATCCAAGTGACTTTTTTCCAGTGTACGACCGATATTGAAAACCATGCGCTCGGTTCATATGACCGAACTTTTTTTCTCAGCGTGGATCCGTCTTTCTCTGAAAATCCTGTGACTTTACAAACGTCTCCCCGCCCATGCAAGAAAAACTGGAGATCTGGCAACTCTTGTCTGGAGCTGCGGAGCTGGGGAGTGAGCCGGGATGGCCGGTCGGGGGAGACGGAGACTGCGACCCGGCTCCTCCGGTGAAGAGGCTCTCTACTCGGGATGGACTTGAGCCGGAGAGTGCGGCCTTGCAGCGTGCAGCATCCGCGGGGCCGGGCACAATAACAACAATAACAGCAATAACAATAACGATAATTCATCACGCTGCATAGTCATTAACGGACTGACACACCGACCGCGAACGCCGCCGCCCGGCCACCGATCCCCCGCGTCGCACACAGGGATCCCTCGAGTTTCAATGGGACATCCTAACGCAAGGTAAATGAAACCTGAGTACCAATGCTCTTCCCTACCATATCGGCTCAAACTCGGCTTTCGGCTCCCACCCCTAAGGCTGTGGCGCGAATTTGAATTTCAGCGCATTTGCAGTCTCGGCCAAAAACAAATGAGCATATTTATGCTAAAAGGAACTGTGTGCATAGGGTTGGTGTGCAACATAGTACCTTTTAGCACAAATCGTCGCTCCTCTGACGTAAGGGCCTATCTCTAATTCCACATGTGCTCTCGAAAGCATGGAGTTATACAGAGAACAGGGCTCAAGTGGAAATCGAGATATGCCCTTACGTCAGAGGAGCGACGAATTACGTCCAAATATGAACCCCAAGCAACAATTTTGGCCCCAAAGCAAGCGAAGTCTTTAGGAATGAAAATTCATTTGCTTTAAGTGAAATGGCTGTTGGTCTATTTTTATCAACGGCAGACGTTCATATTTGGTTTTGGCCAAGACAACAAAGTTATTGAACTTCACATCTCGCGTCACAGTTCTAGTGGCAATATTTCGATAGTCGCAGACGAATATGACAGAATATGAATATCGACGGTGAAACTACAAAACCACGTATCTCGTTTGCGGTGTTTAAAAATCTACGCTCACATTTTATTTTTTTGAAGTAGACCAAATCAATATCATTCCTTGAAATTTTCACAGAATTTTCTCCGCACCAAGAGGAAAAATCACAGAAATTTTCAAGACTGGATGTTAAGTAGTTTTTCATTTAAAAAATAAAGAATGACAGGAAGTCTGCGACGTCGCAAACCGAGATACGTGATTTGGTAGTTTCACCGTCGGTATGCATTGTGCTTGAGTGTGAGCTTTTTCCCTCTGTAATGAGATATCAACTTTAAGCTGAACTTTTTACGCACGATGGCTAAAAACTCCATCATTGAATATGACTGAGTTTGTGAAGAGGAACCTTATCTCCCGGGAGCAAATCTTCCCGGAGTTAGCCAAATTTAGGGAAATGGGTCAAAATTGGCGATTATGAATTTTCTCATTGAGTAACGCTATCTAGGAGTCTTGAAAACAAGCTATGCGAGGTTTTAATTATAATTTCCTCGCCTTAGAAGGCGCTAGCCGCTTCTTTTCTATGTGCATATTAGAATTTCTCACATAAATTTAACCTACCTGAAATTTTAACCTAAAAATTCTTAATAAATTTAACAAATTTACTTTTTAACCTGAAAAATTTCAATCGGGAGAATTTTTCAGGGAATTTGTCCAAAATGATCGGTTATATAGCTTGTTGTGCGAAGAGCCGTGTCAGCACGGCTCCTCTTGGTAGAGTGCATCTCGCTCTCCTCAGCATCGCCATCGATCTCGTTCGTTCATGATCAGGATCACATCTGATCAAACAGATCGCGTTACAGTGAGTCTCTCCGGGTTTGCACTGAACTCGTAAAAAACGCTGGAATAACTTGTTAGATCCAGGAATACGTTATAGCAATCACCTTGAATTTACCAAAGGTATCAATCAAACATACAGACGAGCTTTCCGGAAGCCGGCATTACTCCATCCCTTTTCGGATGCTATCCATCCGGTGGCGGATTTACAAGTTGGCAACCTTATTTTTCATCCATTTGAATCCACTGAAAATATCGATTTAAGGTGAGGCAAGTTGCCTCACCAAGAATCGATTGTTTTACATACATTCAAATGGAAGAAAAACAGAGTTGCCAATACTCAAGAATCGCCACTGCACCTATCCACCTTTAAGAAGGACGCTCTTTACTACGCCTTTTTGGAAAGAAAGCCTCCAAAACATTTTCCTGTAACCTGGTATCCGTCATTCTCTGAAAAAATTGGGCATTCTCTAAAAATAAAAAATGTGGGTAGATATGTCTCAAAACAATTGCCTCAAAGATCACGTTTTCAAAAAGAATGGGGTTTTTCAATGCACTGAAAAAAAGTTATAGCCCGTCTATAGACATGCCGGGCTATAGAGACATACCGTCAGTTCCAGGTTCAGGGGTCGAAAGTTCCGGGTGCTGAAGCCGTAGTTTCGATTGATCCTAGTGCTACGCCCAGAACTTTCGGCCTCTGAGTCCGGACCGTGAACGGTATGTCTATATAGCCCGTAAGTACGGTCTCCACGGCCGGAGATTTTTTTTACAGTGTGTGTTATTAGGATACCTTCACCCGTTAAGGATCAATTTATCTCTTCCTGGGGCGACCCATTTCCCATTTCGAGACAGAGCGATCAAAACAGGGCACTGTGCCGCGTTGGCACTCCCATTCATCGAATCAATTTCGAGCTTTGATCAGATAATCAGGATCCTCGACCGGGGCGATCCACGTCTCGTAGACTGCCGTGCTAAGGAAGAACGCCGTAAGAACATTTGAGAGTTGCCAAATTCCCTCGAATAGAATATTTATTCTTGAAAAAAGTTATACATATTTTTCCTTCATTTTTTCGCACGTTATCGATTAAATTGACCACTAGACAAGGTACGAATTTCGGCATTCTGATACATGTTTCTTCACCAAAATTTCACATAAAACACGATGCGCACAACAAAAATTACCGAAATGAACTCCTTCCGAAGATATTTAATGATTCTTGGTGCGTGAATTCTAACCACCCGCTCGAGAAAACTCAATGCTCTACGTGATTCACATCGCGCGCTAAACGTTATCATGAACGTATCTGCGACAAAAAAAAATCTGGCAACCTCAATCTTGACTCTTTGGCTCAGCTATAGCAAATTACATATAGTTTGAAAAACACATGGTAGTCCAGGCAAATAAGCCATGAAAGGGGCTATAGCCTGCAAAAATCCCGGGTAGCAATGTTTTCATCGATTCCTATGTAATTTTTGACGCTGAATCCGAATTTTAACTTTGCGCCATTAAATTCGGACCGGAAAGTTGCCAAATTTGGCAAAAATGGCCTAAAATCGGCCTTTTTTCCGGATTTTGGCCTGTAACTTGCCAAAAATTGATCTGACGATAAAATTAGTTATTTTCAGAAATGAAGCTCGTTAAATTTCCTACAAATCAGTTCCTATACTTTTTTTTGCTCAGGGCAAAATTAAGCGCGCTGGCGGGCTCCGAACTTTGTGAAATGTGCGAAAATTGTGCATACTGTAATGTGTTGGGTTATCCTTATTATTTACATCAATTCATTTCACTAAGTGTAAATTTTATCATCTGCACTTAATTTGTCCAGAAATTACTCGTCGGACGATTAAAACAGGAGACATCGGGCAAAAACCGCGAAAAACACAATTTTCGCTCATTTTTTTAAAGTTCGGAGCCCGCCAGCGCGCTTGATTTTGCCCTGAGCAAAAAAGTGTATAGGAACTGATTTGTAGGAAATTTAACGAGCTTCATTTCTGAAAATAACTAATTTTATCGTCAGATCAATTTTTGGCAAGTTACAGGCCATAATCCGGAAAAAAGGCCGAT
This sequence comes from Bemisia tabaci, assembly GCF_001854935.1. Classification (NCBI taxonomy): domain Eukaryota; kingdom Metazoa; phylum Arthropoda; class Insecta; order Hemiptera; family Aleyrodidae; genus Bemisia; species Bemisia tabaci. The sequence continues at coordinate 489,533 of NW_017547141.1, read as the reverse complement.
TTTAGGCCATTTTTGCCAAATTTGGCAACTTTCCGGTCCGAATTTAATGGCGCAAAGTTGAAATTCGGATTCAGCGTCAAAAATTACATAGGAATCGATGAAAACATTGCTACCCGGGATTTTTGCAGGCTCTTTTCCTTGTTTGCCTGGACTGTGGTGGGAAATGAACAATGCTGGATTGAGAAGCTTGCTGAAACCGTTGTAGAGCGCGCTTTGACTCCGTAGAGCTTTGAGTTTCTTGTCAGCGGGCAGTTCAAATTCCTCGTAACCAATGTGAAATAAAAATGTTAATATCTCCGTCAGCAGTTGGTTTCAATAATTTTCGTTGCGCGAATCGCGTTCTACGTGAAGTTTTGGTTGAGAGACATGCATCACAATGCTTGAATTCGTGCCTTGTCTAGTGGTCCATTCTTTGAGTCAAACTACTTTCAATAAATTCCAGCCAAGTTTATTAAGCGTTGTGGTAATCCCAGAGCGAAGAGAACATAAATTATTAGGAAAAATTCATAAATTTGAAAGTAGCTTATAAGTACCGAAAAGATAAAATTACTCACAATTTCACTAAGAAGTACATGCTGCATTGTTTATTCTTACCTGTGAACAGAAACAAAATAAAAATTTGAAATTAAAAAGAATTCAAGAATATAAATTTTCAGAATGCTTAAATTCGTACCGTGTCTAGTGGTCCATTGCGAACAAAATTTTCCGGAAATTTGAAGAAATACATTCACAAATTTTCCTAGTGAATTCTTCTTCGTTGAAATAAATATGGCAACGTCTGAGGACTCATACGACGTTTTTCCTTACAACGGCAGCTTAGAGTGGGAGTTCGGTGTGGTGCTCCGAGCAACGCTGTGCTACGGCGTCCCAACATTTCGTCCAGTTTTAAGCGGGTGTCAATCAAAATTAATAACGTGCGCCCACACGCTCACACGCAGACGCGGTAATAGTATGCAACACTTCAACCCGGATCTGTTGTTGCATCTCGTCTCAAGTGATCCCTACAAGTGTTGTAGTTTGAAAACTTCCCGTGAATAAGACAGAACTATAGTCTTGAGTCTTGACTAGAAGATAAGTCCTTATAGCAGGATTGGCACGTGTAATACGTCTAGGAGTTTAGCTATTTCTCATTTTATGGAAGTGGCCGTAATGCAGGTTAAATCTTCTTTTGAAATAACTTGACTTTAGCCAAAGCTGGACGTTTAGATTCAGGGCCGGATTTACCTACTTGCCGCCCCCTTCTCATTCGTTTTGAAACATAAATAAAAACCATCAAGTGAACGTGCCGGAGGAGGAGGGGTGCATAAAACGCGTTTACCTAGTCGTGTTGGATACATTTTTTGCAAAAGCCCTGTCGACACTACTAGCAGAATTGCACGGAACTCTGCTCCTCCATTTATGAGAAATAAACCAAAACATTATAGAAGAACAAACATAAATGTGGTATAATAATTTTAACTTCCGCCGCTGCGCCGCGCTGATCGCACTGTGTTTGTTGCAATACGTGAAGTATTCCTGTCGTCTTGTAGGCGCTATACGTTTCACGCCAACCGCTCGGACCGCTCCTAACCGCACTGTCTTTGGCGCAATGCGTGAAATATTCATGCAGCATTGTAGGCGCTATGCGCTTCACGCCGATCGCGGCTGCTGACTGCACTGTGTTTAACGCAATGCGTGAAGTATTCATGCAGTCTTGTAGGCGCTAATATGTGTTACATATCGACCGCCGCGCCGCGCCGAGGGCTTGTCCTTATCATCTCAAGTCCTTGTCATCATTCCTCTCTGCGCTGAGCTCCAGGCCAAATTGTGTGTTTAGTTCCTCTCTTATCTCTACTAATCAAAGATGCTAATCAAAGATGCTAATTAAAGATCTTGAATCACCGAAAAACGACGAAAGTAGAAATTACTATACTCTCAGGAAAGAGAGATTTTGTCCCCTTTTCTCATCGATAATTTTTTTTCTGAATCCGATTTTGTTTATACCTACATTTGAAAAAATTGCAAAATTTGCCGCCATGGGCCAGGGCCCATGTGGCCACCCCCTTAATCCGGCCCTGTTTAGGTTACGCCGAAAGTTGTTTCAATTAATCGTGCCTCGCCCCTCTCATGATCGAGGCAAAGTAAGCAGAGCCGTGTTGCCGCGACCTTCGATAAATATCCCCAAGTCAAACAATTAAAACCATCGTGAAATAAGGAGTATTAATATGCACGAATGTTGGCAACACCGTTTTGAATCGACCTGATGACCGATGACCGATGACCGTTGACATCATCACCGGACCCACCGTTAAGTTGATTTTAGGTACCACTAACCGTGGAAGTTCAAAATTGAAAATCAACGAAAATCAGTCTCTGCGCGGGGGGTCTATCACCGCACAGTTCACCGGTGCGAAAAGAGAGATGGCCGGTTCATAAAGGTCATCGGAGCCGCTTCTAGATTCAAGAGGCGGGTTGTTTCTACTCGACAGATGGACGTATTTCTATCAAACAAAACTATGTGCATTAACGTGAGCCCTGTTATGCACATATTCTTATGGGTCTCAGGGCTTATGTCTTAATGCACATAGTTCCGTTTGATTGAAATATGTTTGGATGTTCTACGGTGAAATACAGCCAAGGAAATCTCTCTGATCGGCGCGGTGCACTGGTATCGATGCAATGGTCCGCCCCACCAGGCGATGACGATAGGCAAATATGTTTAAGTTCAATGTTGTTTGGATAATGACTAAAAATCTTAATTTAAAAAAAAAAAAAAAAAAAAAAAAACTCACAATTAATTAATTTTGTGTGTTTTTGGGCGGTGCCGATGCATATCTCAGCTCCGTAGGAGGCGGCCACGTGTTTCATACATGCATCAAAATATTGTGAAATGTAATTCTCGTTCTCTTCCAGGTAAATTCAGTATGAACTGTGAACCTCAAACCTCTTACCCCACCCACTATTAAACCAATTCATGCATTTCTTAGAAATTAGAACCTGAAAAATTTTCAATTTTTCAAACTTTGATGTTCGAACTTGATCAATTTTGTTCATATGCCGTTTTTGAAGGAAGGAAAAGGTTCTGTTCTTTCCTTCTAAAATCGCCTATGTTTCATCATTTTTTTAGAAAGAGGTACGAATTTCCTAGAAAATATGTTTCATTGGTTTTAACTTAAATGCCCATCCAAACAACGCCCTAGAAAAATTTAAATAAACTAACATGTGACTCGGAAAATGTTATAAAAAAAGGCACTACAAAGGGAACCTTCAAAATTGAAACGTATAGATATAAGTTTTGGCTGGTACAGATTTTTATACTCTTGCCATGAGGTTTTCGGATTTTCTCCTACCTCTTCAAACAAACAAAAATAAGCGTAAAATTATATCCTTGCCCTTTGACTTTTTTAACTACGAAAAACGTGCCTCCCCCCCCCCCAAAAAAAAACCTCACACTGATGAGAACAGCGTATATGTGCTTTAGCTCAGTTTATGGTGTTGCGCTGAAGAGCCCATTTTTTTCCATCACTTACACTCGACCCAAAGGACATGCATATACTTGTGTAGCCACGAACACAAGTGACAGAGCGCTTAAAAATCTTTATATGTTAGCGTAGTCCAGTCTAAAACATAGCTCAAGTGGAATTGTTGAATCCCTGCATTCACCGAGAGTAATTTCTCTCACGGATTCATGCTTAAGTTCGGCAGCGCTGTTAAAAGAAGCGCAGATAAGATCAGCCGCGAATTTATATGGCCCCGGAGACAGGCATACAGAGCGAATTCATGCCCACCCTCCTGTGCCCGTCTGCTTCGGGGATCTTTGCGGGAAAAATAAAAATCGGCGCGGGAAATTTCGAAACAACCTTTTGTTCTAAAACATGCTCCTTCTTTTGGTATTGTTATTACGGCAATAAAAATTGGATTAACATCCTTGAGCACTTGAGCAGGTTGTTGTAAGCCCTGGAATTTGGGGTATTAACTCGAACAGAGGAGAGATGGCGAAAGATTGGGACAGGAATACCGCGAACGATAGGATACCAACGGGAAAAACCTAACCTGACCTTGCTAAAAAGTTGGAAGGTTGAATTGCATGCAGACTGACTAAGGAAGTTTATTTAACCTCCAGCGAATTAAAGAGGTTAGTAACACTTTTGTAATTCAGAGTTGACAAAATTTACTGATTATGAGTTTTATAATTCACTTTTGTAATTCGGAGTTGACAAAATTTACTGATTATGAGTTTTATAGCCACTGAAATTTAAACTGATGTTGTCAAGCTAAAAATATATAGTTTACTTGGAAGTAAGCCCTCTAGACGCTACACGGCCCAACCCGCAGAGGGCGCTCAGTGCCCAACGGAAACGTACTAAGACTGTCCATAAATTACGTACCGTCCTGAATGAAGCATTATTTTTGGCACGTCTAACGACCAAGGGTTAAAATCTGGCCGAGCAGTTATGAGAATTTCCGTTGAATAGTTGTGGCTTAAAATCTTCTTCGGGCACAGGTGGAATTTTTAAAGCATCTATTTTCTTTGAAGATATACTATCTGTAACGTATTGCCGAAAGGTTTCTGAGGGCATCGTCATAAATGGAATGCCTATTCCTCACAACGATCCAGACGGTAGTCCTCTTACTATGTGAGCAATTGAGCATGTACCTATAGGCTAAAAGGATGTTTAAGTGTCGTAGGAACACATTTGCTCAAAGGTTTTCAACAGTTTTCAACCCTCTCCGCCTCCTTGCGGTTCATCTTTAATTTTCAACCGTTGTAAAATAAGAAAAAATAGTTTTAAGGCTATTGGAGGAACAAAAATTTACGTTTTGATCTTTACGTGACGTCACTATACTGCACTATACTGCCGTGCTAAGGAAAAACGCCGTACGAACCTTCTGGCGTTGCCAAATTTCCTTTGATAAAACACAAATTTCCTGGTAAACTTATGAATATTTTCCTTCCAATTTTTCAGATAATTTTGTTCGAAATTTTACTTAAAGTTTTTGAACATTTCAAGGAAAAAATATTCATGATCTACCGCAAAAATTAACATTTTATTGAGGGAAATTCGGAAACTCTTGAATGTTCATACGGCGTTCTTTTTTATAGCACCGCAGTATAGGCATCCGTCTCGTCAGCGTTTCGGGCTCAAAGGCCGTATTTTCCGGGCATAGCACTTGCAGCAACTGAAGCTGCGGCTCCGGCACCCGGAACTTCCAGCCTATGAGCCCAGAACGGACGGTAGCCCGGACCTTCTTACTCAAAGGATGCTCTCCTTATTTTGTCCCTTATTCTTTGCCCTGGTAAAAGTTGGTGGAGGATAATAAGTGGTTCCGCGTTAAGCAAGGTCAACAGCCTCCCGAAGGATCAAAGCAGGGGCACGGTAGTGTTGTGAGAGTGAGTAAATGAGTTGGTCACAGTTTGTAATGAGAATATTGTGAGTCGGTTACGAGGTGAGAGAACCATACACCATACACGCTCGCCGGCCGATTGGATAGGCGGACAGCAACGCTAGAAGTCCGGCTCCGGCGGAACACCCGCTGAGATGTTCTTTCTCCCGTTTGCGCAGGGTTGCCGAACGCTGGTTCCCGATCTCCATCACTGAAAAAAAATTCTCGGCGTTTTTACCAAGGTCCGTAGTAACCTTTACCACCTCAATTTTTTTTACCAATTATTGGTATTTTACCAAGACAGACTGGTAAGCTTACCTAAAAACCGGTATTTTTACTGTTTTTTTTTCAGGTAAGAATACCACTTTTATTGGTAATCAGTTCCCGGTGACTTTGCCATTTTATCTCGGTAATTTTACCGCAGTCGATTAAAAATATTGGCGTTTTCACCAAGCTCCAGTAAAATTACCGAGAAAGTTCAATAATTTTACCGAGATTTCTCGGTAAAATTACCAATTCCATAAATGCTAATTTTACCAAGAAAAAACTGGGATCAAATAGAACCTTGAATTCTTGGTAATTTTACCCTTTTCTTCGTAAATACACCGAGATTTTTTTTTCAGTGATACTGTAAGTCTCGGAGAAAACTACCAGGACTAGCTCTACAGTGCTGAGGAAGAACGCCGTACGAGCCGGCAGGCGTTGCCAAATCTCCTTTGACGAATTACAAATTCTCGGGAAAATTTGTAATTATTTTTCTTCCGATTTTTTCAGAGAAGTTTGTCCGTAATTTGATCCCGAGCGTCTGTAAATTTCAAGGGGAAAAATTCATCAGGTTCCCCAATTTAAGTTCCTTTTGAGGAATTTAGAATGCCGGATAGCCCGTTCTGTCAAACGGAACTAAGCGCAATGGAAAAGCATTGCGAGTATAGGACGGAATAAGCCCAACACCCGGTTCTGTCGCCAATCCAAGCCCCCCTCCACCTACCTCCCCCTATGGCGCTTAGTTCCGTTTGACAGAAATACGTCAAATTCGCAATAAGTACATTAAAAAACCATGAATATTCGCATCCAGACACTGTCATTGAAGGGAGCTAACTAAATCGCCCTCATTATTTCAAGGTATGCAACACACATATCCACCGAACACGAATAGTTGCATTCAAAGTTATCATCAACGTGGCGCCGCAATTGTTGGCTAAGACGCTAAATGAAGGCTTCTCTGCTTATTTCTATCAGATCACGCATATTATTAGAGTACCCCAATTATATGATTAGAATTGCAATTGATCTATATGTTCCAAAAAGCATCATTTTTAGCAGGTAGGAGGGGAATAACGGTAGAGACGTCATCAGCTAAGTAGGCGTTTGCTCACATTACTTGAAAGCGATCGCGACACAATCCTCCAATAACGATTGAGGATTAACCGCAGCCCTCAATCCTCGATCCCTATTGGACAACTGCATCGCGGTCGCATGCAAACGGAATGTGAACAAGTGCCAACTTAGCTGACGACACCTCTGATAACTTCTTAAAATTTTGTCCTCGAGATTATCGAACAATTAAAAGTATCGGTACTTCGGTGGTGAAAAGGCGAATGCGGAGTGTGACAAACGGAGGGTATGGATTCGATCGACACGAATCGACCGAAACATGAAAACGTGAATCAATCGACACCGATTCGATCGACAAATTATTAAAAAATCAGTGTCGATTCGATCGACATGAATCGATTGAAAGATGAAGACGTGAATCGATCGACGCCGATTCGATCAACAACCGGGAATCGATCGAATGAATGCCGATTGATTCACGTCGATCGATTCACGTTTTCATTTTTCGATCGAATCGACACGGGTTTTTTCTAGATTAACCGTCGATCGAATCGGTGTCAATTTATTCACAACGATCGATTCACGTTCTTGCTTTTCAATCGCATTGGAAAAAAAAACACATTGGATCTAGAGTCCAGACTCTTGAAAACATTGACGAGAAAAAAGACTCTTGATTCAATCAGATTTAAGCTTAAATCAAAAGGAAATCCGCTCAAATTAAGAGGCTTGGTTCTTGATTTAAGCTCAAATCTGATTGAATCAAGAGTATTTTTTCTTGTCGATGTTTTTATAAGTCTGGACTCTAGATCCAATGTGTTTTTTTTCCAGTGCGATTCATGTCGATCGAATCGACGTCGGTGTTTTAAAAATTTGTCGATCGAATCGGTGTCGATCATGTCGATCGATTCACGTTTTCATTTTTTTTCATTCATGTCGATCGAATCCATACCCTCTGTGACAAACCCCTCGCAATTTCCCTCTCCAAACATGACAACAATGGATCCGAATTCTACCGCCGATCATAACCGCACGGTGGCGTAATATCAGCCCTTTTTTATCGAGCTCTCATAGCATTCAAATTAAGCGCGGGATTTTCGATTGAGACGAATGAGGATACGGATCATTGCCTCTCCCCCCCCNCCCCCGTCCCCTCTAGGACCCCCCTTTCCTCCCCCGCCCTCGGTGATGAGCGCCATGGCGGCAGCGCGGTTTGACTCGAGCCGACTCAAGCGTTCGACGGCCAATCGACTTCCATCTTCGGTGGCTGAATCCGCCTCCTTTGAACTTGCACCTCATCTTCCTCTGATGGACCACTCGACAAGGTATGAATTTCAGCATAGGTGTATGATTCCTCTTCATGATTTTACGTTGAACACGATGTGCGCAACGGTGATTCTTGAAATCATCTCACAAACAAAGATAAAACGTCTTCATTTCAGCAGCTTGATAGTTGAAATTTTGTGTTCGTCGGGTGGAAATGGATGACGTAGGTTAAATGGCAAAGCGTGATTGGTCGGCTATGTCTTATCGCTGCTTTGTCGATTGGAATCGACGACAAACTAAGGGCACATCTCGAGTTTCCGACAATATGTCGTCCATTCCAATCGACAAAGCACGACAAAGCAGCGATAAGACGTATCCGACCGATCACGCTTTGCCATTTGACCTATGTCATCCATGTCCACCTGACAAAAACAAAATTTCAACAATCAGGCTGCAGTATTGGTTGCGATAAATTTGGGTTTCTCGCTCACAAGCAAAAGAAGTGTCTACTTAGATATAATAGATCAGTTGCGCTGGTCTCAGGATTGTGTTTTGATGCTTGACTCTTGAAAATAAGCTGAAAATAATGAGATCCATTCAAACGGAAACATTTTACGTTCATTATTAGCCGTGAAATCGCGCTTTGAAAAATTCGGTTCTTAACGTGATCCACCGAGGTAGTGGCACCCTTGATTTTTTGCACTTTGCTTTCATTCGAGTTTCACGTTGAGTAGCTAGTCAGTGTGTCTTCCTGACTGATAAAACCAAAGTGGAAGAATCTAAGGAAGGGTGTCTCTTGGGAGACCTGATTGTTAAGTTGGTGAAGTTCAGACTATGATCATTTTAGACGACTTTTTGGTCATCATCAGGTCGATAAAATCATCGATTCATTGTGTTGGATTGATGATGGACTGAAAGATCTGAAATGACCATAGTCTGAACTTCACCAAGTTAACAATTAGGACCGAGAAATAAAACTAAGTCATAATGATGATATTTGATTCAACTTGATAAAGTTATGGAACCATTCTACTTAAAATAGTTTGGATAATTGATTCAGAGTTGTAAATAGGTCATTCCACAATTTTCCTGCATGAAGAGTGTCTGTCTACACCGAATTGCACCCTTCTGACTAGAAACGCGATAACAAGAGTGATTCCTGAAAGATAGAACGTTCCTCAGTAACTTTATAGACACGTGAAAGGAATTTTTGATCAAAATTTGGCTTACCTCCAAAAATGTGGTGTGAAGCCGGGACAATCCTGAGCGCTGCTTGTATTCATCCTNCTCCCCCCCCGTCCCCTCTAGGACCCCCCTTTCCTCCCCCGCCCTCGGTGATGAGCGCCATGGCGGCAGCGCGGTTTGACTCGAGCCGACTCAAGCGTTCGACGGCCAATCGACTTCCATCTTCGGTGGCTGAATCCGCCTCCTTTGAACTTGCACCTCATCTTCCTCTGATGGACCACTCGACAAGGTATGAATTTCAGCATAGGTGTATGATTCCTCTTCGTGATTTTACGTTGAACACGATGTGCGCAACGGTGATTCTTGAAATTATCTCACAAACAAAGATAAAACGTCTTCATTTCAGCAGCTTGATAGTTGAAATTTTGTGTTCGTCGGGTGGAAATGGATGACGTAGGTTAAATGGCAAAGCGTGATTGGTCGGCTATGTCTTATCGCTGCTTTGTCGATTGGAATCGACAACAAACTAAGGGCACATCTCGAGTTTCCGACAATATGTCGTCCATTCCAATCGACAAAGCACGACAAAGCAGCGATAAGACGTATCCGACCAATCACGCTTTGCCATTTGACCTATGTCATCCATGTCCACCTAACAAGAACAAAATTCCAACAATCAGGCTGCAGTATTGGTTGCGATAAATTTGGGTTTCTCGCTCACAAGCAAAAGAGGTGTCTACTTAGATATAATAGATCAGTTGCGCTGGTCTCAGGATTGTGTTTTGATGCTTGACTCTTGAAAATAAGCTGAAAATAATGAGATCCATTCAAATGGAAACATTTTACGTTCATTATTAGCCGTGAAATCGCGCTTTGAAAAATTCGGTTCTTAACGTGATCCACCGAGGTAGTGACACCCTTGGTTTTTTGCACTTTGCTTTCATTCGAGTTTCACGTTGAGTAGCTAGTCAGTGTGTCTTCCGGACTGATAAAACCAAATTGGAAGAATCTAAGGAAGGGTGTCACTTGGGAGACCTGATTGTTAAGTTGGTGAAGTTCAGACTATGATCATTTTAGACGACTTTTTAGTCATCATCAGGTCGATAAAATCATCGATTCATTGTGTTGGATTAATGATGGACTGAAAGATCTGAAATGACCATAGTCTGAACTTCACCAAGTTAACAATTAGGACCGAGAAATAAAACTAAGTCATAATGATGATATTTTATTCAACTTGATAAAGTTATGGAACCATTCTACTTAAAATAGTTTGGATAATTGATTCAGAGTTGTAAATAGGTCATTCCAAAATTTTCCTGCATGAAGAGTGTCTGTCTACATCGAATTGCACCCTTCTGACTAGATCCGCAATATCAAGAGTGATTCCTGAAAGATAGAACGTTCCTCAGTAACTTTATAGACACGTGAAAGGAATTTTTGATCAAAATTTGGCTTACCTCCAAAAATGTGGTGTGAAGCCGGGACAATCCTGAGCGCTGCTTGTATTCATCCTGCCCTGCGCATAAACAAAACAGAAATGTTATTAGTTGTTTGGCATACAGGAATTAACAAAAAGATACAAGATGTTATACCTGAATGTGACCGGAATACTTTCTGGAGATGCGAAGGAAATTCAATGTGTCAGAAGACAAGGTCTCAGCTGAAAATATATGTCACTTGCTTTCTTTTCAAAATTTTAGAAAAAAAAAAAAAATGATATAACCAGTTGAAAATATCGAAGTTTGAAAAGCAAATCTTGAACATGCTTTTAGCAAGGATGTTTGACACAGATCAAATCGAAAATAAATTATATAAATGAAATAATTCGTATTTTAGCGAAAAGACACCATGTGAAAATCAGTTCAATTATAGGAACCAAGGGCGTAGAGTTTACAAGCTACATAGCTCCTTTTGATTCATTAATTTGCGCATGGTGTTTTTCTGGCATTCATACGTCCGCAGTGGAGTCAGTTAGGCTCAAAAGAGGAAGGCCTAACATCGGAAAAAATGCATGACTTGATCACAAGAAGCAATCCCAGAGATAAAATTTTACGACCACTGCAAAAATGACTGAAGTTGAGGTCATCCACTGTTTTTAGGTTCAAAGATATTCATTACTCTTCTCCGACGACATGTGAATAAGTTCGAACAGAAATTAATAATTATTTTTTACAAGTAGCAACTAATTAAGTTTTATCCCGTACTAAAAATGGATTGCATTTTGCAAAAAGGAACCACTAGCATTGCAATGTTGCTAAGATTGTGCAACTTCTTTTGTCTTGGAGGAAAAACCCGATTATCCATTAATAGTTTCTATTTTACTTGTTAAAAACTGTAAATTTAATACAAAAATTACCATCTAAATTTCATAGTTTTTCACGATTTCCGCAATTTTATTGCAAAGGATGAAGTTGCACAATCTTAGCATCATTGCAATGCTAGTGGTTCCTTTATGCAAAATGCAATCCAAATGGTGTTCACGGCGTTTTTGCGTTGCACGGCAGAAATGAGAGAGGCTTTAGATGTTGGCACATTACACAGGAGGTCGTCACCTTCCGGCCAAAGTGTCACAAGCACCATGCAACGCTTCAGAATTTCCACCGCCATTTTATTTCTTTTACAGAGAAACTGTTGGTTAGCATCTGTTTGAAAATTTCACGGAATTTTATCGGCAGCACAAAGAAAATTCAGTGAAATTTTCCGACAGCTTCGTTGAACGATTTCTCTGTAAAAAAAATAAACTGGCGGCGGAGATTTTCAAACGTTGCATCGCTTGTGATACTTTGGCCGAAAGATGACTAGATATTCAATTTGAGTCTTTGTAATAAAACGCCCGCGGCACTGCGAGCCGGCAACTTAGGATACAGGAGTCGACTCGGGTAAAAAGTTCGCTTTTACGAGTTGGGAGACGAGGCCGAAGAGCGTTTTTAATGAGACCGCCGTCTGATCAGGTGACAACCACCTGATGAAGTCCAGAGCCAGGCAGGCCGGACCAGGCACGAAACCCGCCCAATTGGTGGGTGACCACTCAAGAAAAAGGCCCGGTTTGGCAACGGCGAGAACGCCCTCTACAGGTTTCTAGCCCCGCTTCTGTTTTTTACGACCGTCACTGATGCCGTCTCCCGCAGAATAAATCAGGATGGGGGAGCTCCACCTGTAAAAGTCACCTTAATTTCCTTTTAAATTTTAAGTGATGCGTGTGCCACGCTACCAGTTCGCTGAGGAATGTACGATTTTTGGCGATGAAATCAACTCGGAAAATTAATAATTTTACACTTAAAAAAATTTACAGGCTATATAGACATGCCGTTCGTTCCGGGCTCAGACGCCGAAAGTTCCGGATGCTGGAGTCGTGGCTTCGACTGCACCGGGTGCCACGCCCGGAACTCGGACGTATGTCTATATGGCTCGTAAGTACGGCTTCCACGGCCGGAGTTTTTTATTTCAGTGTACCCTGCAGAATACCGGAGTATGATAATATTACCGAGACTCTACAATTGTTACCGATGAATTATTTTAAAAAAAGTTTTTTACCAAAAAATTATTGGTAATTTATAGTGGCAAAATCGAGTCGTATGATCCAGAAGACTTAGCTGTTGAAATTTAGAAGAACAAAAAGTTGACTAAAGCGAATTCCCACTTTTATTTTGCTGGCGAATAAAAAAATAATCCAGGTTCATTCCCACGATCCGGGAGAATGAAAATCCAGCCGAGGTAGTATTCACTGGGCACTAACTTTTCTCGAGACTAAAAAATAAACACAAAATACTAAAATTAACTGACCAAACATTTGTTGGGTTTTAATATTTACCCTCAAAATATTGAAGGGTTGGAACTTAAAAAGGACCTCCCAGTTTTAATTCCTCAAAATATCCTCGGAAAATGTATTCCAGTTAACCCTGTTATAATCTGAATTAGCATTACAAGTCCTGATAAAGATCCAAATTTTAAAAAATAGGAAATATTGGAAGGTGAACTCAAGTCGACTATAAAACTATTAACTAGACTTAAATTAGATTTACGTATGAACTTATACTACATTTAAATTTTGATTCGTAAATTTTACTGCATATTGTTTATAATATTGGAAAACATTAAAAAAAAAAATTACTGGATTATTTCCCTCGGCAAATAAAACAAAGTGCAGACGAGAATTTTAAGCCACTGCGATTAAGAAATTCCTTTCTTGCACCAAAGCGTCCGACCATGTTGAAATGAAAATGACGTTGTCTCAAAACACATAATCGTGCATCTTTCAACGGAGTTTCGCTGATTAAAAGGCGCTGACCGCGTTTCAGCGCGAGATGCCAATTCGTATTCCATCGGAAAGGATTAACTTTTGAGGAGGAAAAAAAACTCTCAGGAAGGAATCCGAAGTATTTTTGGCAGCATGATCTTCCTCTTTCGGTGAGCATCGTGGCGCATTAATTCATTCACTTAATTGTGACCGATTCTTTATTTATTGTTGCGATGCGGCTGCTCGAAACTCAAACTTTATGTATTCTAGGAAAAGATCTGGTTCAATATTGGCACTTAAAAAACCCGTTCTGAATTCCTCGAAATAACCGACACTTGGAAAGGCAGCTGCCGACCCGATAAGTTACTGTTTCGGAAATGAGGAACTGATCATCTGCGGTCAACGATGAAATATCCAGCGCTTCAATATACACACAAACTCTACGTATACCGTAACATAGCAATTTTTTAATAAATTCTATTGAGTAATGGGTCAATTTCTGGAAACGAGAGTCATAGGCCAATGCTTGAAAGTCAAATCCTACCAATTCATAAACTTTCACACGGCGACGCAATGAGGGATTGGAAAATGAGCAAAAAAATGAAAGTGGTTTACTTTTCTTAACGGGTGTTTAAGTCTCCAACGCAGTAACATGGAGAATAAGTAATTGGTGCGCTGCACTGATAAACATGCTTCTCAATTTACAGGATGTTACTAGGCAGGATTTGAACTTTATACCGCATAGGGAATCGTCTCTTTGAAATGGCAGGAATTTTCATCACCTCGACGAAAGACTACGATACGGGTACAATAGAGGTTCATTCGACTACCACCCGTTTCCTGGCTATTTAGAGAGGGGCTGTTCAAGTATTACATTACGTGCTTTCCTCGATTTTGACCCCCCCTCCCCTCTTGTAACGCACCCATGATGTAGCCCCCCTTCAATTACGAAACGCTGACCTGACTCCTCCCCCTCAAATTTTCAAAAGATCAAGAAAAATCTCAGAAAAAAGGTGAGGGGGTGCGTAAGAGCGACACGCGTTATGTTGCCTGAGTTAGGCGCCGAGAAGATTCATTTGGAAAGGGCGAGATTTCCATTTTTATGCACGTTTTTTTTTCAAAGTCCCTTCCCCCCAGGCTCAAATTTGTTACGTAACGCTAGACTTGACTCCTTCTCCTCTTTTAACGCATCGTAACCTTGATTCAAACCCTCACTCTCCCCTAAGTGCGTTACATATTACTTGAACAACTCCAAAACTGCTTCCGCATATATACATATGTTATGATCTCCGAGTGGAGAAAGTACCGATTGCTAACCGGTTTTTTTGGCTAAAATTATAGGTTTCAGAATATAAACTTTAAAAAATTGACGATTTTTTACAAATAGAGGAACCCTGGTAGTATAAAACAATTATTTAATTTTCCTGGAATATCAAGTTGTTTGGAAACGAGACCGGTGGACGTCCCGCTCGGGGGCCTCGCGATGGCGTTTCCATACGCACGCATGAATAGCTCCCGGAGAGCGCGCGGGAGGAGCGTTTATGCACTCCGCACTTTTAATTACAGGCGAAAAAATAGCAGAATAATTGCGCATGCGCAGTCCGCGCTCGGCTAACGAGGGGGTCATCGCCCGCCGACGCCAGGCCGGGCGGTGCTTCCTATTTAATTCCGTTGTCAAGTTTTCCGCTTCATTCCGCCCCCAGGAGCAAGGCCGTGTCTAGGAAGTCGTAGTTGGGAGGATAGACCACTCACGCCTGAGGACTGATTCTTGAAATTGATAGATAAAGCTATAGACAAAGCAGACATGAAGAGTACAGAGTGGTTCTATCGGTTGAAATGTATGGTTTTTATAGGCTAAGGGGGAAAATGGTCGATTAACTATAGGATTTCTCGGGAATTGCCGTTAGATAGTCTTCTGGGGAAAGAAGTTGTCAAAGGAACGACTTTGAACACTACCCTGCGGGCTGATTGTTGAAATTTATAGACAAAGTTATAGACAAGGAAGACATATGGAGTATGGAGTGGACCTATTGGTTGAAATGTGTGGTTCTTATGGACGAAGGGAGGAAATGATAGACTGACTAATGGATTTCTCGTGGGTTGCCGTTAGTTAGTCTATTACTTACCTACCTCCTTTGTCCATTGCAGCCACTTGCTTGCACCAATAGGATGCCTTTATATCCCTTTTGTCTTCTTCGTCTATAGCTTTGTCTATACATTGCAACGATCCACCCGCCGGAAAATCGGTCCGTCAGTCCAATATACTCGATAGTAAATCCAGTATACTCCAGTATATCCACAGATGTAATACATGCAATTTTCCTTCATCTCCCCCCATGAAAATAAGACATCGTGGATAGGTCTGTTGCACGCAAAACATTCAGCCAACTGTATAAACTGGTAAAATCCCACAAAAATCACGCTGGGGATATCGGAAAAGTGTAGGTTCATGTCTTCCTGGTCAAAGAGCCAGCGCTACAACCACTACACCACAAGAAGCCGAGAAAACAAATTTTTTTCTTTTTGTTCAAAATTCCCAAGGTAGTTAGGGTTCTTTTGCATAAATACGTCAAAATAATGAGCGAAAAGTGGTTGAGACGTTCGCGGCGAGTGTCTAAGAGTACGCGGATACATAAATCAAAAAGCGCGCCTCGCTGCGAGGGAGTGAATCCGGCGCCTCACTCGCCCTCACAGCGCGGCGCACAGTGGACCCAGTCAATTAGAGAGTTCGAATATAAAAACAATTTTCACTGAAATTTCACATTTTCATGTCAGTTTCGCTATATTTCAATTTTCAGGGGATGCTTTGAGCAGAAAATTTTACGAGGAAACTAATGAAAACCACTTTTGGAACCTCAAAGTTTAGTACAAACGGAGAAATGAGCGTTTAAAGTTTCCAAAGTCCGACTTCTCGATCCATTGTGCGGCGCGGCGCTTCTTGCCGGCCTGCGATGAATATAAATATGTTTGCGTCACGGCGGACATAAAAAGAACATAATGAACAGGTGGGACAGTAGGCAGCGGACACAAAGAAGAAAAGAGAGTAATTAATTGGGAATGCTAGATCTGATTAGACCGCCGCCGTGGTCCCGGCCCCTTACCATGCTGACGAGTGTCCCCCCTTGGATTGCGAGGGTGAATATCGAACTCTGTGGCTTCGACAAGAGAAACGGTGCCCATAATATGGAAGGATTTGACCAGAATTAGCCGACTACCTTAGGCGTTGCCTTATTTTCTCTATTTTTTTATTCTTTCAACAAAAGACAGAGCCACATTCTGCGTTGACATTATCTACGATTTCTTTACTATATGACCGTGAAGGCCCTGGCTGCTGAATTTCCGAAAAATAGGTCTGCTATGAATCCTTCTACTTTATTTTAATAAAATAATCAGGCTTGTTCCTTAAAATAAAAAAATTAGAGGTTTTCGGAAACCAGTCTTTTTAACTAAGTATTCAGATGAAGAAAAAATCGACCCTGGCAAACGATCGGCGCCAGAATTGATTTGATCTTATCAATCTTTTGGGCTTATAATTCGTCGCCTTCCTGACATAAGAGCGTAACTGCACTCGACGATGAACCCTGTTGACCTTACAATTCAGTGCTTTCTCGGGCTCATCTCAAATTTTAGTTACGCCCTTATGTCAGCCAAGCGACGAATTGATCCTGTAAAAGTTCGATTTAAGAATCGCAGCGCCATCGCTAACGAGAAGAGGGATAAAAAAAAACTCAATTCTTGACCGTTGGATCTCTTGCTCGGAAGAGGCGATTTTATCTTACTTCCTGTCAGCGCAGCTTGGTTTTTGCCAGAATTCGTAGTTTTCCTACGGAAGAACGTAACTTCAATTTAATGTTGCCAAATTTCCACTCGCAGAATGGATATGAACCAGAAGAATATTAGGCATTCCTAACTAATAATTGCATTGATTTTTCCTCCAATTTCATGCAAAAATCGGAAAATTTTTTATGAAAATGCACGAGTACGACTTGGTAAAATAAGTAATTGTTTGAATCATTTTAGCAGCCTTGGAATAGAGTTAAGTTCTTGCAGAAGACGACAAATTCCGGACGATGGATTTGACGCACAGCTCACTGGTGATCTTAAAATCATAGAATTGTGCTTTTTGTTAGCTTACTAATTTCCGATGCCGTAGTTGAAACTAAGAGATTTTCACCAATATTTATGTAAATGCATTTAAATGAGGGCTAAAAATTCCAGTATTTTAAATAAAATATTCTGCATTTTTAGATAGTTTTGAGTTTCCAACTACGACACCCGTTGGAGCAGAGGGGGCTCTTTTAACGAAAATTTAAGGGACACTAAAGTAGAACGCCCACTAAAAGGATGGAGAGGTTGGTCAACTCGTTTTTTCGCCAAAAAAGTATCCGTAGATATATACTTTTCACGTCAGTGCAATTTTTGTTTTTCATCCTTGTAAAAAGCTGTTTCTGGACAAGAAATATCTTTATGTCATGTGCAATTTAACGTGAACACGTATTACATCTTACAATGTTGTTTTTGCTGCGGTAATCACATATAATTCCTGAGATATCCGACACCGCAGATTCAACGTCTGTCCTAATGTTAGCTGCGGGCTGATTACTGAAATTGATAGACAAAGCTATAAACAAAGAAGGCATAGGGAGTATGGAGCGATCCGCCATTGGGTGAAACGGGCGGTTGTTATTGACTTAGGGGAAAAATTATAGACTAACTGCACTGTAGGATCTCTCGTAATTTGCCGTTAGCTAGTCAATCACTTACCTTCTTTGTCCAATGCAACCACCCGCTTCCACCAATAGGATCGCTTTAATTTCAGTTAGACATCTTCGTCAATCGGTTTTTCTATAAATTTCAATAATCAGCCCGCTGGAAAATCGGGCCGTCAGTACAGTATTCGCAACCAGAGATGTAAAATTTCATGGACTTTTCCTTCATCTCCACTCTTGGGAATGAGAATAAGACATCACTTTCACCATTCAGGTTGTCATTTTCACCCAGGGCGGAATTCTGGAAATGACACGTCAGTTACAGCATGACTAAATGTATGATTCCCCGGGAGAACACATCGTTGGACCTCCGGAAAAATTCTTCCAGTGAAGAATTCCGGTTGCGTGCCCACGAAGAAGCCACGGATTCCGTGCGAGTGCGGAACTTTGGGGTCGCTGATAATCGGGGTTAATACGACAGCCGAGGTTAGCACAGACGCAGTGCAGCGCTGCGGCGACTTGAAAGGGGCAGGAGGACTGGCCCGAGTTTATATCACTGCATTTTTAAATGCCACATTGCAAAAACGTTGCCATTTCGATGGGAAATCCGGGATCGTCCGTATAAATCAAGTGTGCAAACATGAGCGAAATTCCGTTCCGGTTGGTAACCAAGCACCGCGAGTACATCTGGCGGTAAAGAAGACGCCACAAAGTACAGGAACTGGATTACTGGAACTACACCCCTCTCCGCTCCTGCTCTGCAAATTGAATTCTTGTTCTTCGTGCCACGTTGCACGGATCCCCCCTGAGGAGTTATTTTCATTTATACAGGGTAATCCAGGGTTAAACGGCCGGACTGCAGGAGCCGAGACACCCTCAAACAGGATCAGGAAAACTTAACTTTAAGAGAGCACTCATCCTGTTTCTCAAAATTAAAATTTCATCTCGACAAGAAATGTCACATCTGTTGGCACAACAGGGCATGCTTGATCCCTTCCTTAACTTAACTAGTAATTGGACCGAGTCCATCAGAAAGGAACCAACCAAAATTTTCGAAAAAATTGAGCTTGGAACGTTTTTGAGTTCCCCTAGATGTACATTTTCTCCTGCCAAAGACTCAAAGTCGAAAAAAAATATTATTTAGTGAAAAGAGGGGCTGAAGTTTACTTTGTACATTAAGTCTTATGGAGGCATAAAACTTCAAACCTCTTTTTCTCAGTATCAACATAGTATGGGTTGGTTCCTTTCTGATAAACTCGGTCCAATTAATTCTCCTCAGGGTGACTAGAAGCCAGTTGAATAACTGTCCTCTTTTTATGATGAACCAGATTCTCCCTACAATGTAGAAACTCGAAAGTTCCCGCTCTTGACCACGCAGCCACGATTGTGACGATTAAGACATCAAGGCCGACTCGAAAAAAGGCAGAACCCGCCGACAAGTTGATAATTTGTTCGGTCGGCGGAGCTGTGCGTAAGTCAACGCAAGATTCCGGAGGCGCGATAGGGCCTAAACTAATAGGCCATCAAGTGGGCGAGTGGCGACTCAATTGCAGATCCTATCTGACAAATTGGCGCGACTCGCCACTCGCAACTCGCCGCTTGCGACTCGCGCGAGCGCCGCGGCCGCCGAAGTAGCGCGCAGATCCCATCGGCCGGGGATTTTTTGTCGTGTCTCGGCGCCCTCGTTGGGTTCCGCTGGAACGTGACAGGGGTTCCCGGGGTTCAGGACGCCCGGCCGTCAAAACTTCAGCGCGGTGCTTCATTTTACAGGCCACGTTTTAATTGCGAGCCGCGGAATGGCGCGAAATCCGCTGAGAAAATCGAGTTGGACGTGCTCGCCTACCGCCCCCTCCGCGAGCTCCACGCTGCATGGTGCGCGGGGCTTGCCAGGTTGAGCTTTAATCCTCAAAATTTGAGTCACATCGCTACACTGAAAAATAAACTTCGGCTGTTCACTTACTAGAGTACCTATATTCGGGAGGGTATTGCCATGTCTTTGCCGCTCTATGATTGGTCCATCAGTTTTAAGCGTTCACTCAAATGCTGGACCAATGTAAATAAACCTGATAAGAGGAATTCGTATCATCGGTTGAAAACTAAAAGATAATCACAATAAGCGAATTTGAGCGGGTGGATTTGGTCGAGTTTTGTGACCAGATCGGCAGGGTTGCAAACCAAAGGAAGAAAACAAGCTGCTGAAGTCAAAAGCTAAAACTCAGTTGTTTGATGAATTTTGGCCAACGTTTGCGTCCATCCACTTTTCAACCCATCCCGGGAGGTAGGTCGAGAATTTTGGATGTGGTCCTCATCCTCATTGCTGCCAGCGTGGAAACCATCTGTTCTAGGCACACTGTCGCCCGGAGGGAATTTCATTATGTTGTAACGGAGGTTGGCAATAAGTTAAAACCTTCAACCAAATCCATTCGTGGAAATTCGTCTCAAAACAGGGTAATTTTCGGAAACATATTCATCAAAGTTTGATCAGAACTCAAATCAGAAGTTGAATGTAAGAAAATTTCTTGCGCGTCTAGAACTCTTTCGCCATCTTGTTTTTTCACATTGGGCCAAACTGGGAGCGGAGGGGTTGCCGTGAAAGCTTAAGATTCACCGACCAATCGGAGAGCGGCACACTTTTTCATTGGTGAAAGAATTGAGATGGCAGTACTCTCCCGTATACAGGTCCTGTAATGCTTAGGGGCTATTGGCACACTGTCCACGTTTCGGGCTCTGAGACCGTAAGTTTCGGGAAAGTTCACGAAACCCTCCGACGATATCATTAAGTTAAACTTCTTTCACGGGTATGCGTCTATTTTCCTGATGGAAAAACAAGCCGCGACCCTTGCACTCCTGGATCGAAGAATCATCTCGCCATCTAATAGAGCAACTGGAAGAGCTACCGAACCGACTTCAATCGATCGGCCTTGAATTCGCCATTAAATCTCACGAAGCAAGAGGGCCTGCGGGGCCTAAGGGCTCCTGTAAACTCCATTTAACCTATCGGGGAAACTTTCCCGCGAACAGCGGGGGCGTGCCCGCTCAAGGGGGCGACTCCCCCGGCAGCCAACGAGGCTTATCGCTCAGCTGGACGACCGATGATTACTGCCTCGCTAGGTAAAAACCGCACATCAACACGGTGGCAATCTATTTATATTTTACATCAATCGAAATGATCGATTCTACGGGCCGATTATTGAATTTGATAGACAAAGCTATAGACAAAGAAAACGAAAGCGAAGGCAACATTACAACCACCAAGATGTAATTTTGGAATTGTTTAGTTTTATGGATTTTTATAAATAGGGTGCCTGATAAAAGGATTAAACTGCAAATTTAAGTATAAATTTAAAGATTTCTTTTAAAATTTAAATTGCGTAAAAATTGTGATTGTGAAACTTATGAGTTTAATTTAACTTAAAACTTTTAATAAAATAAAAACAAAACTCGGTGAGACGTAAAAAATACAAATCTCACGAATCCAAATTTGATAAATCTATTGCCCCTCCATTTTAACAACCTACTAAAACCCTATTCTTGACAACATGGAGGGATCTTATTACTGGGCGCATTTAAGTAGAATCGCTTCATACTCCCTGTACCTTCTTTGTCTATCCTAGGCCTTTGTCTAACTCGAGGCTGATTTTTGAAATTGATAGACAAATCTATACACAAAGCTATAGACGAAGAAGATAAAAGGTTTATGGAGGGGTCCCACTGGTGGAAGAGGATGGTTGCAACGGACAAAGGAGCTAAGGTAACTGACTAACCAACGGCAACCCACGAGAAATCCTAGTCAGTCCATCAGTTTCTCCCTCACTAAAAAAAATATCGGTGTATTTACTAAGAAAAGGGTGAAATTACCAAGAATTCAGGGTTCTATTTAATCCCAGTTTTTTCTTGATAAAATTACCATTTATGGAATTGGTAATTTTACCTAGAAATCTCGGTAAAATTATTGAACTTTCTCGGTAATTTTACTGGACCTTGGTAGAAAAGCCAATATGTTTCATCGACTGTGGTAGAATTACCGAGATAAAATGGCAAAATTACCGGGAATTGATTACCAATGAAAGTGGTAATCTTACAAAACAGTAAAAATACCGGTTTTTAGGTAAGCTTACCAGTCAGTCTCGGTAAAATTACCAATAATTGGTAAGGAAAGGGAGATGGTAAAGGTACCACTGGACCTTGGTGAAAACGCCGAGAATTTTTTACAGTGCTTCGTCTATGAGAACCACACATTTCAACCAATAGGACCGCTTCACACTCCCTACGTCTTCTTTGTCTATCGCTTTGTCTGTCGATTTCAAAAATCAGCCCGCTGGTCGAGGCAGTCGGTTTCGATAGACATGGATCGTTTCACGTACGTTCAAGCGGACGAGACCCTGTGCTCCCGACTTATGGTTAGTCCATGTTGGAGATACGCGGTTACTACCTCGCGGGCGGATTGAAGCTCGTTATATTTCATCCACTAACCTGGTTCCGCTCCCGTCCTGGGTGGAGGACGAGGATGTCTTTATCGTCGGGCGCATGTGAATCGAGTCCCGCGCGAAATTAATCGACGGCGTCGAATTTGAGTTACGAGGGCGCGGGATCACATCCCGACAATTAATCCGCGAGTGCTCCTCCCACCCCCACCCCACCCCCACCCCCGCGCCACCGGTCTGGCTAGCTCTCGCTGCGAATTCTCGATTAATTAACCGCTACAATCAGTTCGTATTCTTCAAAACTTCGCACGCCCGGATGCCAAGTTGGGCTTCCGCATTATAGCGAATTTGATTATTACTCACGCGATCCAGGTTCGATCCTTGCGGCCTGTGCCGAATTTTTGACGAGATTACTAACAGCTCAAAGATTTGGTCAACACAACCTGAGGATTTGGTCAATGTGACGCAAAGAAAGTCTAACCAAGAATTAATGATCGCGAGCTTGGGTTACTTTTTGTTCTATTTCCCATATTTACATAAAATGTCAGTTATTTTTTTAATGTGTGCCTGATAGAAGCTGCAACATACCCTATTTACTAGTGGAACCTAAGCTTGCAATTAGTATTTCTTTGTTACATTTTCTTTGTGTTACATTNGAAGCAGTGTTGCCAATTTATTATTAATTTTTTTAACATAAAATTAGGGTTTTTCCGAGATTTTTGGCGGAAAACGTACCTTCATGGGCTATAACTTTGATGAGTATGGGCTAAACACTACGACTCGATAGTAAATGAACGCTACAGACGGAGAAAATTGAATTCCGAACGCAATGTTGCCAAGTATATTTTAATTTCTTACAAAAATTAAAGATTTTCTCACGTGAACGCTTCGATAACGTAATTTCCAAGGCATTCATGCCATTCTGATGACTGAATGTCACCATGGCATAGTACATGATTTCTGTTCAAGGCAAAAATGGAAAGTTCAGAGTAACGTTGCCAAATTGTGTACATTTATTTTACGACGAGACGCCGATATTTTTGAGCTTTTCGTGCGAATAATCGTGCTTTCAGGTTCCTTCACCATACAAGGTAGGCAAACTATTACCATACAATACTTTCGGATTGATTTTTAAAAGAGAAAACGAATTTTTAAGTCTATATTACCATTTTAAGGCATTTTTACGATAAAATGATGCGTTTTTCAGCTCCAATTTGAAGATATTTTTGAGAAGCAAAACGTGATTTTAGTGGTTTTCTCTTTTTGGGAGGCGTCTCGTCGTAAAACAAATGTACACAATTTGGCAACGTTACTCTGAACTTTCCATTTTTGCCTTGAACAGAAATCATGTACTATGCCATGGTGACATTCAGTCATCAGAATGGCATGAATGCCTTGGAAATTACGTTATCGAAGCATTCACGTGAGGAAATCTTTAATTTTTGTAAGAAATTAAAATATACTTGGCAACATTGCGTTCGGAATTCAATTTTCTCCGTCTGTAGCGTTCATTTACTATCGAGTCGTAATGTTTAGCCCATACTCATCAAAGTTATAGCCCATGAAGGTACGTTTTCCGCCAAAAATCTCGGAAAAACCCTAATTTTATGTTAAAAAAATTAATAATAAATTGGCAACACTGCTTCGAAAAGTTCACGATGGCCTTTAGTTGCGCTTCTATTCGATCTCAGGGTAGTATTCAGCTCGTAGACCGATGCACTAGTCTGTTTCATTATGATGCATTGGACTATTAGTCCCGAATTCCTTCATTTTGGCACATAAAAATGGAAAATTGGCAACGCTGTACAGCCTAAACGAGGTTTTACTTCAAGTTGAAACTTTTCCCGGAAGTTTGCCTTACCATAAGCTTTCGTTTGAGCCTTGTCTCGTTGACCAACTCGGGTATAATAGTCTGTTGAACCATGACGATTCAGTATTTCGTGAGTTTAGCGCATAAAAATGGAAAATTGGCAACGCTGTACAGCCTAAACGAGGTTTCACTTCAAGTTGAAACTTTTCCTGGAAGTTTGCCTTACCATGAGCTTTCGTTTGAGCCCTGTCCCGTTGACCAACTTGGGTGTACTAGTCTACTTATGCACCGGACTAATAGTCCAATATCCTTGATTTTAGCACATGAAACTGGAAAATTGGCAACGCTGTACAGCCTAAACCAGGGGGCACTTCAAGTTGAAACTTTGCATGGAAGTTTGCCTTACCAGAGGCTTTCATTTGAGCACTGTCCGGTTGACCAACTCGGGTATAAAAAAAGGGGCGAAAAAACACCACTTTTTGGCGAGGCTCTTTCTTTCACGGGTATGCGTCTATTTTTCTTACGGAAAAAACAAACCGCGACTGCGACCCTTGCACTCCTGGATCGCAGAATCATCTCGCTATCTAATAGAGCAACTGGAAGAGCTACCGAACCGACTTGAATCGATCGGCCTTGAATTCGCCATTAAATCCCACGAAGCAAGAGGGCCTGCGGGGCCTAAGGGCTCCTGTAAACTCCATTTAACCTATCGGGGAAACTTTCCCGCGAACAGCGGGGGCGTGCCCGCTCAAGGGGGCGACTCCCCCGGCAGCCAACGAGGCTTATCGCTCGGCTGGACGACCGATGATTAGTGCCTCGCTAGGTAAAAACCGCACATCAACACGGTGGCAATCTCTTTATATTTTACATCAATCGAAATGATCGATTCTACGGGCCGATTATTGAATTTGATAGACAAAGCTATAGACAAAGAAGACGAAAGCGAAGGCAACATTGCAACCACCAAGATCTAATTTTGGTATTGTTTAGTTTTATGGATTTTAATAAATAGGGTGCCTGATAAAAGGATTAAACTGCAAATTTAAGTATAAGTTTAAAGATTTCTTTTAAAATTTAAATTGCGTAAAAATTGTGATTGCGAAACTTATGAGTTTAATTTTAAAACTTTAAATAAAATAAAAACAAAACTCAGTGAGACGAAAAAAATTCAAATCTCACGAATCCAAATTTGATAAATCTATTGCCCCTCCATTTTAACAACCTACTAAAACCCTATTCTTGACAACATGGAGGGATCTTATTAGTGTAGTGGGGGCATTTAAGTAGAATCGCTTCATACTCCCTGTACCTTCTTTGTCTATCCTAGGCTTTGTCTAACTCGAGGCTGATTTTTGAAATTGATAGACAAATCTATACACAAAGCTATAGACGAAGAAGATAAAAGGTTTATGGAGGGGTCCCATTGGTGGAAGAGGATGGTTGCAACGGACAAAGGAGCTAAGGTAACTGACTAACCAACGGCAACGTACGAGAAATCCTAGTCAGTCCATCAGTTTCTCCCTCACAAAAAAAAAAATACCGGTGTATTTACTAAGAAAAGGGTAAAATTACCAAGAATTCAGGGTTCTATTAAATCCCAGTTTTTTCTTGGTAAAATTACCATTTATGGAATTGGTAATTTTACCTAGAAATCTCGGTAAAATTATTGAACTTTCTCGGTAATTTTCCTGGACCTTGGTAGAAAAGCCAATATGTTTCATCGACTGTGGTAGAATTACCGAGATAAAATGGCAAAATTACCGGGAATTGATTACCAATAAAAGTGGTAATCTTACAAAACAGTGAAAATACCGGTTTTAAGGTAAGCTTACCGGTCAGTCTCGGTAAAATTACCAATAATTGGTAAGAAAAAGTGAGATGGTAAAGGTACCACCGGACCTTGGTAAAAACGCCGAGAATTTTTTTTTCAGTGCTTAGTCTATGAGAACCACACATTTCAACCAATAAGACCGCTCCATACTCCCTATGTCTTCTTTATCTATCGCTTTGTCTATCGATTTCAATAATCAGCCCGCTGGTCGAGGCAGTCGGTTTCGATAGACATGGATCGTTTTACATACGTTCAAGCGGACGAGACCCTGTGCTCCCGACTTATGGTTAGTTCACGTTGGAGATACGCGGTTACTACCTCGCGGGCGGATTGGAGCTCGTTATATTTCATCCACTAACCTGGTTCTGCTCCGCTCCCGTTCTGGCCTGGGTGGAGGATGAGGATGTCTCTATCGTCGGGCGCATGTGAATCGAGTCCCGCGCGAAATTAATCGACGGCGTCGAATTTGAGTTACGAGGGCGCGGGATCACATCCCGACAATTAATCCGCGGGTGCTCCTCCCACCCCCACCCCACCCCCACCCCCGCGCCACCGGTCTGGCTAGCTCTCGCTGCGAATTCTCGATTAATTAACCGCTACAATCAGTGCGTATTCTTCAAAACTTCGCATGCCCGGATGCCAAGTTGGGCTTCCGCATTATAGCGAATTTGATTATTACTCACGCGATCCAGGTTCGATCCTTGCGGCCTGTGCCGAATTTTTGACGAGATTACTAACAGCTCAAAGATTTGGTCAACACAACCTGAGGATTTGGTCAATGTGACGCAAAGAAAGTCTAACCAAGAATTAATGATCGCGAGCTTGGGTTACTTTTTGTTCTATTTCCCATATTTACATAAAATGTCAGTTATTTTTTTAATGTGTGCCTGATAGAAGCTGCAACATACCCTATTTACTAGTGGAACCTAAGCTTGCAATTAGTATTTCTTTGTTACATTTTCTTTGTGTTACATTGACCAAATTTTTGGGTTGAAAATTTGCAATTTTTTTTTTTCAGAATTGATCCACAATTACATCTGGAGCCAAGGTGGAAAAATTCCATGAAAAATAAAATCTTGAAATTTCATGTAATTTATAAAAGATATTGGAAAATACCGGTTCCTTTTCATGTTTCGCAAAATGTAGAAGTTGTGACTTTCTTCTATTTTTGTTTGTTTGAGTGTGGGTTGCGTACTCTAGCCCCTGAATAATATGAAATATTTCACTGAAAATTCCAATATTTCATAAAATACTTCACTGAAATTTCCAATATTTCAAAAAATATTTTACTGAAATTTCCAATATTTCATAAAATACTTCACTGAAATTTCCAATATTTCATAAAATATTTCACTGAAATTTCTAATATTCCATAAAATATTTCACTGAAATTTCCAATATTTCAGCTTTTCTTACGTGTCATGCCACCCTGTCTGGAGCTCCTGCTCTGTCTTTCGTTCATGAATGTTTTAAGTCGTAGCTTAAATTAATCTACGGCAGCATCTGATGAGAGAGCCAAAACGCCGCGTTACCTACATTTCTTTGGCACGAAACGAGAGACAAAGCCGCGCAACCCCACCAATAACTAATTAACCTCATCTGCCGGCGCGAAACCGGTACTCGAGCGTTTGGAACCCCTAAGCTCTCTCATGCCGGTTCCACCGGGCCGTTCATCTATTCCTGCTCCTTTAATTATAAGCAACCGGGTCATTTGTTGGCACGTCGTAAATAATATTTGTCGACCATGCGCCGTGTTGTCACGAGTGTTCAAAAAACTGCCGAAAATTTAAGTGGTTCTGATGTCTTTATTTATTGGCCAACTTGGCAACAATGGGAGGGGATTTCTCTCGACAGCCGGATCCTCCTTTTTCCACCGCCGCAATCAAAGCGGACGCGACCCTGCGCCCCGAACTCACGGCGTTACGGAATTAAAGGAAGAGTATACACGTTTTTAATAAATAATTAATATAATTAGAAGAAAATTGGCAACACCCCACAAGGATAATCTTAGCACCTTTCTCGTGCTTTGGGCTTGGGATAAAATTCAAGTAAAAAAAAAGACACACATTGTTCAAAAAACTATGGACCATAGTTTTTAGCCATTCCGCACTGAGAAAAAGCTACCTATGGCTTATAAACCAATGGAGAACCAGACAAGGTTTGAATTTCAGCAATCAGTAACATGTTTCTTAAACAGAATTTGACGTCGATTTACGGAAGGAAAATTACTTAGGACGAAGGTAGGTAATATAGACTAACTAACAGGAACCCACGGACGGGAGACCCTTTAGTTAGTTCATCATTTCCTTCCTTAGTCTATAAGAACCACCCATTTTAACCGATTGGATCGCTCCATTGCTCTTTTTATTTTCTTTGTCTATTGCTGTGTCTATCAATTTCAACAATCCGCTTGCAGGCCTGCAGGCGTTGAATTTTCACTCTTCATCTGACAAAGGGATATTTCTCTATTTTTCACCTACGCTAAATAAACGAACACGTTGTCAATGATAATAAAGTGGTGAAATCATAGAAGCGGATCTAGTCATGGATCGACGCGAGACCTCGATGCAAGAAACAGAGTGTAAAATTTCCACGAATGCTACAAATTTAATCCACTGTTTTTTGTCTGCGAGATGAAAAAATGACCCTGCCTAGTCTTGTCCCATCATGGGCTGGTTTTCCGAAAAATTTCATTTTTGCCGAAGATTTTCCGTTTCTTAAAGAATGTCCAAATATTTAAACGAGTTGTGATGTATTCTCCGATGAAATGCATTTTTGCCCGACTGTGCGTCGCGTGCCGATGCCCATTAAAATTAGAGCAAGCCACCAAAGTGGGTTTCGGTGTTCTCCGATGAATTAATAATATTGACAACGATTCCTCGAGGCCGGAACACACACCGCAGATTCTGGTCTCCTCCCGAAACTTGTTCATTCAAGCTCGCTCTGAAACCGTCGGAAGGAATTTCACGTGGTCCATGTCCGATGTGTCGGTGCAAAGGACGAGATGCGAGAGAAAGGCGAGGCTGAACGCTTGACAGATGTGTAAACTGAACTAACGACAGTAAATGGATTCTGGGGAGAGTCAGAATTAAAATTTTTCTGGAATGTTATTTCCTCTCATTAGAGTTTGTTAAAAATACTTGAAAAATTTGAAAGTCCCTAAAATAAACCCATTAGTGAAAGATTCGCATCTGCTGTTTGTAAATAAATAAATCAATCAATTTCAAACCACCCCAGTTCAAATTGGTCTTATTGAGCGTTTTCACATTCAGCAAATAACTCGAGTCTGAAGTCACCAATATTTTATTAGTCCTCTCAGACGCGTACTATTAAACTTAATACGCAAAATGATGCAACCCACTGATGGAAAAAAAGGGGGAAAAAAAATTGACCGGACTGAATAAAAATCGACGCCCGATTTGACCTGACTTGAGGATACTTCTGATTTGGTGACTGAAAAGCTGGGATTTACGCGCGTTTCATAATGTCTGTAATTTGTGGTTAAAAATTCGCATTAAAAAAATCTGGCCTTTGATATGTATGCAGGGCCGGATTAGGGGGTGGCCACATGGACCGCGGCCCATGGCGGCAAATTTAGGGGGCGACAAATTTTGCAATTTTTTTAAATGTAGCTATAAAGAAAAATCGGATGCAGAAAAAAAATTACAAACGAGAAAAGGTGACAAAATCTCTCATTTCCTGAGAATAAATCTCTAATTTTGTCGTCTTTCTGTGATACAATAGACAGCACCTTTAATTAGTCGAGTTAAGACCAAGAGAGGAACCGAACACGGAATTTGGCCTGGTACGGCGCGGCGCAGAGAGCAATGATGAGAGAACTTGAAATGAGAAGGAGAAACCCTCCGCGCGGCGCGGCGGCGGTCTGCATGTAACACATATTAGCGCCTTCAAGACTGCCTTAATACTTCACGCATTGCGTCAAAGACAGTGCGGTCGCTGCGGTCAGCAGCGGGCGGCGTGAAACGCATGGCGCCTACAAGACTGCATGAATACTTCCCGCATTGCGTCAAAGACAGTGCGTGCTGCAGCAGCGGTCGGTGTGAAACGCATAGCACATACAAGACTGTAGGATTGCTTCACGCATTGCGCCGAACACAGTGCGGTCAGCGCGGCGCGGCGACGGAAGTTAAAATTATTAAATCACATTTATGTTTGTTCTTTTATAATATTTTCGTTCATTCCATATAAATGGAAGGCCTTGTCCACACAGAGATAGGTTTACGGAACTTAACTTTTGCGCCAAGTTCCGTGAAATTTTGCTAGTAATGTTGACAAGGCTTTCACAAAAAAAGTGTCCAACACGCGTAAAGGCGTCTTATGCACCCCTCGCCCTCCGGCATGTTCACTTGATGGTTTTTATTGATGTTTAAAAACGAATGAGAAGGGAGCGGCAAAATACAGGCGGCCCATGGGCGGCAAGTACGTAAATCCGGCCCTGAACGTATGATAACTGGAAGTCACATCTCTACCAATCGGGGAAGTAGAAAGTCACATAACAGACGGGAACGAAAGAACGGAAAGACGGAAATGCAGTGGCGTGGCGTGAATTGCGATGTATCGATTGTTCTGCCATTTGAAGCTATGGTGAAGAATCGATTATTAAGGTGTTCGCTGCGAACACCCTATTAATCGATCCTTTTACATAGGTTTAAATGGCAGATCAATCGATTTATCGCAAAGCACGCCACGCCACTAGGAAACAGAGGACGAAAATGAAAGGGTGAAACTTAATCCAAAAGTATAGAAATCCAGTTCTTGCACTTGGATTCTTCGTAATTTAGGCCAAATAATTATCAAGATGTTAGCGAGATATGAGGACAAGTTTTGATTGATACAGCAAAAGGTCCCTGGTTTTCTTTAATTTCGTTTCTATAAACATAAACTTTCTCTACAAAACCTAAAAGCTTCTCATTAGCCTAAGCATATAATCACCATACCGATCCGACGATAAGCGCTTATTCCGCGAAAGTTAACTTTTTTGCTCAGAGAGCGCTCGCTCGCCTCTTGAAAAAGGTCCACAGCAAAAACGTGTCTCGTTCTAATTGGACGATCACCCGTGCGTTGAGGCAAAAATCCGATCGTTTGCGGCAGCGATCGTGAAAAACGGTGCGTTTTCGAGGTCAAGTTTCTGACCCTCGTCAGCAAACGATCGAGGCTCGTAGCTCAACGTCCGCGTGACGTCATGACCCCGCGCAAGGGTGTAATCACGCACAATAAAGACCTCCTCAGCTGAGAGCCACGCCGGCTGGGCTTTTTGCCAAGTTTCCAAGTTTGCGAAGTCTCTCGCGGGGTAAATCTGTGAAGAGATTGGATATTTGCTCATGTCTAGGAACAGTGGCATGGCATGCTTTGCGATACATCCATTGTTAGGCCTTGTCCACACGAGCGCAGTTCGCGGAACTCAGTTCGAGGAACTTGTTCCCGGAACAAGTTTTTAGCTGAGCTGAAACTTATTCCTCCAAAACCCGAAATTTCCCCCGTACTCCGAGCTTCTAAATTATGTTTCTTTTGATGTGAATTTGTTCGTTTTTGTTTTTTACGTCCTTTATATGCGTCTTGACATTTATTTTTGCTACTTTGGCGGTCGTAATAATCTATTATTTTGCAATGATTGTACAGTTTTATTGAAGTTCCGGTTCCAGTTCGGGCGAACTCGTGTGGACAGCATGCCTCGTTTCAAGGAATAAGTTCCGGGAACTGAGCAAGTTCGAGGAATAAGTTCCGCGAACTGCGCTCGTGTGGACAAGGCCTTATGCCATTTAAACCTATGGAAAAGGATCGATAAACCCGGTTGAAGGGGGGAAAAGGTTGCAGTGGTGCAGTCTGGCGGCTATGGAACGCATTTGCGCGGATGTGGGTCGCCTCAAACAGGACCGTGCGCGTTTTTTCGCATAAACAGTTCCTTTGCGTAATTACGGAGGAAGAGCTCTGGAAAGTAATTCCCGCACGGTTATTCATGAAGACAAGGGAGTGAAAGGGATCGAGGGAGGGGGGCACTGTAAAGCTGTAATGTATGACGGACCCTACCCCCCTCCCTCCCTCTAACTAAATAGTGAGACGGCAAGAATATTTTGAGACACGAAAACCATTACGGGAAGTTCATTGGGCAAGACACCCTGCTGAAAATTACAAGGTCGCAGACAGTGTGATAAAGAGAGGGCACACCGTACCTGCAATCTTCTGCCTTGAATTTAAGATCCGCGCGCTGTTCCCCTCGAAAAAGTTAGTCTCAAAGTCTCGTACTTTGCTTTGCACTGATTTGACGAGATCAGTCGTATCAACAACAGAAGCACTTACTAACAACGGCAATCGTAAATTCTAGTTTTTACGGTGTATTCTAACGCGTTGAGGTTGGCTTTAGGGCAGCTTTCATCACATTTTTCCAAGAAAAATATTAAGGTTTCTTAAACTCATTGCAAAGGAGTTCTGAAGTAGAAAATGAAGGGCTTTCAAGGTTTTTTTTTCTATAAAACTTTTGAAAAAGACGCTGAAAGAAATCCTCAATAATATTTTCCTCTCCCTGTACGTCAATTTTCTATCATCTTCACGCAAAAAAAGCAAGTGTATAGTGCAGGTATAGATAAGGCTATTTGGCATTTCGAAAAAGCTACTACCGAGGAAAAAAAGACATAAATTCCGAATGAAATTCAGAGACTTGCAAGCACCTTCCGGTAATTTCCCAAAATTCAAAGATGATAAATAATCAAGTACATGCATTGAAATTTCAGTTCATCTATGACCTTATTAGGAAAAGTTGACACGGCTACCTACTGTGCCTCCTTTCTACTCTGATAAAAATGTTTGTGCTCTTGTGTTACTTTTTGTTAATAAAGGAAGTAAAACACAAACCAACACAAATTTTGTGTTGATTTGGGTACAGTTTGCGGGGGACTTAGCGCAGAAAACAATAAAGAGACTTGGAAAATGCATTCTTCCGGTTGCGACGTTGATCTTCACCACTCATTTCTTATTAAAGTTCATCAAGAAAACTAGCTGGCATTTTCTCTTGAAATTTTCAGCCAGGGCTATTTTGTGTTTTACTTCCCGTATTATCCTAACTTTCGTGTTGCAATTTCTCTCTGTGTAATAACTTCGCTTGGTCCCTAAAATATTCGGACGACTCCACGATCAGATATGAAGGAATCCTGTGGCACGGCCCATACTTAACCAGCCGACGCACAGTGGATCGAGTCAATAAGAGAAGTCGGAAAAATTTGGAAATTTTAAACGCTTATGACTCCGTTTATTCAAACTTTTGCAATTTTAAAAGTGGTCCCATTGGTTTTCTCGTGAAATTTCCTGCTGGAAGCGCCACTTAAAACTTAAAATATAACAAAATAAACATCAAAATTTGCAATTTTAGTCAAAAATTTAATGTCCGACCTCTCTGATTGACTCGATCCACTGTGCGACGAGCCAAGCAGCTCGCAAACGGAATTTGTATTTCTTTACTGCCGTGCTAAGGAAGAACACCGTATGAGCCTTCAGACGTTGCCAAATTTCCTCGTATAAATCACGAATTTTCGGTAGAAATTTTTTAAAAAAAAAATTCCGATTTCTCAGAGTATGCTGTTCGTAATTTGATCTAAAATTTCTGAAAATTTGAAGGAAAAATTATCATACATTTCTTCAAAAATGAATATTTTCGGAGAGGGAATTTGGCGACATCCGAGTGCTCATACGGCTTTTTCCTTAGCACAGTAGTATTTCCCTATGCCGTATCCACTCCTCTCAAACTTGCGAAATGTAGGGAACCACTGCTGAGAGCAAGTGAACATCCTCGCTGCATCAAGATGAGATGGAGAGTCCAAGACGTTGCCTCCTGCAGTTTCGGCGCGTCTGAGCTGATGGGTTTCAACTCGGATCCGAGCTCGAATATCTCAGCCCGCGACATGTTCATACACGCGAATTCAATTGGCGAGGAGAAATTTAAAATTTTACGTTCAACATTTTCTTACAGGCTGCAGCAATGCAGCACTCGTTGCTGCCTGATTATTACTGATCAACGCTACGGAAAACCGTTTTTTCGTAAAGTCATGAATCATACAGTTAAAACAAAAATACTTCCTATGCTTTCTTTGCGTGTAATATAAAAAAGATCAAGACCATTGGCACTGATGACGTTAAAAGTGTCGAACTATCCCTCCTTTCACAAAACTGAAGTGCCTTTTCAGAGAAAGAGAGTCAAGACAATTTGGGTCCTCCGAGTCATAAATGGGAAGAAACATGACATACCTTTACTGCCGTGCTAAGGAAAAGCGTCGTATGAACATTCGAATGTTGCCAAGTCTCTGGCGATTTAAGGGCAGTTATGAATCTTTTTTCTTGAAATCTGCAGATGTTTGAGATTAAATTGCGACTAAAATTATCTAAAAATCGAAAGAAAAGATTCAAAAATTCCCTTGAAAACCAGCGATTTGTCAAAGGAATTTTGGCGACGTACGGGGGCTCGTAGGGCGTTCTTCCTTAGCGCGGCAGTAAACAGTAACGTTCTTCATCGTCTTTGGTATAAGCTCATTCCCAGATACCATCCCCGTATTCCTATTATTCTGTCTGCTCATTGGCGTGTCTTTAGTTCGCAGGTTCATTCCAATGCATAATCTCTTTAAATGGTGAAAGTGTTATTTCTCTGCCCGTTAGGACTACTACACACAAGAGCCTGAATTACTGTTGAAACCAATGTAAAATGGATATTGCAGGTCTTAGGTCGCAATGTGAAGGGACATTACCAGTGGCGAGGCTTGGACGATCGATTATCGATTTCCCTATTTGAAGCCACGGTAAAGAATCGATTGAGGTGTTTGTTGCGGACACCCTGTTAATCGATTCCTTTCCATAGGTTTAAATGGCAGATCAATCGATACGTCGATGTGCCGAAAGAATCGATTAAAGTGTTTGTTGCGGACACCTTGTTAATCGATTCCTTTCCATAGGTTTAAATGGCAGATCAATCGATATATCGATATGCCGACAGAATCGATTAAAGTGTTTGTTGCGGACACCTTGTTAATCGATTCCTTTCCATAGGTTTAAATGGCAGATCAATCGATATATCGATATGCCGAAAGAATCGATTAAAGTGTTTGTTGCGGACACCCTGTTANTAGGGTGCGGCTTATTTTGTGACTTTTGAAATGTTACGGTGCCTCATCACCAATCGGGTCGAAATCATTAAAAAACGTCCCAAAAAAAATTTCAGCTTAAAATTCGAATATTTAGAGGTCGCACTAACGCGCTTTTAGCAGCAATTGCATTACATTGGTTTAAATGGGGAGAAAATAGGCCGATTCGCGGAACTACGTTTTTCGGTCGTAAAATGCGCCAAAATGATTTCAAACCTGACCATCTCTTGAAAAGTCGTCCAGAGGCCTATTTTGAATGAGAAAATTCCACGTTTGACCCAGAGATGGGGGGAGGGTGGGTCACGGCGCAGTTAATTTGGAGGCACTGCGCGCAGCAAAATGATAGCATTTGACAGTTTTTAATCGACCTCAAAACAGGCCCTCCGAAGCTGAGGAGGCTAATATATCTCATGAATTGTAATAAAATAATGTACAAGAGTTGTTTTCATCCCTTTAGAACTATTTTCGACTATTTACACTGTTGCCAAAATCACTCACGTGCAGAACATGATAAACACTAATTTCCCTCCAGTTTCGAGTAAATTTTGGCATTTTATGGTAAAATTCTACCATCAGTAAAAAACTGTCTTTAAATTCCGTCGACACCTTTGGTATTTGTCAGAGGAGCTTGTTAGCTTAACATTTTTTGATAATACATTGCCTGT
The DNA here is from genome assembly GCF_001854935.1 of Bemisia tabaci. Lineage (NCBI taxonomy): Eukaryota > Metazoa > Arthropoda > Insecta > Hemiptera > Aleyrodidae > Bemisia > Bemisia tabaci. The sequence continues at coordinate 453,564 of NW_017547141.1, read as the reverse complement.
TAGTGTCAAAACGTCAATTGCGAAGTCTGTGTTTAACATTAGGTCTGCTAACAATAGGAACAAAGTAAAACGACTTAAAAGGGCAGAGATCACTTTTGAAGATCTAAAATGTATAGAAAGAAGGACTTATCATGTTTTGTGACACAAAACAGTCTAAATTTCTTTAAAATTCTAAATATCCCATATACGTTTTTAAAACAAAGTCCGACTAAATGGCCAAAGCTACATGATTTCCATCTAGCTCTCAAAGTAGTGAAAAATCTCAAAGTTGTGAACGATAATGCCGAAAGAGCAGTTTCACTTATTCAAACTTTCAATAATACCATCACTAAAAACGAAGAGCAAAAACAATATTTGTTGAAAATTGTCATGGAACATAGAAAGGCATTTCCAACTCCTGCTAAAAAGTTCCTGTAAATCCAAGGGACCTCGTTTTATATTATCGTAATAAATGAGTATCTCAACTTCCGTGTGATTTATTTCACCCCATATTATTCATCAACTTATCGATGAGAAGGATCAGCGAGGGAGGGGCGGGGGGTTGTGACATACTTTTTTTCAATGAGATGCTATGCCATTGGTTGATTAACCCGTATTCTGGATGCTGCTAGCTCCGTGCGCCATTACAGGTATTGACGCTGCCGTTGCGCTGGAGTGCCAAAATAATAGCGAATCTTTAGGTTTATCCCCCCCCTCTTTCAACCCTTATCGACCCCTTCTATTATGTGGTATAGTGATACAACGAGGTCCTTGATGACCCCACATTGTTGGCATCTACTTGAAGAACACGATGATTATTTAAACACCCGATTTTTCTAGAATTTCTTCTAAAACAGAAAAATATCGATACTTCCGACCGTTAGTGCGACCTCTAAATTTTCGAATTTTTGGCTAAAAATTTTTTTAGGATGTTTTCTTATGATTTCGAACTGATTGGCGATGCGGCGCCGTAAAATTTCAAACTTTTTTTTTAAGCCATCAGATAAGCCGCACCCTAACCACCCGCTCATGAAAACTCAATGCTCTACGTGATTCACATCGCGCGCTAAACGTTATCATGACAGTCTCTGCGCGATGTAAACATCTGGCAACCTCAATTTTGACGCTTTGGCTCAGCTATAGCAAATTGCCTATAGTTCGATCAACACATGGTGGGAAATGAATATTGTTCGATTAAGAAACTTGCTGAGACCGTTGTCGTGCGCGATTTGACTCACGTAGAGCTTTGAGTTTCTTGTGAGTGGGCTGTTCAAATTCCTCATGACCAATCTGAAATAAGAACGTTCACATCTTCGTTAGGAAATGGTTTCAGTAATATCCGTTGTGTGAATCGTGTTTTACGTGAAATTCTGGTAAAGAAACATGTATCAGATCGCTTAAATTCGTACCTTGTCTAGTGGTCTATTACTCTCTGTGTAATAACTTCGCTTGGTCCCTAAAATATTCGGACGACTCAACGATCGGATATGAGGAAATCCTGTGGCACGGCCCATACTTAACCAGCCGACGCACAGTGGATCGAGTCAATAGGAGAGGTCGGACAAAATTTGGAAGCTTTAAGCGCTTTATAACTCCGTTCATGCAAAACGTTGAAGTTCTAAAAATGGTTTTTTTGGTTTCCTCGTAAAAATTTCTCGCAGGAACAACTCTTACAATTGAAACTGTGACGAAATAAACATCAAAATATGCAGTTTCAGTCAAAAATTTCATGTCCCACCTCTCTGATTGACTCTATCCACTGTGCGACGAGCCAAGAAGCTTCCAAACGGAACATTCGCGATTTTACTCTGCCGTGCTAAGGAAGAACGCCGTATTAGCCTTCAAACGTTGCCAAATCTCCTCGGATAAATTGCGGACTTTTGGTACAGATTTTTTTTTTTTTTAGAAAAAAACCGATTTTCCATAGAATTTTGTTCGTAATTCGATCTAAAAATTTGAAGGAAAAATATTTATAATTTTTTTCAAAAATAAATATTTTCGGATAGGGAATTTGGCGACATTTGAATGCTGATACGGCGTTTTTCCTTAGCGCAGTGGTATTTCCCTGCCCTACCCACTCATCCCAAACTCGCGAAATGTAGGGAACCACTGCTGAGAGCAAGTGAACATCCTCGCTGCATCAAGATGAGATTGAGAGTCCAAGACGTTGCCTCCTGCAGTTTCGGCGCGTCTCAGCTGACGGGTTTCAACTCCGATCCGAGCTCGAATATCTCATGCCCGCGACATTTTCATACACGCAATTTCAATTGGTAAGGCTGAGGAGACATTTAAAATTTAACGTTCAACAATTTCTTACAGGCTGCAGCAGCATAGTGCAACACTCGTTGCCGCTGATTATTAGTGATCAACGCTACGGAAATCCGTCTTTTCCTGAAGTCATGAATCGTACAGTTAAAACAAAAATACTTCCTATGCTTTCTTTGCGTGTAATATAAAAAAGTTCAAGACCATTGGCGCTGATGACGTTAAAAATGTCGAACTATCCCTCCTTTCACAAAAATGAAGTGCCTTTTCAGAGAAAGAGAGTCAAGACAATTTGGGTTCTACGAGTCATAAATGGGGAGAAAGATGACATACCTATACTGCCGTGCTAAGGAAAAGCGTCGTATGAACATTCTAATGTTGCCAAGTCTCTGGCGATTTAAGGGCAGTTATGAATCTTTTTTCTTGAAATCTGCAGATGTTTGAGATTAAATTGCGACTAAAATTATCTAAAAATCGAAAGAAAAAGATTCAAAAATTCCCTTGAAAACCAGTGATTTGTCAAAGGAATTTTGGCGACGTACGAGGGCTCGTAGGGCGTTCTTCCTTAGCGCGGCAGTAACCAGTAACGTTCTTCATCGTCTTTGGTATAAGCTCATTCCCAGATACCATCCCCGTATTCCTAGTATTCTGTCTGCTCCTTAGCGTGTCTTTAGTTCGCAGGTTCATTCCAATGCATAATCTCTTTGAATGGTGAAAGTGTTATTTCTCTGTCCGTTAGGACTACTACATACAGGGCCGGATTTACATTTTTAGCGCCCTAGGCTAAACTTAGGGTGGCGCCCCTAAAAGTAGGCGCTCTTGTGGGGGGGGGGGAGCGCTCCTCCCCTCCAGATCAGAGGGAGGATGTTAGTTGTCCGGAAAATGTTCAAATTCACCTTTAAAAAAGCACGATTTTAAACAGTTTTGAGATACGTTTACGTTTGCAAGTTGGTTTTGGGAAATACGTTTTTGAATAAATTTTCAAAAATTGTGCGCCCCTCAGAATGTTGCGCCCTAGGCTATAGCCTATGTAGCCTATTGGTAAATCCGGCCCTGACTACATACAAGAGCCTGAATTACTGTTGAAACCGATGTAAAATGGATATTGCAGGTCTTAGGTCGCAATGTGAAGGGACTCTACCAGTGGCGAGGCATGGACGATCGATTATCAATTTTCCTATTTGAAGCCACGGTAAAGAATCGATTGAGGTGTTTGTTGCGGACACCCTGTTAATCGATTCCTTTCCATAGGTTTAAATGGCAGATCAATCGATACGTCGATGTGCCGAAAGAATCGATTAAAGTGTTTGTTGCGGACACCTTGTTAATCGATTCCTTTCCATAGGTTTAAATGGCAGATCAATCGATATATCGATATGCCGACAGAATCGATTAAAGTGTTTGTTGCGGACACCTTGTTAATCGATTCCTTTCCATAGGTTTAAATGGCAGATCAATCGATATATCGATATGCCGAAAGAATCGATTAAAGTGTTTGTTGCGGACACCCTGTTAATCGATTCCTTTCCATAGCTTTAAATGGCAGATCAATCGATATATCGATATGCCGAAAGAATCGATTAAAGTGTTTGTTGCGGACACCTTGTTAATCGATTCCTTTCCGTAGGTTTAAATGGCAGATCAATCGATATATCGATAAAACTGCGTTTGGGTGAACGGTTACAACTTGGCGCGTAAACGCAAACGCGAGAGAGTAGCGAAGCCCACGATGCTGGAAACGAATAAAATTGATGTGTGACCGCGAGACCTCTGACCGATTCGATACAATAATGAGGGGAGCCTCGCCACGCGTTGCCGGGAGGAGTCGATTTAATTCGAATTTATGGCGCGGTTCGATTATTTAGCCGGCGCTAATTCGCCTTTACGGTCATTTCGTCGTGATTAATCGATGAGCGGGCCGCTTTTCGAGGCGGCGGCGGCGCGGCGCTGTGAACCGGAGCGCTTTTGATGGATGTTCGCATCACTTGTGGCGCGTCCAGAGCATTTTGCATGAATTATCACCAGTACTGTTGGCGTGTTTTGCGATATATCGATTGATCTGTCATTTAATTCTATGGAAAAGGATCGATTAACAGGGTGTTCACAGCGAACACCTTAATAATCGATTCTTTACCACGGATTCAAATGGGGAAATATCGCTAATGGATCATTCACGCCACGCCATTGAATATCAATCGACTTTACTTGCACAGCATCAACGGCGATACGGCTCATCGCACTGCGGTAGGCTGATATAAAACAGACAGCATCTCGCGAAAGGGGGCCATGCAAAATTTTAAAGAAAAATTTGAGTTGGGCATGTCAGAATTGGACGTTTTTATGCTAAAAGGAACTATGTGCAAGTGGAAAGATGGGATGTGCTCGTGCAAGCTGGATAAGAATCAATGTAAAAGTGGATATAGTTCCTTTTGAGAAAATGGAAAAGCGGGATTTTCAATTGAATCAAAAGGAACTGAGCGCTAGCTCGTGAGCCGTGGGCACGCGACAAGAGCCTTGTGCACAGGGCTCATGAGTTAAACGGTTCCGCCACCGATCTCCTCCTCGTGTCCGGTCTCGGTCGTTGCCGCTAACGTCACTGGCGCTTTTAAATTCCCATTCATTCTGCTGGCTCTCAACTAAAGAGTACACCCCATCTTTTCTTTGAACAGAATTTCATTTAGCATAACTACATCTAATTGTTCGCTTCGTGAACCACCAAATTTTAAGTAAGGAAAAGTGTGAAAAGGAGGAGCGTGGAAAGGGGGATGATCAGGGTGTCTACTAGTTAAAAAACAAAATTGGGGACTTTCGGGGATTTTTAGGGGAGATTTTTCGAGAAAATCGGGGGCTTTATTAGTATAGCCAAATAGTAAGAGAAAGGCAGCTAGTTAGAGCGTTAAAAGGCGTTTTTTTACGACTAATTTTACAAGTCGTGTTGAACCAATGAGAACATACGAAAAACCAAGCAATACCTCAGTTTTGTTATTCCTGGTTATACCGCAGCGCCGTGGGTAACTGACAAATTTGAATATGCCGGTGTTTAGGACGATTTTTGTCATTTTTTGGGGACCTAAACAAGAAAATTTGGGACTTTCTTTGATCTTTGAGATTCAGTTTTTGAGTGTAATCGCACTTTTCTCCTTTAAAAAAAAAACCAAAATTAGGTATCCCGAGTGTAGGTTGTAGGTACTGTGCAAATTTGAAAACGGAAGGAGGCTAGAATTGAAAAACCTTCCACTGTTTACCATTCACATCAACTACCTACGGGTGGCAATTTTTATTTTCAGAAAAAATAATAAAAAAAAACCCATGCGCAAGGCAAGAACATTTCACAGAAAGAAAAAGCAAAAAATTCTCGTACTGAGAAAAATCGTGCGGAGGAAAATGTCGTCATTTGCCGCGACACGTCGGGAATCAGTGAATGATACGGGTGATCCATTAACATTGTTTTTCCAGCGGCCGCGGTGTGGTCCACCGTACTCACCAAAAAGCGCCTAAGTACAATGGAAAACCTGCGTAGATAAGTGGTTTCTGCTTTGCGCGGGGTGGTGGCCCGAGTGCACTTCGTGCTCACTCTTGAGCTAACGAAACCCCACGGTTGCCAACTGGATAAATTTAAATGATCAGGGCGATCCTTTACAGAAAAAAGGGGCCTTTCTGGCCGCCACGCAGCCGAAACTCCAAAATTAAAATACCAGGGAATAATTTGAGCGTTTGGTCCCTCTTCCCCTATAAAATGAATGGATCTTGAAGCGTTATCCTTAAAAATTAAAAACCTATACTCAAAATAAAATGTTTCTCTTGCAATTCGTCGTTTTCTACACGAAAGAACACATCTGCACTTAAGCATTGCAACATTTTCACTCTCAAATTGAAATTCTACTAAGAAACTGTCAGGCATTTCCGATCGAAAATAAATTATTGATTATTCCTCTAATTACTTTACAAATTGGTAGAATTCCGGATAGAAAATTCAATCAAAGTCTAGCGAATAGTTGAATTTTTACAGTCAATTTTGGAACTTTTGAATGAAGTTACGTTGCAAAGAACGAAGGAGGTAAGTAGTAGACTAACTAAAGGCTAAACCTACGGTGAACCCAAAATTTAATCCTTCATTTTCGCCCTTGGTCTATGACAGTCATCAATTCCAACCAGTATAGGACCACTACATTCCCTTCGTATTCTTTGTCTTTAATAACTTAATCTATCCATTTCTTCGACTACCATTTTGTCTATCAATTTCAACAGTCAGTCTTCAATTGAGTCTAAAGCTAATTTCCTTGTGCAAATAAGAACATCCTTAACGTCTGAAAAGAAAAAATTTCACTGGAAGAAAAAAAACACATTTGATCTAGAGTCCAGTCTCTTAAAAACATCGACAAGAAAAAGTACTCTTGATTCAATCAGAATCCAGCTTAAATCAAGGACCAAGCCTCTTAATTTAAGCGAATTTCGAATGGTTCAAGCAAAAATCCGATTGAATCAAGAGTATTTTTTCTTGTCAATGTTTTCAAGAGTCTGGACTCTAGATCCGATGTGTTTTTTTTTCCCCCAGTGTACTATTTTGTCTATCAATTTCAACAGTCAGTCCTCAATTGAGTCTAAAGTTAATTTCCTTGTGTAAATAAGAACATCCTTAACGTCTGAAAAGAAAAAATTTCCATTACTATAATGAACTATATCGCAATATTGTAGGAATAAATGCCCAAACTTGGCAACGCAGGTCGCGAGTTCTCACGAGGGAGCGGCCGCTTTGGAACCTCCAGACGGAGTCGGCGGAACAGCAAAGGGGACCACCAGAACAATCAATGAATTAAAAAATGCGAAAAAGAAGAAGATGCCACGATAAAATGATAAATAAACAAAGAGAAGAAGACTCTGTCTGAGCCCGCGAGTAGGGAGTGTTGGTTAAAGGAGGGAAAGCATACCCACATCATAAGAAGATGAAAGCACGTACTTCCATTGCTCTTTCAAAATTGCCGCTTCTTCGACATTTAAAAAAAATAATAGATCGTATTCGAAAGTGGTTCGCTGTACCGTTTGGCTCAAAACAATAGAACAAAACCCCTGACAAAAATTTTAAGGCTTAAGTTAGAGGAGCTAATGAGAAAATTCCTAACGATTCCACTCTTTATTGCCATTTTGCACTCACATGTACCAAAAATCTATCATGAAAAACCCGTTCCTTATTACTAAATCGACTTTTGAAGCTATGTTTACATGTTGAACCAATCCATATCGATACAATCTCACCTGTTAAAAATATCGAATACGATCAATTCGATATTTTCTGCTCTCATCCGATAATTTTTTGGAACGAATTCATTATCAACGATATTAAATTGAAAAATATCTCAAGCGTAAGGTCAACAAAATGGTATCTTTCTCGTGTTGGGCTGGGGAAAAAGCCGTTTGAACATCGCAAATCGACAAATTTCCACTGGTAAACACGGTTTTTCACGAAAACTTACGAATTTTATTCATCGAGTTACTTCACGTATTGTACCGCCGATAAATTCCAACGTGCCAATCTGAAAATTTCAAAGGAAAATAACCGTATTGATTGGTTTACTTTTTTCCAAGTACTTTATCGAGGAAAATTTAGCAAAGTTTGAATGCTCATACGTCTTTTTTTCAAGTTTAGTTTAATGCTTGCATCTTGTAAACTTGAGAAAAGCTCAAGAGCTAGGAAAAAGTTTGCGATAGTAAATCATGCAAGTAATAGTCCGGTACCCTGTACTGGAAAAAAACACATTGGATGTAGAGTCCAGACTCTTAAAAACATCGACAAGAAAACTTACTCTTGATTCAATCGGATTTTTGCTTAAATCAAGAACCAAGCCTCTTAATTTGAGCGGATCTCCTTTTGATTTAAGCAAAAATCTGATTGAATCAAGAGTATTTTTTCTTGTCAATGTTTTCAAGAGTCTGGACTCTAGATCCAATGTGTTTTTTTTTCCAGTGTTCTTCACTCGAATAGACTTTCGCTCGGTCAACGAGAAATTCGAATTAATGAACATAGAAACCAAATTGTCTCATTCATGACTTTCGCATGGAAAATATTCACGTTTTCACCTCATTCTCCGTAAAATGTTGGCAAATAAAACGAGTGCAGTGGGGCTGAATGTCTTGCTGCGTCTGCTGGTGCATTTATGGCCCCGGAGATCAACATTGGGACACCCTGTATGAAAATTGACTGATTTTTTCCCCTTGTTCATTCATAGTTGCGACTGGCGGTGGATTTGCAGGTGAAAAGGTTGCGAAAAATAGGAGTTCCAGTTTGGAGTCATGTGTCTCTCCCGGAGAGGGCGGGCTCTTGCTCACATGGACGAATGATGGACGACGGGCTTGCGGACCGGGGGATCACGAGTTCGTGACCAGGCGTAGACAACACTAACACAAACACACCCAACTGCAAATGATTGAGCATCCTCCCCTCCCTCCCTGTCAATGCCATCGCCGACCAAGATCCCTGCGGAATGCACTTTCTCGCCTCTTGCGTTTCCGAAAAAGCACAGCTTTTTTACGGTGAGAAATTTTCACAGATATCTCGCTCGATCTTCGAGTCAGTTTTGTTAGACACAGACAGAATTTTGATACAAAAGTTGGGCCAATACGCACCACAAAAAAAGCTGCTGATTTAACATTCTGGATGTAAAAAAAAGTGCGAAAACCCACAAAACGCTGAAGTAACCGCCACACTGCCGTTCTAAGGAAAAACGCCGTATGAACATTCGAAAGTTGCCATATTTCTCCGAGTAAAACGTGTATTTTCAGGGAAATCCGTCAATAGTTTCCTTTGAATTTATAAGGGAATTTCATTCGCGACGATCTGAATAATCTGAAAATTTCAAGAGCGTTAATATCGCGTTACAAATCTGAGCGACAGACGAATGCCCGTAATAGACCCCACGTTCAAGGAATACACTAATTTGCACCTGTGCTTACCCTATCGCCAAAGCCTTGTGCAGATCTCATATTTCGCCTGCAAAATTGAGCGTATGCAACCCGACCTACCACGGAGTTCAAATAGTTGCATGTTGAGCTCGAACCCAACTCATAGTGTATTTTTTAGGAAAGTTGTGCGTACTTACCCTCGAAATTTTCAGATATGTTATATTAAATCGTAAACAAAATTTTCAAAACAAAATTTGAAGAAACATATTCAAAATATTCCCAGTAAATTCAGTTTGTATTCGATGAAATGTGGCAACGTTTCCAGGTTCATGCGGCGTTCTTCCTTAGCACGGCAGCACAGAAGTTAGTTTTAAAACCGCGTTTAATTTAATTCAGCGTTTTGTGAGTTGTTACGCACTTTTTTCACATCCAGGATGTTAAATCAGCATCCTACTTTTTCGGTGCGGGAAGTAGGTAAAACAAAAAATAACCCTGGCTTTCAGTTAAAAATTTCAAGAAGAAATGCCAGCTTCATTTCTTGAAGAAGTTTTAAGATAAATCGAATGGTGAGTACCCACGTAGCAATCAGAGGAATGCATTTTCCTGGTTTCTCCATTATTTTCTGCGCTTAGCTTAACTCACCGCAATTTATACCAAAATCAACAGAAAATTTGTGTTTCTTTTCCTACACTGGAAAAAAAAAACACAGTGGATCTAGAGTCCAGACTCTTGTAAACATTGACAAGAAAAAATAATACTCTTGATTCAATCGGATTGTTGCTTGAATCAATACGAAATCCACTTAAATTAAGAGGCTTGGTTCTTGATTTAAGCTAGATTCTGATTGAATCAAGAGTACTTTTTCTTGTCGATGTTTTTAAGAGTCTGGACTCTAGAACCAATGTGTTTTTTTTTTTTCCAGTGTATATTAACCAAACTCAACACATCATCATCATTTTCAGCGGAGTTTTGGTCCATCGATAGACTTGTCCAAAACGATCATAATCCTGCTCGGAAGATGCAACAACTCCATTTGCGCGAGCATGGGTACCCGAACCTGAGAGAATGTAATCACTGATTCCGCACACCGATCTATAAACGGGAACTTCTTTAACGGGTGGGAGGAAATGGACGCGGATGGGGGGGGGGGGAGGACACATGATGGCCTGCTATCGCCCTCTAGAGTTCACTGGTTAATTGCAAAACCGATTCGAAGCTGAATGCAGAGCGGACGGGAATCTCCTTAGTTGCCATGTTCAGCTCATGGCTTTCCGACAATCCTAATATATGTTTTTAAAAAAAATCCAAAAAACAGCTTTGTAAGCTTATGTTCATATTTATCACGTCAAAATATTCGTATATCGATGGTGAAAGTGCAGAGGTGCGTATCTCGATTTTTGACAGTTTTGAGTTAGCTAAATAACTATAAACATGTTTTTTGAAGATGTCGTCTATCTGCCAGCAAGAGATTAAAATGTAAAACAATCGGGAGGTCACCTAAAACAGTAGAACATTTTTCGAGTATCTCGGGCTTAAGTGCAGAAATGCGCATCTCGTTCTGACCCCTTCGTTATTTGATCACTACAATTGACACTGGATCACATTATTTGACGTTATGTCATTTTACATATTTGATTTTTAATGCCTTCAATTGGCCCAATAAAACTTCAATATAGGGAGCAAATATTGATCAATTATGCCGGAAGCCTTATACGTTGGTTCCTGAATTCTTTAAGATAAGATGTTGCGGCCTAAAGGGCGGCATTTTACTTCATTTGGTTGCACTATCTTATAAGATTTTCTGTAAAATGCAAATAATCTTTTGCAGAATGGACTTCTCGACGTCACACACGCCAAGAGCCGCGCCGAACAACCCCTGAAAAAATGAAGAAACTGGCGACCATTCAGATGTAATCCCTCTGCGGTGAGCCCAAGATCTGCGCTTGGTCCGAGCCAATTCGAAATACAAACGTAGCGTCGTGCCCTATCTATTACGAAAGAGCCATTGAATTACTTTCAAGTTCAAAGAGTTACGACCTCCTCTCCGTCTCCCCCCGCTCCTCGGCGCAAAATAAACTCGTAAAACAGGAACGGAGCCGGGTTTATCTGGACTCGGGGGTCGGAAATGAGATCCCAGCGTGAGCGCTTCCCTTCCCACCGGCCGAGACCGTAGGAAAAGCTCGACGCCTCGAGAATCGGAGGATCAAAGCGCGATCCAGAAAATTGGCAACATTGCTTTTCTCCATTTAGACCTATGGAAATGTATCGATTCTAGGAGGGGCCAGGTGCTCTAACAAGAATCGATCGTTTAACATACGTTTAAATGGAGGGAATCTATCGAGAATCGGAGGAACGAAGCGCGATCATCGGCGGATCCAGAAAATTGGCAACAGTGCTTTTCTCCATTTAAACCTATGGAAATGTATCGATTCTTGGAGGGGCCAGGTGATCCAACAGGCATCGATTGTTTAACATAGGTTTAAACGGAGGGAATTCGGTGTTGCCAAATTGCTGGATCCGCCTCTGAGCGCGATCTTCCGTAGAGTGCATGGAGTCGTAGTGTGAATGGGAGAGCTAACGCCACTTTTAAGCATTTTCCAGGTCCCGAATTCCGGGACTCCTGTGTCACGCCGCGTCCCTTCTCCGATACAATACCCATAGATCGAATGCAATAATCCAAACAGGTGAGACTGTTTCGATACCGATTGGCTCAACCAACATGTGAACATAGCCTCCGAGACAATTTACATAGGGTGTCCCAAAAGTACCCAGACTGGTTCTGTAACTTCGAAACTAAGATAGATACAGACTGATCTTGGTCTCATTTTAACCCTTTGTTGCATGAGCTAATCGTTGATTTTGGAGAGAAAATCTACATTGTGCAGTATTTTTTCGACACAAGAGTCGGCTGGAATCGATATTTATGGTTTTTTCTAAGCAAGGAGATCAGACTTATGATGTTCCCTAAATATTATTTCTTGCTTTGATTTAATTTAATACTCCAGCATAGAAATAAAGCTGAAAACCATGTGTTGCTTTCATGCAACGCTATACAATAAAGGGTTAAAGATCAACTCAATACCTATCGATTAAGACCAAGATCAGCTCAATCGAATAAAAATTGACCGAGTTATGGCAATTTGAAATCAGCGAGGAAAGTTTACCCCTAAACGGTTTTTAAGGAAGATTCTTCATCGCCGTAAATCGAAAAATCGGCCTGTAAAGTGATGCTTACTGTGTTTTTTGATTTTCGAGGTATCATTTATCGACATTTTGTACCACCAAACACAACAGTTGACAGAGCGTATTATTGCAAAGTGCTAAAGGAGTTGAAAATGCACATCTCCNGGCTCATGAGTTAAACGGTTCCGCCACCGATCTCCTCCTCGTGTCCGGTCTCGGTCGTTGCCGCTAACGTCACTGGCGCTTTTAAATTCCCATTCATTCTGCTGGCTCTCAACTAAAGAGTACACCCCATCTTTTCTTTGAACAGAATTTCATTTAGCATAACTACATCTAATTGTTCGCTTCGTGAACCACCAAATTTTAAGTAAGGAAAAGTGTGAAAAGGAGGAGCGTGGAAAGGGGGATGATCAGGGTGTCTACTAGTTAAAAAACAAAATTGGGGACTTTCGGGGATTTTTAGGGGAGATTTTTCGAGAAAATCGGGGGCTTTATTAGTATAGCCAAATAGTAAGAGAAAGGCAGCTAGTTAGAGCGTTAAAAGGCGTTTTTTTACGACTAATTTTACAAGTCGTGTTGAACCAATGAGAACATACGAAAAACCAAGCAATACCTCAGTTTTGTTATTCCTGGTTATACCGCAGCGCCGTGGGTAACTGACAAATTTGAATATGCCGGTGTTTAGGACGATTTTTGTCATTTTTTGGGGACCTAAACAAGAAAATTTGGGACTTTCTTTGATCTTTGAGATTCAGTTTTTGAGTGTAATCGCACTTTTCTCCTTTAAAAAAAAAACCAAAATTAGGTATCCCGAGTGTAGGTTGTAGGTACTGTGCAAATTTGAAAACGGAAGGAGGCTAGAATTGAAAAACCTTCCACTGTTTACCATTCACATCAACTACCTACGGGTGGCAATTTTTATTTTCAGAAAAAATAATAAAAAAAAACCCATGCGCAAGGCAAGAACATTTCACAGAAAGAAAAAGCAAAAAATTCTCGTACTGAGAAAAATCGTGCGGAGGAAAATGTCGTCATTTGCCGCGACACGTCGGGAATCAGTGAATGATACGGGTGATCCATTAACATTGTTTTTCCAGCGGCCGCGGTGTGGTCCACCGTACTCACCAAAAAGCGCCTAAGTACAATGGAAAACCTGCGTAGATAAGTGGTTTCTGCTTTGCGCGGGGTGGTGGCCCGAGTGCACTTCGTGCTCACTCTTGAGCTAACGAAACCCCACGGTTGCCAACTGGATAAATTTAAATGATCAGGGCGATCCTTTACAGAAAAAAGGGGCCTTTCTGGCCGCCACGCAGCCGAAACTCCAAAATTAAAATACCAGGGAATAATTTGAGCGTTTGGTCCCTCTTCCCCTATAAAATGAATGGATCTTGAAGCGTTATCCTTAAAAATTAAAAACCTATACTCAGAATAAAATGTTTCTCTTGCAATCTGTCGTTTTCTACACGAAAGAACACATCTGCACTTTAGCATTGCAACATTTTCACTCTCAAATTGAAATTCTACTAAGAAACCGTCAGGCATTTCCGATCGAAAATAAATTATTGATTATTCCTCTAATTACTTTACAAATTGGCAGAATTCCGGATAGAAAATTCAATCAAAGTCTAGCGAATAGTTGAATTTTTACAGTCAATTTTGGAACTTTTGAATGAAGTTACGTTGCAAAGAACGAAGGAGGTAAGTAGTAGACTAACTAAAGGCTAAACCTACGGTGAACCCAAAATTTAGTCCTTCATTTTCGCCCTTAGTCTATGACAGTCATCAGTTCCAACCAGTAGGACCACTACATTCCCTTCGTATTCTTCGTCTTTAATAACTTAATCTATCCATTTCTTCGTCTACCATTTTGTCTATCAATTTCAACAGTCAGTCTTCAATTGAGTCTAAAGTTAATTTCCTTGTGCAAATAAGAACATCCTTAACGTCTGAAAAGAAAAAATTTCACTGGAAAAAAATACACATTGGATCTAGAGTCCAGTCTCATAAAAACATCGACAAGAAAAAGTACTCTTGATTCAATTAGAATCCAGCTTAAATCAAGAACCAAACCTCTTAATTTAAGCGGATTTCGTTTTGATTCAAGCATAATCCGATTGAATCAAGAGCATTTTTTCTTGTCAATGTTTTCAAGAGTCTGGACTCTAGATCCAATGTGTTTTTTTTTCCAGTGTTCCATTATGACAATGAACTATATCGCAATATCGTAGCAATAAATGCCCAAACTTGGCAACGCAGGTCGCGAGTTCTCACGAGAGAGCGGCCGCTTTGGAACCTCCAGACGGAGTCGGCGGAACAGCAAAGGGGACCACCAGAACAATCAATGAATTAAAAAATGCGAAAAAGAAGAAGATGCTACGATAAAATGATAAATAAACAAAGAAAAGAAGACTCTGTCTGAGCCCGCGAGTAGGGAGTGTTGGTTAAAGGAGGGAAAGCATACCCACATCATAAGAAGATGAAAACACGTATTTCCATTGCTCCTTCAAAATTGCCGCTTCTTCGACATTTAAAAAAATAATAGATCGAACTCGAAAGTGGTTCCCTGTACCGTTTGGCTCAAAACAACAAGGAAAAAAAAATTGCTGATTCAACAATTCAATTGCTAAAAACAGTGAGTGCAATGTTTCAACGCAGATTTTACAACAAAAAAATGCTACTTTAAACCCCCGTGGTTAAATTAGTTTACAATGTGGTTAAAGTAGCATTTTTTTGTTGTAAAATCTGCGTTGAAACATTGCACTCACTGTTTTTAGCAACTGAATTGTTGAATTAGCAATTTTTTTTTCCGTGAATAGAACAAAACCCCTGACAAAAATTTTAAGGCTTAAGTTAGAGGAGCTACTGAGAAAATTCCTAACGATTCCACTTTTCATTGCCATTTTGCACTCACATGTACCAAAAATCTATTACGAAAAACCCGTTCCTTATTACTAAATCGACTTTTGAGGCTATGTTTACATGTTGAACCAATCCATATCGATACAATCTCACCTGTGTAAAATATCGAATACGATCTATTCGATATTTTCTGCGCGCATCCGATAATTTTTTGGAACAAATTCATTATCAACGATATTAAATTGAAAAATATCTCAAGCGTAAGGTCAACAGAATGGTATCTTCCTCGTGTTGAGCTGGGGAAAAAAGCCGTTTGAACATCGCAAATCGACAAATTTCCACTGGTAAACACGATTTTTCAGGAAAACTTACGAATTTTATTCATATAGTTACTTCACGTATTGTACCGCCAATAAATTCTAACGTGCCTATCTGAAAATTTCAAAGGAAAATGACCGTATTGATTTATTTACTTTTTTCAAAGTATTTTATCGAGGAAAATTTAGCAAAATTCGAATGCTTTTACGTCTTTTTCTCAAGTTTAGTTTAATGCTTACATCTCGTAAACTTGAGAAAAGCTCAAGAGGTAGAAAAAAGTCTGTGATAGTAAATCATAACAGTCCGGTACCCTACTTCACTCGGATATAGACTTTGGCTCGGTCAACGAGAAATTCGCATTAATGAACATAGAAACTAAATTTTTTCATTCATGACTTTCGTATTAAAAATATTAATGTTTTCGCCTTATTCTGCGTAAAATGTTGGCGAATAAAACGCACTGGGAAAAAAACCACATTGGATCTAGAGTCCAGACTCTTAAAAACATCGACAAGAAAAAATTCTCCTGATTCAATCAGATGTTTGCTTAAATCGAGAGCCGAGCATCTTAATTTAAGCGGATTTCCTTTTGATGTAAGCAAAAATCCGATTGAATCAAGAGTATTTTTTCTTGTCAATGTTATCAAGAGTCTGGACTCTAGATCCAACGTGTTTTTTTTTTTCCAAAGCGAGTGCAGTGGGGCTGAATGTCTTGCTTCGTCTGCTGGTGCATTTTTGGCCCCGAAGATTAACTTTGGGACACCCTGTATGAAAATGGACTGATTTTTCCCCCTTGTTCATTCATAGTTACGACTGGCGGTGGATTTGCAGGTGAAAAGGTTGCGAAAAATAGGAGTTCCAGTTTGGAGTCATGTGTCTCTCCCGGAGAGGGCGGGCTCTTGCTCACATGGACGAATGATGAACGACGGGCTTGCCGACCGGGGGATCACGAGTTCGTGACCAGGCGTAGACAACACTAACACAAACACACCCAACTGCAAATGATTGAGCATCCTCCCCTCCCTCCCTGTCAATGCCATCGCCGACCAAGATCCCTGCGGAATGCACTTTCTCGCTTCCTGTGTTTCCGAAAAAGCACGGTTTTTTACGGTTAGAAATTTTCAAAGATATCTCGCTCGACCTTTGAGTCAGTTTTGTTAGACACAGACAGAATTTTGATACAAAAGTTGGGCCAATACATACTACAAAAAAAAGCTGCTGATTTAACATTGTGGATGTAGAAACGTGTGCGACAACCCACAAAACGTTGAATTGACCGCCACAGCAGTTACACTGAAAATAAAGTAGCTTGGATCAAGCATGATGATTCTTGAATTTGCCGCCAAGAATTTTTTTTTTCTTGCTTTGAGCTGACTTTTTCTTGATACAAGAAAAATAATGCTTGGGTTAAGCAAGAAAGTAGCTTATATTAACGAGAAAAATTCTTGATATAAGAAGAAATACTTCTTGGCGGCAAATTTAAGATTCTTTTTTTTCCAGTGTAGTTTTACGACATTGCTCAAGTAACTACTGTCGCGGTTAATTCAGCGTTTTATGAGTTGCCGCACACTTTTTTTACATCCAGAATGTTGAATCAGCATCCTTCCTTTTCGGTGTGGTCTGACTGATCCAGATCTTTAGCCCGAGTTGGGTTCAAGCCGTATAGGCAACTAAACTAACTGCATGGTGAGGCGTGGAGTATCACGGGAACCCGAAGGCGCTCGCGCGTTGGCAGTTCTTGACAAACAAACCTAATCACATAAAAAGTTTCCGAATTTCATCCCAAATCTTATTTTTAAACAGTAATCTAAGTAACGCTGAGACTTAAAATTTTGTGAGTACTAAGAAAGAAAGGTGTTGGGTATTTTAGTTCTCTGTTTAAAAAAAGAAGGAAAAAACATGAGAGAAAATTAAGCGACGTGAATGCAGTTATGATTATTTCCAGACATTACGAATAAGAATTCAGGAGGAAGGGAAAGAAAGTGCGAAGGAAAAATGAGAGGAGGTAGAAGAAGGGGCTAGAAAAAAGAGGAAAACTGCTGAACGATAATTGCTGTCGCGGTTAATTCAGCGTTGTGTGAGTTGCCGCGCACTTGTTTTACATCCAGAATGTTAAATCAGCATCCTACTTTTTTGGTGCGGGAAGTAGGTAAAACAAAAAATAACCCTGGTTTTCAGTTAAAAATTTCAAGAAGAAATGCCAGCTTCTTTTCTTGAAGAAGCTTTAAGATAAATCGAATGGTGAGTACCCACGTTGCAATCAGAGGAATGCATTTTCCTGGTCTCTCCATTATTTTCTGCGCTTAGCTTAACTCACCGCAATCTATACCAAAATCAACGGAAAATTTGTGTTTCTTTTCCTACACTGGAAAAAAAACACAGTGGATCTAGAGTCCAGACTCTTGAAAACATTGACAAGATAAAATAATACTCTTGATTCAATCGGATTTTTGCTTGAATCAAAACGAAATCCACTTAAATTAAGAGGCTTGGTTCTTGATTCAAGCTAGATTCTGATTGAATCAAGAGTACTTTTTCTTGTCGATTTTTTTAAGAGTCTGGACTCTAGAACCAATGTGTTTCTTTTTTTTCCAGTGTATATTAACCAAACTCAACACATCATCATCATTTTCAGAGGAGTTTTGGTCCATCGATAGACTTGTCCAAAACGATCATAATCCTGCTCGGAAGATGCAACAACTCCATTTGCCCGAGCATGGGTACCCGAACCTGAGAGAATGTAATCACTGATTCCGCACACCGATCTATAAACGGGAACTTCTTTAACGGGTGGGAGGAAATGGACGTGGATGAGGGGGGAGGGAGGACACATGATGGCCTGCTATCGCCCTCTAGAGTTCACTGGTTAATTGCAAAACCGATTCGAAGCTGAATGCAGAGCGGACGGGAATCTCCTCAGTTGCCATGTTCAGCTCATGGCTTTCCGACAATCCTAATATATGTTTTAAAAAAAAATCCAAAAAACAGCTTTGTAAGCTTAAATTCATATTCATCACCGTCAAAATATTTGTATATCGATGGTTAAAGTGCAGAGGTGCGTACCTCGATTTTTGACAGTTTTGAGTTAGCTCCATAAACGTGTTTTTTGAAGATGTCGTCTATCTGCCAGCAAGAGATTATAATGTAAAAAAAGCGGGAGGTCACCTAAAACAGTAGAACATTTTTCGAGTATCTCGGGCTTAAGTGCAGAAATGCGCATCTCGTTCTGGCCCCTTCGTTTGGATTGAGATAAGCAGAAAGGAACCAACCTACATTTTGGAAAAAAATTGAGTTATGAGTGGTTTTGAACTCAACCACTTCTCTACTATCTATCGCCAAAAATTCAAAGTTTTTGTTGGAGCAAATTTTGCAGAAATTGAACTTGAAGATTAACTTTTACATTGAGTCTTATGCAGGAGCTAAACTTTAAGCCTCTTTTTCTCGGTTCGATCCCGATGTGGCTTGGTTCCTTTCTGTTTAACTCCGTCCATTTGATCACTACAATTGACACTGGGTCACATTATTTGACGTTGTGTCATTTTACATATTTGACTTTTAATGCCTTAAATTGGCCCGATAAAACTTCAATATAGGGAGCAAATATTGATCGATTATGCCGGAAGCCTTATACGTTGGTTCCTGAATCCTTTAAGAAAAGATGTTGCTACACACAGGAAGGTATTGTAGCTTATTTGGTTGCACTATCTCGTAAATTTTTTTGTAAAATGCAAATATTTTTGCAGAATGGACTTCTCGACGTCACACACGCCAAGAGCCGCGTCGAACAACCCCTGAAAAAATGAAAAAACTGGCGACCATTCAGATGTAATCCCTCTGCGGTGAGGCCAAGATCTGCGCTTGGTCCGAGCCAATTCGAAATACAAACGTAGCGTCGTGCCCTATCTATTACGAAAGAGCCATTGAATTACTTTCAAGTTCAAAGAGTTACGACCTCCTCTCCGTCTCCCCCCGCTCCTCGGCGCAAAATAAACTCGTAAAACAGGAACGGAGCCGGGTTTATCTGAACTCGGGGGTCGGAAATGAGATCCCAGCGTGAGCGCTTCCCTTCCCACCGACCGAGTCCGTAGGAAAAGCTCGACGCCTCGAGAATCGGAGGATCGAAGCGCGATCCGGAAAATTGGCAACATTGCTTTTCTCCATTTAAACCTATGGAAATGTATCGATTCTTGGAGGGGCCAGGTGTTCCAACAGGCATCGATTGTTTATCATAGGTTTAAATGGAGGGAATTCGGTGTTGCCAAATTGCTGGATCCGCCTCTGAGCGCGATCTTCCGCAGAGTGCACAGAGTCGTAGTGTGAATGGGAGAGCTAACGCCACTTTTAAGCATTTTCCAGGTCCCGAATTCCGGGACTCCTGTGTCACGCCGCGTCCCTTTTCCGATACAATACCCATAGATCGAATGCAATAATCCAAACAGGTGAGACTGTTTCGATACCGATTGGCTCAACCAACATGTAAACATAGCCTCCGAGACAATTTACATAGGGTGTCCCAAAAGTACCGGGACTGGTTCTGTAACTTCGAAACTAAGATAGATACACACTGATCTTGGTCTCATTTTAAAGATCAACTCAATACCCATCGATTAAGACCAAGATCAGCTCAATCGAATAAAAATTGACAGAGTTATGGCAATTTGAAATCAGTGAGGAAAGTTTACCTCTCCGATTTTTAAGGAATATTCTTCATCGCCGTAAATCGAAAAATCGGCCTGTAAAGTGATGCTTATTGTGTTTTTTGATTTTCGAGGTTTCATTTATCGACATTTTGTACCACCAAACACAACAGTTGACAGAGCGTATTATTGCAAAGTGCTAAAGGAGTTGAAAATGCACATCTCCCGGAAACGGCTACACTTGAAAGCTTCGTGGATACTCCATCAAGAAAATGCGCGGTCTCATACATCGAACTTAACACGTGAATTTATGAGTAAAAATGGAGTTGAAACAATCCCTCATCCCACTTACAGCCCTGACTTGGCTCCATGTGATTTTTGGATGTTTCCTGCGCTTAAAAAGGAGCTTAGCGGGCGAAGATTCGAATCGAAGACCGAAATCCAGAATGCAGTTCAGAACTTTTTCAACGCCATCCCAGAGGAAGAATTCAGTAAAACAATGTTGGATAAGTGGCAAGAGCGCATGAAAAAGTGCATCCGGTTTGATGGACGGTACTTTGAAAAGCAAAAGGAAGTTATGGAAGATTCGGAGGAAAGCGAAACGAATATTAACTTTTTGAATCCTGGTAAGCGAAAAATCTTCCCAAAAAACCGTAGGGGTAAACTTTCCTCACTGATTTCAAATTGCCATAACTCGGTCAATTTTTATCCGATTGAGCTGATCTTCGACTTAATCGATGGGTATTGAGTTGATCTTTAAAATGAAACCAAGATCATGTCTCTATCTATCTTAATTTCGAAGTTACAGAACCAGTCCGGGACAATGCAAAACATTACACCTAAAAAAAAAAAAAAAACCTCTGCTGCACAAAGGACGCTCTCTGGCCTACCACGTGAATTGAACGCGAAATCGAAAATTGCGTGACCTGCATTCTCTATTTTCTTGTCAATTTAGCTTTTTCTACACTTTTAGTAATGGTTCATTAATGAAATGATACAAAAGCTAATAAAATTTTCAAAAAACAAGGTAACTCACTTAATAGAAAGATCCTGTCTCGTCCCCGATGGTAAGTATCCAAAGGGACCAAACACTACACAACACTAATGGCTGAAACGAAACATTGCGAGCACAAAAACAACTTACAGGAACACAATCACAGAATCATTTCCGAACTAAGACCCATCCGAGGAACACAAAAACAACGTGGGTGCATGGTATCGACAGAAAAAAACATGGCCAGTAATATGTTGAAGACGAGGCACAATCCGCGATACAAATTGAACCGTTTGATTAAAAATCACTTTAAAGTTGAGTGAACACACAAAAAAACCTGAGCACAAAAATCGAAAGACTAATTTCTCATAATTTGCACGAATGCTTTCGGTTTTGAGATGTGTTTTTATGCCACCAAAAACCTCATCGAGAGAGAGACTCGAGCATGAACATCACAGTTTGTTGATTAAAGCGGATTCCGTTGACAAATCCGAATATGATATTAAAAAAAACACAACGCACTTGTTCGAACGAAATCTCAGACACAACGAACATCTTCCCGCTTGCGGACCAAACTCGTCGTCCTACCTCTTGGAGACTCGCTGCGTCACTGACTTGAACTGACTGGTTGTAGGTTGTAGCGCTAGCGGGCTAACCTCACCATCAGGCAGGTATGAGGAGTCACTTGTTCTGGTTTTCGTCCGCTCAAAAGCACTGAAGGAGATCGTTTCGCTCTAGTTTGAGTAGCGAGGATTAAGCTTTTTTGAGCGAGTCGCAGGGTGTCTAGTTTTTTTCATTTTCGCAAATCCTGATTTTCCCTGATTTATGACTGCTGAATCCTGATTTTATAATTTTTCCAAATCCTAAGTTTTTGCGGAGAAATGTAACTTCACAAAAATAGCTCAACAAAAAAAATCCGATCGGACGGCCGACTTTTCTCAAATTCTGATTTTACGACCGATTTTCCGTCAAATCCTGATGAAATCGGGATTAAATCCTGATTGATCTCAAATCCTGATAGAATCGGGAAAACGGAAAAATCCTGATGCTAGGCACCCTGGCAGTTTTTCGGAAAAATGTAACTTCACAAAAATAGCTCAACAAAAAAAATCCGATCGGACGGCCGACTTTTCTCAAATTCTGATTTTACGACCGATTTTTCGTCAAATCCTGATGAGATCGGGATTAAATCCTGATTGATCTCAAATTCCGATTGACCTCAAATCCTGATACTAGGCACCTTGGCAGTTTTTCCCTGCCCTGGGTTGTGAATGATTTTTTATGTCTTGAAGACTATACACTCAAAAAAAGCTCCGGCTCTGAGCGCTGTAATCTCGGAATATGTAGACATGAGGGCATAGAATCCGGGGGTCCCGGTCCCGGGTGTAAGAACTGCAGTTCTAAGCCGCTCCGGGTTCAGTGGCTGGAGCAATGGCTTTCTTAATAATTTTTTAAAAAGGCTCTGAGACTTTTTCCCCTTCAAAGGCGCCTTAATCAGGTTATCTTTTATTATCAAGACGAAGACGTACGTTGACAGAGTGTCTAGTTTTTTTTCATTTATTAAATTCTGATTTTTCCTGATTTTTGACTGGTGAATTATGATCAAATCCTGATTGTTTGGGAGAAAAATTAACGGACGGACAGCAGATAATCAACGGAAAATAAGCGGAAGGCCGACTTTTCTCAAATCCTGATTTTACGACCGATTTTTCCTCAAATCCTGATGATATCGGAATTTAATTCCTGATTGACCTCAAATCCTGATGAAGTCGGGAAAATCCTGATGCTAAACACCCTAGTTGATGCATGATAGTGAGAATAGTCAATCGAATGTCACATATTACTTTTTCAAGGGGAGTTTGGGGATCTTAAGATAGCCTTCTTCATAAAAGACTGTTTTTTTTTTTTTTTTTAAAAAAAAAGGGTATCCTCTGAAAATGTTGCGTAAAAACGTAAAGCAATGGGTATATTTTTGAAGAAAATAAAATATGAGCAGACATTTTCAAACACCGCAATCGAGATCAGTGATGTGATGTGGCAGTTTAACCATCAATATTCTAAATAACTCGTAGATATTCACGGTAAGTCTTAAGGCATCGTGTTCTTCGTTTTCGATCGAAACTATTGGTATATTAAGGAATACATAATATAGGTAATGTAAATTGCAGTTAGGCCGACGCTTCATTAAACTAAAACCGTCGAATTGATTCATTCCAAGAGGAGCGGTGGTGTGCCGTTTAAAACACGTACTATAATAGCTTTGAAGCTTTAGAAAACATGAAAACATGCAAGACATGAGTTAAGCTGTTGAGAAGCAAATATGACGATAAGTTCGGTTACCGAATGACTCCTGTAAACAAGCAACTATTTCAACGCCAAAGAAACGCTCAGGAAGTATACTCTACGGTTTGAAGGCGATTTGACAGCTTCGAGTAACTATCAAAACGACAACGCGATGAAATAAGGCGAACGTATGAATATTGATAGGCTAGATAGATGAGCGCGCATGTACTTTCAGAAAAAATGGCAGAGACATTTTTTTCTATAAAATTGCAACATATTAAATAGAATATGAAAAGAAAATCGAGCGCCTTATTAAAAGAAAAAATAGCGAAAAATTAATAATGCATGGATTACGCTGAAGTGGAGGATTTTAGAATTACATTAAATTGAGGAATAAAGATAAGAGATGTTCGAGCGTGCAATTATATTAGTCAGACTAAAACTGTGACTTTCATTTAAAAAAAAAAAAAAAAAAAAAAAAAAAAAAAAAAACTGAGACTTAGTGGTTAGCTTTTCGCAATATACTTGTTAAATGAATAATTGTTTGCTCTGACACAAATCCGAATGCGTTGCACTCCGAGTGCAGATAGGTGCGTTAATTTTTCGAATATTTGAACTGTGCGACAAGGGCATCACCCCAAAAATCAGATCCGAATACTCGGCCTCGGAGCATGCATGCATACAGACTACAGAGGCGTGAAACTTGATGTTTAATGCTTCGAGATTTTGCGATTAACATGCGCGTGAAAAACCAACACTGTACTATGAGGATTAAAAGCAATACAATTTTAAAACGTTATTTTAGCTTTTAAAGCATTTCATCCCCAATTTTAAGGGAAGAAAAGGTGGCTGGGGGAGTCAGTCTCAGGTATTGTGACACATTGCGGTCAATTGATAAAGTATATATTGATTAATTACATAAAAAATGCGACTATGATTTACATACCGAGGTCCGAGGAGCAGCTGACATCACGGGTTTCTGAAAAATAAAACGATAAAATTGTTACTTCATGGAAGGATACACAATCTAGACAGTATAATGGAGCAAGGAGTAAGATAAGTAAGGAGGAAATAGAAAAGGCCTAGGCCCAAGGCAGTTAGGTAGCAATTCTCAGATTTTTCCTGAAGTTGACGATGAAACATTCCTAAAAGATAGATAAAATCTCTTTTTTACACGTTTGATCAAAAAACCATAGTTGTTTCCAGCGCTTATTGTTACAGCAAATATCTATCATCTATCTTCGTTACGTATTCCTACCTAAATTATATATTCCTAAATATACTACTAGTTCCTTTGTTTGACGCTCGTGTTTGATGCGATTATTCAAACTCACGGCATCAGCGCGTTTCAACCTATGATTTTGAAGTTTTCATAAAGTTCGTTAGAGTTATTGTCATTACAAATCATGAAACATTAAATATAAACCCAACTAATTTTCTTCCCTTCGTTTACATATTTTTATAAATAATTTTAAGTAAAAGCATGCAAGAGGAACGAGTTTTACGTGTAGGCTCTCCTATAAATAATTCCGTAAGCCCTACCTCCTGTTCCACATTGCGCGGGGACTGTCGCGTCGTGCAGTGGCGTGGCGTGAATTGCGATTGATCGATTGTTATGCCATTTAAACCTATGGTAAAGAATCGATTATTAAGGTGTTCGCTGCGAACACCCTGTTTATCGATCCTTTTACATAGGTTTAAATGGCATATCAATCGATATATCGCAGAGCACGCCACGCCACTGGCGTCGTGCCGATCCGGGCGTCGATGGTGGCTAACAAGGGAGCCTAAACGTAAAAGTCGTTTCTCTTGCATGCTTTTATTTAAAATTACTTATATAAATAATTAAATAAAGAGAAGAAAATTAGTTGAATTTATGTATAATATTGTATCATTTGTAATGACAATAACTCCAAAAAACTTTACAAAAGCTTCAAAATCATAAGTTGAAAACCACTGATGCCGTGAGTCCGAATAACCGCATCAAACACAGTGCGGGGCTGGCGTGCACGGCTCGAATGCATGGTAGCGCCTTACAAGACCGCAGGATACTTCATGCGTTGCGCGTACGGCACGATGCGCAGTTGCCAGCTTCCCTAGCTGAGAATCTGAATCTCGGAATGAGAGTTTCCTTTCCCAAGGAATTTGTCGTGCCTACGCGCATTTTAAGAATGAAACTTTTCGGAAATAAACTTGACGTTTTACCCGGATGACCTTTCGCAACGCGGAATTTTGAGTTTTTCGTCCTCCGCTTTTTTCGAGCCGCACTGAATTTTTTTTTCAATGGACCACTAGACACGGTACGAATTTCAGCATTCTGATATGTGCTCTGTACCAAAATTTCACGCAAAACATAATGCGCACAACAAAAATTACCAAAATTAACTCCTTACGAAGATAATTAATGATTTTTGATGCGTGAATTCAAACCACCCACTCATGAAAACTCAATGCTCTACGCGATTCACATCGCGCGATAAACGTTTTCATGACAGTCTCTACGATATACTAATCTGGCAACCTCAATCTTGACGCTTTGGCTCAGCTATAGCAAATTGCTTATAGTTTGAACAACACATGGTGGAACATGAACATTGCTTGACTGAGAAGCTTGCTGAAACCGTTGTAGTGCGCGATTTGACTCACGCAGAGCTTTGAGTTTCTTGTGAGCGGGCAGTTCAAATTCCTTGTGACCAATGTGAAATAAAAACGTTAATATCTTCATTAGGGGTTAGTTTCAGTAATTTTCAAAGCGCGAATCGTGTTCTACGTGAAATTCTTGTTAAGGGACATGTATCAGTTTGTTTCAATTCGTACCTTGTCTAGTGGTCCATTCTGATCCGAGAGAGTTTAAAACGCACAAATGATGGAGTTGATGGAACTGGTCGATAGTAAACGAAAAATTCATGCTCCCATGCCAGTTACCACGGCTGAAAATCTGAAGCTCAGAATTTTTACTAGTTTCTCAAAGCATGTTTTGGCGACGATGAGAATTTCTGAAGCCAAAAATTCCTTTATTTTCGAATGATACCACACATCGTATCTACTGTGAGGTCCGAACAGTCATTTCTGCATTTAACGATGCGAAAATAATGCCAACATTCATAAACGTAAGTATTTCAGACAGGTGAAAAGCTAAAATTTTCCTTAATATTAGCTTGATACAACATCACATAATTACTTTGTATTTTTACTTAATATTCTGAAAGTGGCGGATGAGTAGATAACTCGGCGATTCATCGCTTAAATATGAATGAGCGCATTACGCTCGCATTGTGATATGAGCAGAAATCAAGCGTACAACTATGCGAATTCCGAAGGAGGTATGTGATGTGGTATCACGCTAAAATGAAGGGAAATCTTAGCTTTAGGCGTGTCTCCAATTAGTGACTTTATGGATGCAAGCATCATGCTCGCATCGTGGTACGAGCGGAAATGAAGCGTGCGACTATGCGGACTTCGGGGTAAGTATGTGTTGTGGTATCGCGCTAAATTGAAGGAAAATCGTAACGTTTCTTCCGTCTCTGTAACGTCAATGAATAAGAGCATTATAGTCGCAGGCAGAATTCAAGCGTGCAACTGTGCGGACTCCGGAGTAGGTATGTGATGTGGTATCACGCCAAAATGAAGGAAAATCTTAAAATTTCGCCTGTACCTGTCTCAAATTAATAACGTCTATACTGCCGTACTAAAGAAGAACGCCGTAGAAACATTCGAGAGTTGCCAATTTTCCTTCGATAAAATGTTTATTTTTGAAGAAAGTTATGAATATTTTTCCTTGAAGTTTTCAGATATTTTTGATTAAATTGCATGCAAAATTGTCTAAAAATTTGGGAAAAAATATACACAATTTTCCTAATAAATTCGTTTTTTTTTTTCGAAAGAAACTTGGTAACATCGGAAAGCTCATATGACGTTTTTCCTTAGCACGGCAGTATAGATAAGGGCATCATGATCGCATCGTGATACAGGGAAACGGTAAAGCTGAGCATTCATCATGATTATGACAAATGAATACCTGTCATTTTAGTTGGGTTCAAAATTCAATTGTTTTGTAAAGATATCATTGAAAAACTTCACTGAATATTAGATCTTATCAAAAGAAAGAAAAAATTGTTACGTACCAGCGGTAAGTTATCCAATTGCCCGACGCCAGGCTGAAATCACTCACAACACTGCCACTGAAACTAACAATAAACTGAAAAAATTGGCTATTATTTAAAATACCTAGTATTAATTTGGGATGACATTGGTTTACTGTGAAGAAAAACAATTACTTGAATTTTCTATGCTGATTTCAATTCTGTCCATGTTGGAAAACCTTCCAAACGTATCGTATCTTACTTTATAATAAGAAATAATGCGTGACGCATACCGCTTGAAGCGCCTAGGGGGGTTCGACCGTGAAGAGGTCAAGGAGAATAGGGTGTACCGTGTACCCCTTCATATGGTTACACACAGCAATGAAATAAAAAAATAAGTCTATAGGCATACGAAAGCTGAAGCATATTGTATTTAACAGAAATGTTTGATACGTGTTAATTAAAGAAAATGGTATGTGTTAATTAAATTAAAGAGGTAAAGAATAAAGAAGAAAGATTAAGAGGTAAAGGATAAGGAAGAAAGATTAAGAGGTAAAGAATGAGAAAGAAAGGAGAATAAGAGGTAAAGAAAAAGGAGGAAAGATTAAGAGGTAAAGAATAAGGAAGAAAGATTAAGAGGTAAAGAATAAGGAGGAAAGATTAAGAGGTAAAGAATAAGGAAGAAAGATTAAGAGGTAAAGAATAAGGANATTTTCTTTTTTTATTATCTTTCGAATGAGGTATCACAAAAGGGGGGTTGCTATTTGAAAAAAAAAAGTTAGCCCCCGCCCCCCTTAGGGGGGGCCGCCCCCCAAAATTTTGAGGGGACAAAAAAGTTGCTACTTTAGACCGAGGAACATTCCCAAAGTTTCAAACTTCTATCTCAATTTGGAAAAAAGTTACAGGGGTGGTCAGTGACTTTTGGATAACCCTGTAGATAAGGGCATCATGATCGCATCGTGATACAGGGAAACGGTAAAGCTGAGCATTCATCATGATTATGACAAATGAATACCTGTCATTTTTGTTGGGTTCAAAATTCAATTGTTTTCGTAAAGATATCATTGAAAAACTTCACTGAATATTAGATCTTATCAAAAGAAAGAAAAAATTGTTACGTACCAGCGGTAAGTTATCCAATTGCCCGACGCCAGGCTGAAATCACTCACAACACTGCCACTGAAACTAACAATAAACTGAAAAAATTGGCTATTATTTAAAATACCTAGTATTAATTTGGGATGACATTGGTTTACTGTGAAGAAAAACAATTACTTGAATTTTCTGTGCTGATTTCAATTCTGTCCATGTTGGAAAACCCTCCAAACGTATCGTATCTTACTTTATAATATGAAATAATGCGTGACGCATACCGCTTGAAGCGCCTAGGGGGGTTCGACCGTGAAGAGGTCAAGGAGGGTAGGGTGTACCGTGTACCCCCTAATATGGTTACACGCAGCAATGAAATAAAAAAATAAGTCTATGCGCATACGAAATTTGCTAAAGGATATTGTATTTAACAGAAATGTTTGATATGTGTTAATTAAAGAAAATAATATGTGTTAATTAAATTAAAGAGGTAAAGAATAAGGAAGAAAGATTAAGAGGTAAAGGATAAGGAAGAAAGATTAAGAGGTAAAGGACAAGGAGGAAAGATTAAGAGGTAAAGAATGAGAAAGAAAGGAGAATAAGATGTAAAGAATAAGGAGGAAAGATTAAGAGGTAAAGAATAAGGAAGAAAGATTAATAGGTAAAGAATGAGAAAGAAAGGAGAATAAGAGGTAAAGAATAAGAAGGAAAGATTAAGAGGTAAAGAATAAGGAAGAAAGATTAAGAGGTAAAGAATGAGAAAGAAAGGAAAATAAGAGGTAAGAATAAGCCACATGCACCCACCACATGCACCCACCACATGCACCCACCACATGCACCCGCCACATGCACCCGCCACATGCACCCGCCACATGTACCCATCACATGCACCCGCCACATGCACCCACCACCAACACACCACATGCACCCACAACCAATCCACCACATGTACCCACTACATGTACCCACCACATGCACCCACCACCAACCCAAGTCAGTCATTGTCAGTCGGCCACGGGCTGAAACGAGTTTGGGTCCGCGACACAAGAATGGTAAAAGGAATTACCGAACCATTCCTCTGCCTCGTTACTGCCGGCTCAGGGCCGAAGCCCTGAATGGCAGCTACAAGACACAGGAACGGTCCGGGAACACCGTTCACCATCCCTCTTGCATCACGGACGCAAACTCGCTTTTTCCCGCGGCGGGTAACCATGCTCGGATAAAAATGGTAACACTGAGTATGCCGAATGACACACACACTCAGGTTAGCTGCATGCTCATGAAGCATGAGCAAGAACCCATACTTGATGACCACCCAACCATCCTGAATGCACGCAAATTCGGGACACTCGGTGTCACTATTTTTACCCAAGGTAGCAGCAACCGACCCAAAGGTATTTCAATGGCCACCGTCGGCGGGTCAAGGCCGGCGGGTCGAGGCGGTCCGCAGACGGCCCCTACTCGTGCGACCACGTGGCCCACCAACGGTCGGGTTGGGACGACCTACCGGAAGGTCCGTCGAGCATTCCGTGGGACGGCACTGCCACCGGCCTACCTCCATTTCCAGGCTGAGGTTGCTAGCCCCCGGAAGCGAAGTCAGGTCGGTGGAATGCCGTCCCACGGAGTGCTCAAAGGGCCGTCCGGTGGGACGTCCCCCCGAACGTCGATGGACGACGAGGGCGCACTTTTACCGGTTCTGGTGGCGGCTGATCGTCGTTGTACGCTACGGCCGTGAGAGCAATTCGCTGCGGCAGCGGAACTATCGAGGGACCCTCTTATAGAGAACTTACCCCAAGGCCCCAAGTCGCGTTTCCTTTGGAGCGCAGCACGTAGCCGCGCTCCGAAACGCGACTTCATCGAGGGGCCCCCTTAAATAGAACTCACCCCAAGACCCCAAGTCGCGTTTCCTTTGGAGCGCAGCACGTAGCCGCGCTCCGAAACGCGACTTTGCTTTTCATTTTCACCTCTTCAATCGTGCTTGATAGGCACCCACCGTTGAGAATCAATTTTACAAAGAGCTTGTTCAGAAATTTTCCAGGATTTTTTTTTAAATTTTTCGTTCACTTTCTAGGTAATATATTTCTTTTGAAAGATATAAACCCACAAATCTTCGCCTTCTCAGCAATGAGAAGTACTCGGCTCAAAATATGCAACTTAAATTCTTTGTTTTTAGTGGGGTTGGTAATCATAGAGTCCCGAATAATTCCTGTGAGCTAAGCGCGCTCTTGAATGAGCGCTCACTGAAGAAACTCATGAAAAAACGAAAGATATTTCAAGAGAGAGGAAAGTCAAGAATGGTGAAAAAGTTGTGGTTGTGACGAACAAAGTAGGTCCCTTTATGTCAGTCGAGAATAAGTTTTTCCTTTCGATTGTTTAGATCGCATTTAGTCAGATTTAATTTTACGAAAATAATTACTTCGTTATTCGATCGTTAGTCGTTCATGAGTACGGGATAATGAAGATAATGTTTTGAAGTTGAACCCTTGCTATGGAACTGATCCGGGAGATCACTGGGTACTTGCGATCGTTAGACGAAGAGATACAAGAGAGTAAAAAATTGAATACTATTCAATAATGATTCCGTAGGTCCGATGTTACAAAATTTTAGCACTCACAGATGTTCGTTAGGATCAAAACTTCGCTAGAATCGCAGAATTGACTTCTATCTTGGCAAAGATTCCTTTAAAAAAACTTACATGAACGAGAAAAACATTTTCAGTCTTTCTTCAAGGCTTTAACGTACACAGAGAGAACAGAACATAAACTACGATTCTAAGGGTACGTTAATAAACTTAGGGAGTAATCTGAAAATAGAATAGATTCATTGTTTTAAAATTTTTACAAACAAATATCAGGCGTTTATTAGCTCGCAAGTATAATTGTTCTCTGGAAAAAAAGTCATTTGGATCACGAGTCTAGACTCTTCAGAAATTTGACAAAAAAATCACTTGATTCAATCAGATTTTTGCTTGAATCAAGAGAAAATCTGCTTAAATTGATAGGCTTGGCTCTCGATTAAAACAAGAAACCGATTGAATCACGAGAAATTTTTTTTTTTTTTTCAAATTTTTCAACAGTCTGGACTCTCGATCCAAGAGCCTTTTTTTCCAGTGTTGAAATCTAGTGTGCAGTTATACAGAAAAAGAAGCAACGTACACTCAGGTCTAATTAGAACTGAAGTTAACTTTTTTTCTGGAATCATAAAATTATTACGGCACCCTTCAAGTATTACGTAAGTTGCTTCGGGAAGGGGAGGGAAGAGGGGCTGTCCTTAGCTTGTAAGGTATTACGAGGAGCGGAGGTGAAGTAAAAAAAAGTGACCGAAATGCTTTACGCAATACTTAATCGGCCTTAAAGGCAACACACGAAGTAAAGGAAATCGTAATTCTTAAATTGCTTCTTTCCAATTTTAAGCCCATGCTGAAATTCTGGAATCAATCTCAAGGAAATCTACTGTATTATTAATTATTTCGGTCCTGATAACAGAACTGCATTGTTTCCGGGCCGGAAATAATACTCAATACCAAAAAATTATGCTATTGCCATGACAGTGTAAGAGCTACGATTTCTTTTCCTCCGTTCATTGCCTGGAAAAGTTGGCCTTCACAAAAGGCAGAGAGACGCCAAGGGCTCACATAGAAAATGTTGATGGACACATAGTGCCCAATCACTTAGAGCCAAAGGACAGTAACCAATATCTTGCGGAGGATTAAAATAACTGTACTCGTGGCAAGCTAAATCAAACTTGCATACTGATAAAACAATTTAAGACATGAGTTAACGAAAATGAGGGTGATACCTGTATCACAAATTTGAAAATTTAATCACGAGAAAGGATAGTGTAACTTATATTCCAGCCTTCAACCGGAAAAGATGTAGGTGTACGGTCCTTTGACTTTCAGGTACAAACTTCCATTTACAAATATGGATAGATCCATAAGGATATAATTACCTACGAATTTTTAGTATGTAAATTTTCTTAATTTACTTCTTCTTGTTTTTATTTTTTTCCGTTTTTTGTTTTTTTGTTTTTTGTTTTGTTTTTTTGTTTTTTGTTTTTTTTTTGTTTTTTTTGATTTTTTTGTTTTTTTTGTTTTTTTTTGTTTTTTTTGTTTTTTTTTTGTTTTTTTAGTTTTTTTTTGTTTTTTTTTGTTTTTTTGTTTTTTTTTGTTTTTTGTTTTTTCCGTTTTCCCAATTTTTTTTTTCATTTTTTTCTTTCGATTTTTTAAATTTTTTTCACTTAGCCGCAATACAATTAGACAAATTAAAACTTGCACATCGTAAGCTGATTCAAAAAGTCCTCCGAGTTAGCCAATGTGGTATTAGCGGATGACTTTCGTGTCAATTTACGATGCCCAAGCTTTTTACACAGTTTTATCAATAGATTCTACCTACAATAATTTATCTTGAAGAACAAATCCCCGGAGTTCTCGCCGCCAGGCCACGCCGCCGCCGTAGCGAACTTTCGTCCGCGAGTTGCAACCATTTTTCCTATCCACAAATTTTTTACTTTGTGTAATCTTTCATATCATTGTCTTTCAGATCCCCTCTTCATCTGGGGAAATTTTTCGAAAAGTTCAAAATAATCCTGTCCAAGAGTGGTCGTCTTCTCTATTCCATGCAAAGTCACCGTGTTGGTATTATTTTCCTGGCCATCATTTTGGCCGATAACTCTCCTCAGCAGTAATAAGTTTGTGGCGTTGCTAACAGGTTCAGCAGCGGTTAGTGTGAAAGTAACATCTCCAGCCGCGTTCTTAGGAGAGAGAAATGGGCCCTTCAGGTTTCCCATTTCAGTAATCAGTAAAGACAGAATTTGTGGCGTCTAATAACTAGCGTAGAGTACGGTAGGATCAGTGAGTCTGCGGCTAGCGCCGCTGAGAGAATCAGATTTAAGGCGCAAGTCTCTGGGAAAGATGAACGCTAGAGGATGCCTAAGGCTCAGGAGAGCGATTTTCGCTTTGTCTATAAGTGACAAGATCGTCGAATTAGCCCCTTGAAATAATGGTTGAGCCGTTATGGTGCACCGTGAGCATTCTCGCGATAGTATGTAATTGCAATTTATCTGATTTCGTCGAATGGTAATTTTTATTAGACGGTAAAACAGTTCCATTTTGCAAAGTAGTACCTACAGAGCTGCAATTGCGCGGCAACTGCTTCAGTGTTTGTCTTTGCAAGGAGATCAATCAGCAAAATAAGTTAGTCCGATGGCTACAAGACCATTTGCGTTGACGCAAAAAAAAATATTTTATTCGTCGAGAGGCCATGATATGTCATCTTCCGATTGGTGTCTCCTTTCATTGGACTATATGTATGTAGCTGTAGCTGTAGCTTTAACTACAGCTATAGTATAGGTGTAACGACAAGTACGTAGGAGTCTTGTAAATTCGTATCATCAGTTTCAAAGCAGCGGTACGGCTGTGTTCCAAGCCTTCCTGAATTCAGACCAACGTCACCACTGAGCGCTGGGCAAGTTTCTGAACCAGTGAAGAGGAAAACAAAATGGTACAAAACTTGCAGCTACTGAATGAAGGGTATCAATTTCGATTGAAACTTTACTTCGTCGGCATTCGTCGAATCCTCAAAAACGGATGACACATTCACTCGTTGTTGTCCAATGCAAAATCACTGCAATGAGAGAAACTGCTGACAAAGTTGCTTTCAGACTCCAGACCCGAGAATAGTTCATACTAAGCAATTTGATGGTAGGTTGAACATTTTGAAGATAAGGCCCCGCGGTGACGGAGCGACAATAATCTCCAAATTCAACGATTCGGAAACGCTGGTATCGCAGATTAGACTCATTGCCCGAGGGATATGATATCGTCACGCTGGCATGCATAAATTGGGGCGCCTTCAATTGTGCAGATATACTTCCGGAGTGACTCCGTCGAGTACACTTTCATAGCTGCTCAGCGCTTGCGATAGAATGCATGGGCGCCTTCAAATTTGCAGATATACTTCCGGTGTGACTGCTTCAAGTATTCGTCCATGGCTGTTCAGCGCTTGAGATCGAGTGTACGGGCGCCTTCAAATTTTCAGATATACTTCCAGTGCGACTTCTTCAAGTATACATTCATAGCTGTTCAGCGCTTGAGATAGATTATAGAGTGCACATTTTCTAACAGTGTGCTCACTTCACCGGCCAGAATACCTCCTTGATCTTCAAAATAGTTAATTGTGGATGGATTCATCATAGACCTCAAAGGCACTTGAAAGTTTGACTTAAATATTGAAACTCCATAGGCTTCGAAGTACTCAGATGTTTGAAAAACTTAATTCTGGAAATCTGCAAGTGCCCCCTTTTGCAATTCAGAAGTCTGGAATGATTTATTTCATGATGAAGTTAAAATCCTGTCTAATGCATTTGGCGATTTCCGGCGAAGTTGCCAGGTTATGAATTTAAATGTTCATATCATACACGGGTTAAAATTGAGAAAATGACTGTTTTTCAGCACTATATGGCAACGAAGATGACCAGTTCTGAGTGATACTTCGGGACTTGAGCAGAGCGTTCAAATTGAAGCGAAGAATTTCGAAGACTCGATGAGATCCAAATATGTTTTCATTGGTGTAGCAAAACATATATTGGCAAAGATACCAATGATGCGATTCCCATTGAGCGCTCAACCGAAATTTTTAACGCCTTAAGAACGAAAGAGGTCGCTCCAAAACACCGGTGACGTAGTTTGTGTAAAGCACTCTGCCGAAGTTGCTTTGTTCTGTGAACCAAGTGTTTCTCCAAAACATGAATCATTTCATTTGTGGTGAGTAGGTGCTTATTAGGAATTGTTCGCAATTTGGAAACAAATTGCACCAAAACACTGATGATGTGGTCCACTTGGAACACAGAGTCCATCATCATTCTAAAAGTGAACCAATAATCGTGTGAGCGTGGAAGAAAATGGTTACTGTACTTAACATTTGGAGCGATGTATCAGCTCACACGTCAGATGAGACAATGTTCTTTAAAGGCATGATGAATTTTTTCTGAATTTCTTCTGGGAAGATGGACACATGTGGCGTTTGGGTGTCGCAGAACGCCCGAGTGCGTTGTACGAACGACTTAAATGTATAAAAAATGAACTTCGTAAGTAAACGGTAAACAGCACGTGACGCAATCAGCATCGCGCTCTTGAAAAACTTGAATTTTGAATACTTAAGTTCAAATACTTTTTATTTTTCATTTAAGATTTTAGGAGGTAAATGCAGCCGATTTGGAATGAGAAAAAGCAGAGACTTTAAATCTTCTTCATCCTTGCCATACTTGATTCTCATTCGGCCGCTTAAAAGAGATGCAACTGCGATTGATCAACAATACATTGGATAGGAAATACGGTGCTTCGAAGAGTTTGTCGACATTGAAGTCACCCACGAGCGTGGCTGAAAAAATTTTGTGGAACTGGTTGGAGCTCGGCAACTTGGAAAAAAGCTATAAATTCGACCCAGCGAGAGAAAGGGATTCATGATGAAAGTACCTGAAAATTTAAAAAAAAAAAAAAAAAAAAAAAAAAAAAAAACTAATAACAAAAAACCCGCACACAGACCTTGCTGACTGCAGACAGCAGCATAAAGTACAAACAACATCAGTGTTGCTACAAAAATCGCAAGAATGAGCTACACAGTAAAAGTTGTAGCATTATTTTCTCGTCAAGTTCGAAGTTTCGCGAGATCGCTCAATATGCCAGGACGATGAAACTCCTGGCGCAAGCGAAAAAGGAAAAAAAAAAAAAACAACCAGATAGTATATACTTAAACGAAAATTCGTCGACAACAGCAGGGATGGATAAACTCCCGACCGTTAAAACTATCTCGCGGAACGCCGAACGCGACGATGAATGTAACAAATAGGGTCCTATTCGACATGTTTATGTTTTACTACTGTGTGTTTGAAAATCATGGTAAAGATCCTCCGTTGGTATTCCGGTTAATGTGGAAATTTCACCATCGCGGATTTAATTTCTCTTTTCTCAAAAAAAAAAAAAGAGCTAAGGATGAGTATAAATGTAGCTTAAATGATAAAAAAAAAGAAAATTAAATTAGCATGATGCCGCTTCATTTAAGCTACATTTATACTTATCCCAAGCATTTTTTCTTGTTTTTCGAGAAATTCAGATTGAATCAAGATGAAAAAAAAAAAAAGAAAAAAAAAATATCTTGGTGGCAAATTCAATAATTACTATGCTTGAGCTACACACATTTTTTCCAGTAAATGTTAAAAAAGATGCGTTTTGCGAAGAAAACGTATTTTTACTCAGCATTCATTCTTTTAGCATTGAACAAAAGTTGATCGTCAGGATAAAATGAAGCATTTTTTACTGAGAGATGAATGTCACAGGCAGGTTTAGTCCCTGACAGAAATAGAATTGCAACAATTCATACAAAGAAAGTCTGTATCCAATGAAAATCCTAGCGAGTCTTTGGTATAATTGTCTTTTACAGCGTCAATAGCAGTGCATTAGAATGAATAACCCCAGAATCAGCGTCAAAACATGAAAACCCTGGTAAAAAAAAATTCCGCCGACAGCCCCTGACGGTTAGGCAATTCCAACAATTCCAATCGCTGCGCGGGATGCGGTAAGTAAACGACCTGCGTCAATATTTGGATTGCATTTTGCAAAAAGGAACCACCAGCATTGAAATGTTGCTAAGATTGTGCAACTTCTTTTATCTTGAAGGAAAATCCGATTATCCATTAATAGTTTCTATTTTACTCGCTAAAAACTGTGAATTTAAGACAAAAATTAGGTACCATCTAAATTTCATAGTTTTTCACAATTTCCGCAATTTTATTGCAAAGGATGAAGTCGCACAATCTTAGCATCATCGCAATGCTAGTGGTTCCTTTTTTCAAAATGCAATCCATTTGTTAGGCTCATTCAACATAATAGCAAGTATTACAGAACAATGAGGACCTTTCGTTCCAGTTAAGATGTAAGTTTTGACCATACTGCCATAGACATTAAAAAAAGTACGGAGGGTTTTCTTTAGCGTCAACCTTGATGGAATTGACGGACACACCAGAATCTTNGGGGCTACTGGGCGAGGAGCTCTCGCCAACGCGGCAACGTTGCGTTGTCGCCTTATCACCATCACCTGCTGTCCGTTGATCTGATTATGAGGAGATCAGCCGATCAGTTTGTTTACATACTGGTTACCTACGGTTCCAATTGTCTATCAGAGGTTAGTGCTTTTCGAGCGGCGGACGGGACATTAGCGTGCAGGATGGATTTACGCATATCCTCAAAGTTTCAAACTTTTCGCGGAAAAACATGTATAATCGTAGAAAATTACAAACTGACGGAGTCGAATAATTTAAAAAGTGGTGATATTAGATTTCGGTGTGCGAACAAAACTTGTCCCTTCAGTATTGTCGTCAATTCAACCGCGGCAAATGTTATAGAGTGCAATGGTAAGGCTCACAATCATGAGCCGTACTCGGATGCTAATATTCAGAACCAACAGATTAAAGTGCGTCTCAAACGAAAAGCGATTGAGTGTCCGAACGAGAAGCCCAGTAAAATCATCAGACGGGAATTCTTAGCTGAAGAGCAACCTGTGCAGATCGAAAATTCTGAAATGTCAGGTATGAGAAAAATGATTTACAAAGAACGGAAAAAAAATATGCCAGCCAAAGTTCCCAAAACAAGGGAGGAGGCGATAAGTCAACTTGAGGCATTGCAGACGAAAATTTTAGTGAACAATGAACAGTTTTGTTTCGTAAATGGTGAAAGTGTCATTTTTACGTCTGTGGAAAATTTAAAACTTTTGCAAGAATGTTCTGATAGTGTTTTCGGTGATGGAACATTTTCATATGCCCCGAAGCATTTTTCGCAATTGTATACCGTACATGTTTGCAAAAATGGATTTTACGTGCCCGTCGCATTTTGTTTCTTAAGAAGCAAGAGTGCCGAAGCGTATAAAGAGATGTGGAATGAGCTTTTACGACTAAGTATTCGGTTAACTGGGCAGCCATTTGACATTACTTCATTCTACGCTGATTTTGAAAGCGCCGCTCATATCGCCGTCAAGGCAGTATTCCCAAATTGCGTTGTTTTTTGTTGTAGTTTTCATTTAGCGCAAAGTTGGTTCCGCCAGATTCAAGGTGACAAATTTTTATTGCGAGAATATTTATCAAAAGAAGATACTCCCACCGGTAAATGGCTAAAATGTTTTTTCGGGTTACCGTATCTGCCTCCGGAAGAAATTTTAGACGGTTTTATAGATATTATGTCCGTAGCGCCTCCGGGCATTACTGAAGATTTTTCGCGGTACATTTCAGAAAATTATATTCTTTTCGCGAGATTCCCGCCTGAGTTATGGGCTCGACCGCCTTCTGCCATGCCACGCACAACAAACGGACCAGAATCTTTCCATAGCAGCTACAACAAGGAATTCTACCAACCTCATCCTGACATACACACCGTCATTGGAGTTCTCCGCGGAATACAGACAGAAAGCTTCACGAAAATAACATCCATTCGTCGTGGAAAACAAAATTTGCCACGATCAGAGGTTGCTGCCCGTTTTCAAAAAACTGTCGAGCTATGGAGAACCTACGAAGCGAGCCCTCGAACACACGAGAGTCGCTTTCAATACATTAAAAAAATAGGATATTTGCACCAAGCAAAAAAGATTTAAGGTCTTTCATTTTTCTGACGAGAAGTTTTTAAAAAAATTTCGAAGATACATTTTTTATCGTTTTAACCGTTCTTACCGTTTTTACCGTTTTTACACATTTTACGATCAACTCTCACGTCTTCACCACTTTTACGCTCAACTCTCAAGACATATGGTGAGTTTTATTACTTACTTATTTATTTTTTTAAATTCTGATTTCTTCCTCGCCCTAATTTCATAATTGAAACCGCATGTAAACCATCTCCTCATAATAAGACCAGATTGATGGTGATAAGGCGACAACGCAATGTTGCCGCGTTGGCGAGAGCTCCTCGCCCAGTAGCCCCCCTTCATCTCAATTCCCCTCCCTCATTTCGTCGTTTACTCCTCGCCCAAAAGAGTTCCTACTTTTTACCTGTGTTTTGGGCGGCTCGCCCAAGGGGGTTGCGCCCGCGCGGGATGCGGTAAGTAAACGACCTGCGTCAATATTTGGATTGCATTTTGCAAGAAGGAACCACTAGCATTGAAATGTTGCTAAGATTGTGCAACTTCTTTTATCTTGGAGGAAAACCCGATTATCCATTAATAGTTTCTATTTTACTCGCTAAAAACTGTGAATTTAAGACAAAAATTAGGTACCATCTAAATTTCATAGTTTTTCACAATTTCCGCAATTTTATTGCAAGGATGAAGTTGCACAATCTTAGCATCATTGCAATGCTAGTGTTTCCTTTTTTCAAAATGCAATCCATTTGTTAGGCTCATTCAACATAATAGCAAGTATTACAGAACAATGAGGGCCTTTCGTTCCAGTTAAGATGTAAGTTTTGACCATACTGCCATAAACATTAAAAAAAGTACGGAGGGTTTTCTTTAGCGTCAACCTTGATGGAATTAACGGACACACCACAATCTTCAAGCAGACAGCTTGTCTTAATGTGCCCGAGATGCAGCCCATTGGAGATAAAAGACAATTCTAATCCGATTCATTTACTGCATTATGTCCTACTCACATTGACTTGCTTGATTGCCCTCACTGCCTGTTTCGTCTCTGCCTGCACACAGTACAGCGATTTCGGCCAGGCAGTAAGGGTCAATATTGACATACTAAGGAGAAAAGCCCATATAAACCTTCAGATGTTGCCAGATTTCCTTTGATAATGAAAACAAATTTGAGGGAGTTTTTTGAATTTTTTGAGATGCGGTCCAATGGAATGCACTGGAAAAAAAAGTCGCTTGGATCTAGAGTCCAAACTTTTGAAAACGTTGACAAGAAAAAATGCTCTTGATTCAATCGGATTTTTTCTTGAATCAAAAGGAAATCCGCTTAAATTAAGATGCTTGGCCCTCGATTTAAGCAAAAATCCGATTGGATCAAGAACATTTTTTCTTGTCAATGTTTCCAAGAGTCTTGACTCTAGATCCAAGCGACTTTTATTTCCAGTGTGGAGAGAAAATACTATTCTAATCTGATTCAGTGACTTACGTCCTACTCACACTTACTTGTTTAATTGCCCTCACTGCCTGTTTCGTCTCTGCCTGCACACAGTACAGCGATTTCGGCCAGGCAATGAGGGTCAATATTGGCATGCAGGAAAAAAGCCGTATGAACCTTCAGACTTGCCAGATTTCCTTAGATAATATACAATTTTGGAGGGAAATTCGTGAATATTTTTTCTTCAATTTTTCAGAGAATTTTATTCGAAATTTAATCCAAAGTATTTCAGGGAGTGATATTTATAACTACCTGAGCTCAACAATAAATATGTTTCCGAGTAGAATGAGGCAACATTTGAATGATCATGGGGCGTTTTTCCTTAGAACAGCCGAAAAGCTGATCTTATTCGCAGAAAAAGGGATCTGGTGGAGAGCTTTAGACATATTTTTAGATCCATCAGGACGAACAGGCAGATCTTAATCAATGACTTACTCGCGCCGGATCCAGCAATTTGGCAACAACGGATTCCCTCCATTTAAACCTATGTTAAAAAATCGATTTTTGTCAGGGCACCTAGCTCCTCTAAGAATCGATACATTTCCATACGTTTAAATGGAGAAAACAGTGTTGCCAATTTGCTATATTCGCCAATAGGTACTTGACACCGAAGCCAATCAATTCCAGGAAAAAAAACATTTTTGAATTAAGACAAACCGTCTGAGCCTAAAGAATCTGCTTAAAGAATTACGAGGAGTGGATCCTTAACGAACATCAATTCAAGTTACATATTCAGCAAAAAATGAAAACTGCGATACGGATGGAAAAAGCCGGGAAACACGAGTACTTGCGAAAAAATTCGGGAGCCATCAGAAAGTTTTGAGTCAAAATTAACCTATCAAATCTCTCGATTTTAGAAAAAAGGGGGACGAGAAAGTTAAATGTACCGTGTAGGTGTTTTCGTGAAGCTGATCCCTCTAAAGTTCGCGAACAAAAAGTAGGAACCCTCGCCCTCATTTGCTAAGTCACAGGTCTTCGTTCGTCACAATTTAATGAAGAATAATAGAGAGCTAAACTTTACTTAGAAAGACTGCTACGGAAAATACGAAACTTTGCGGCCACCCAGTTAGGCGGCCACAGTTTTTTTTTTTCTCCCTCGCGTCAAAGGTATAAGAGCCTCTTGTATGAAGCCGTGGCCGTATTTTGTTAAGTATCTTCAAAGGTCATAAAGGGTAAATGGTGGATTTCAGCTAATGGGAGAAAATGGTTCTGAAAAAAGTTGAAAAGTGATTTGGCTATATCAAGCTAAAGACTACTATTCTGTTATCTTAGAGCTCCACACTATAGGATTTAATTACGTGCATCGCAATATCTTTACGATTATTTTTCTTTACCAAGCCCGACATGTCAGTTTGGTTTGTATATGTCAGGTTTGGTGACGTCACCAAACTGACATTTTGCTGTTATCAATTTTTCCGGCCAATTTACAGTAAAAAAATCAAACGAATCATTGAGATTAGGTCGAGAGGCCACCAGTAGATGTAAGAAAAAATATTTGCTCACATATTCCTTGCATATTCCACCTAAATTTTTGATGAAAAACAGCGCCACCAAACTGACATTGAATAAGTGAGACACTCCAAAAACAATGGAAAAAACTGAAATTATGCTGAAATTGGAAGAAATTCGTGGACTTATCAAGTGCACGTCTGTTCGTTCTCCTTTTCCGCACTCAGTCACGCCTTAATCCGCACACAAGCGTTGTCTCTTGAGTGGCCACAAACGAAAACGCATAGCGTCACCAAACTGACATAATATTGAGTTACACGCTTCAAGTCTCCAATTAAATTGAATAATATAGTTTTCTGGTGTTTCAATGCATATTATGTCAAACAATATACGTTCAAGACTTAAAAAAAAAGCTCGCAAAAGGCACTGGTTTATTTATATAACGATTTGATGCATTGACTACCTCCGAGTTACACGTCACAAAACTGTCATTTTCACTGTTTAGCACGTTGAAAAAAAAAATTAGAGTTATTTAAATCTCCTGAGGAATTTATTCGTGGTTGGTGGGAGCTGTTTCTATGCAAAAAAACCAAACATCGAGAGAAAATATTATGATTGAAAGTTTTTAGCAACCAGTTACACGTCTTTCCCATATTTTCTCCCATTAGCTGAAATCCACCCTAAAATTTGTTGTCATAGTGGGTGCCTGAGCACAGGGTCTCGAGGTGAGTTATGAGTTCGATTCCTGAGAAGGGCCTTGGGGAGGCTCTCATTAAGCTCGGTTTCCACGATCAAATTGTGCCCATCAAAATGAGCCATCGATGCAACTACTGAGAGATGCCGATCAAAATTAAGAGGCGCCTCTAATTTTTTTTTTTTTTTTTTTTTTTTTTTTTTTTTTTTTTTTTNGTTTTTTTTTTGGGGGGGGGGAGGGGTTATTTTTGTTTTCCCCCCGTTTTT
The DNA here is from genome assembly GCF_001854935.1 of Bemisia tabaci. Lineage (NCBI taxonomy): Eukaryota > Metazoa > Arthropoda > Insecta > Hemiptera > Aleyrodidae > Bemisia > Bemisia tabaci. Next base: position 410,457 of record NW_017547141.1, on the reverse strand, counting down.
TGAAAAGTGCGTATAGCCATTGCCACGCATGATTTTCCCCCGTTTACATGGGAACGGGAGCGCGAGGATTCATAGCTCACGGATGAACTTGGAAAAAAAAGAAAGTTATGGAGGCCATTTGAAACACCAGGGGAGGGTATGGGCGCAATACCCTCCCCTGTTCAGAGGCGAACTGACCAGGGGACAAGAGAGCGATTGCCCCCTGAACGCTGACCGAGGGGATCCCCATGGATTTTTTCAAAGAAATCTCGCCGGGGGCCCTTCAGTGCATCTTTGGAACTTGAAAAAAAAAAAAAGTTATGGAGGCCATTTGAAACACCAGGGGAGGGTATGGGCGCAATACCCTCCCCTGTTCAGAGGCGAACTGACCAGGGGGCAAGAGAGCGATTGCCCCCTGAACGCTGACAGAGGGGATCCTCATGGATTTTTTCAAAGAAATCTCGCCGGGGGCCCATCACAGGCGCCTCTAATTTATTTATTTTTTCTTAAATGTATTTCTAAGTAGTGTTGGTTTTTTTTTTGGGGGGGGGGGGGGGT
>NW_017547141.1:362665-389527 GCF_001854935.1 Bemisia tabaci | reverse complement strand
TAAATCAATGAATGTTTCTGAAATGTTCTCTTAGTTCAGGAGCTAACAGGCCTGGCTACAGGTTTGAAAGTTAATTTCCTTGAAGGCACTAAGTAGAACTCTTGACATGACCCAACCGCATGCGAATGTGTTACTAATGTGTGCTAAATGTATTGTATGACAATTCTTTTGTTCATCTCCAAGAAAACGGACTTCGGAGCATAACACTTTCAGGAATATTTTGGAAACAGATTCTCAGCACAACACCACCAAAAATAATCTCCCGAAAGAAAAATGTCAAAGCATGGAATGGCTACCTAGCGGAAAGAAAGTAAGTGATGTACTACTTATCCTCCATTACTTTTTACCAAGATATTGAATTAAAATTTCTCTGTAGTTAGTTGGGCGAATTTCCTATCAGAATGATTGTTTTATAGACAGAGGAAAAGAGGAATTGATTACTTAATATCGTTGTTTTTGTTCGTTTGTTTGTTTGTTTTTTTTTTTTTTGGCCGAATCAAATTGTATCTAACAGATGCTCCTACAGTTATCATCACACTACAATATTTAATCCTAATACTTAGAGTACCTTGAAAAACCACAAATTTAGTGTGATCTCAATTTTTCCTTTTTTTTCAGAGAATTATCAAAATTGCTCCTCTATTCAGAGTCAACCTTACCAAACAACAAATAGGTATTCTGATCCTTTGAACCTTGCCCAGCAGCCTGATTTTTGAAATTCTATGTTTCTCGAGTAGTCAAAGATGACATAGGTTAAAAGGTGGAGCAAGATTGGTCGGCTATGTCTTATCGCTGCTTTATCGTTCCCATGTTGGATGGAACTCACGACAAGCTAAAGGCACCTCTTAAGGTTCCGACAGTATGTCGTCCATTCCTTCTGACAAAGGCTCGATAAAGCAGTGATAAGACATAGCCGACCAATCACACTCCGCTATGTCTACCCGACAAACACAAAATATCAACAATCTGGCTGCAGAATGGTCATATTTCTTCAGTGATCTCCAAAATTTCTGAAGTACAGAACTCTCTCTCTCTCTCTCTCCCTCTCTGTAGCGGATCTCAGGGAACCAGAAGAGATCTGCTCTCAAATACCTCTCAGTCTTTAAATTTACCTCTCTTTGCACTTGAAATTATTCATGATTTTGCTTCAAACACATGATCTTTGAGTATGAGTGAACTTGATGCCTTATTGCTGTCTTTTTCTGGAGTACTTATGTTTGTGCAAAGTCTTCTGAAATCTGCACCATTGAGAAGTTTCTGTGCCGCTGAATATGAATATGTATTATTCCAGTTGTTTTGATATTACCGTAGTAGATTTATTATAACCAGCATTCAATCATTGTTCCAGAAAATTCCATTTAAAAGTAAAACACAAGACTCAGAATGCCTCAAAAATATTCTAATGGAATCAGAATGGCTAGTTGATGTGCCGGACGATTTGGATACACGATGGACTGCTGTCGTTTGCCCTCAAGGAAAACGTTGTATCTTAATTGCGAAAGGAGTAAGCAATCATTCCTAGCCTCATGTTCTTTTTATCCCTTTGTTTTACCTCTCTTGAAAATTATAATACATTTCCTGAAGTTGAAGAGGTATTACTGCATGTTTTCAAAGATTTTTTAAATTAAACCATACATAAAAAATTGAAGAAAACTTTGAAAAAGAGCCCATATCAAATTCATCGTTGTTGAGCTATATGGAACTGCTGAGGAGTTTTGGAAAAAGTCTATTTGTTTATAGAATAGTATAGAACTGGTAACATATGTCAGATGAGGTTTGTTAAAAAATTAGGAATGAAAGAGCGATAATGATAGCAAAGAACATTCACCAAAACAGCGGAGTTGCTTGAAGGGACTTCAGCCCCCCGCCCCCCCTCAAATGACTTCCTAGCTCCCCCATAATGAAATCCAATGTTCGGGAACGAAAAGCTATTAGTGTAGGTACATTATGTTGAGACAAAGGAGTGAGGAGATACTAAAAAATTGAAGATTTTTCTCAGAAAAATAAGATACACTACTGCATTAGAACAGCCTCAAAATGCGTCACAGACATGATAAAATTTCCGGGAAGGCCCCCAGGACCCCCCTCTGCATTGAAGGTGGTCTTTTTCCACACCTCCTAGGCACTTTGCCCTGTCAATCCCCCCAAATACCGCACCCAAGCGATGTCACTGCCGTGAAATCACTCGAGACTCTATGAAACTCCTTTGTCCACCAAGTGTTTCTAACTCCTCTGTTGACATGTTTATTCTGCTGAATCCAATTCCTGCTTTTACATTGTTTATCAGAGCAGATTCATCAGCAAACATGTCAAAAGAGAAATGCTACATCTGCCCATTGTTTGTAGCAGGGCTTCAGTGCAGAATTACCCCAAACCAAGCCTCTTTATGATTTCATCTGATTGTGAGTCAAACTGATTCTTAAAGTAGACAGGATCTGTTTTAATAGACCCATTGCAGATAGTTCTGTTTGCCCAATTTTAAAATCTTCATAGATTCTGTGCCAACTGCGTAGTCGCAGTATTGTTCGCCAGCACACCCGCATCCAGTTTTCTGAATTGTTACATGACTACTATAGCCTTCTAATTCTTTTTCAGAATGGAACTCAAGCATATGATAAAGCGGGTCGGCAATTTATGAGCTTTCCCTCTTGGCTGCCGAGTGGTTCTTGGGCCGAGACTTACTTAAGCCCAGGAGGACATAAAAATGGACAAACCATTCTGGACTGCATCTACAACTTCGACAGCACATCCTTCTACGTATTGGATGTCATTGAATGGAACTCGCATCCATTTCTTTCTTGTGAGGTACAGTATTAAGCCTACTAATCTTTGAAAAAGCAAGCACATCCTTCTATGTATTGGATGTTATTGAATTGAACTCGCATCCATTTCTTTTTTGTGAGGTACAACACTAAGCATTCTAATATTTGAGAAAGCACAAGGTCCATACTGCCGTGCCAAGGAAAAACGCTGTATGAACATTCGAGAGTTGCCAAATTTCCTTTAATAAAACATGCATTCCTGACAACATTCATGCATATTTTTCTTCGAAATTTTCAGATATTTTAGATTAATTGCGTACAAAATCGTCTGAAATTTTTAGAAAAAAATATCCACAATTTTCCCAGTAAATTCGGTTTTTATCAGAGGAAACTTGGCAACGTCTGAGGCTCATTCGGCGTTCTTCTTTAGCACGGCAGAATAGTCAGGTCAACCCTCTAGAAGGATGATCTTTAATAGTTTAATCTGATGAGAAAGGGAACTTAAAATTTCTCCCAATTTCAAAAAACTATTAAGACAAGACAGAGGGATGGGTTAAACCATCTGAATTTTAGAAGATTGGGCTGATTTTGGACTTTCAGGTGCCTTTTACGATTTAGATATTTTTTTAAAATTAGATGGTTCTTTTTCCTTTTTTGTCTCATTTGTAATCGAAAGAGAAAGTGCAAGTTTCAGAAACCAATATCACTGACTGGCCAACGACTGAAGTCAGCAATGCAGTATTAGATGTATTAAGAGCTTTATTTAAACAATTAACTTACCTAACTTGATTTAAGACACAGAAAAAAAAAATTGATGAAAAAACTTTTTTTTTTTTTTTTTTTTTTTTTTTTTTTTATATCAGGGACACTCCCCTTCTATCTTTATTATCGTATTTAAATATTACATATATTACATAAGATAAGTATATAACATAAGATAAGTATTGTTAAAGATATTTAGGCATATAAATAACAACTTAATTACTTGATATACGATAAAAGGACGGCAAATATCAGGGATATATCCATCGCCCAGGTTGATGAAAAAACTGGAACATTCAATTAAAAACAAATTACTTAATCAATAGAATGGATTGTCTTTGATGTCAAAATCTGAAAAACTGTTAGTTCTCACGCTAATGTCACAATCATGATAAATGCAAATGGTACTCCAAAGTTATTGTCCAACAATAAAGTGAATGAATCAAGAATTTTTGAAATTTTGACGTCTAGGTCAACTCATTTTTGTGTAAAGCTCGTTGTTTTTAATTTATCCATCTCCTCTCATGATACCTAATCATTCTTGAGAAAAGATCTTGCACTACCGGACGTCCTTATTATCATGGGCTTCTGCATTGTGAGGAGCAGGTAATTTTGTACTTTGAACTTTTTCAGAATGATAGGTGAATAAACAATGCTGAACTAAAAATTAAGGTGATTCAATGGACGCCATATTTTGTGTCCAAACGACATGCAATATATCGCATTGATTGGTTCCATTTTTCCAGCTACTCATCATTTTTCTCGAATTTTGAGATTGCAATTCAGTTGTTAGGAGACTAAAGAATCTGCGTACCAATTTCAACAAACAAATTCAACGTATCAAAGGCGTGGTTTTTTAAGAGAAAACTTATCGCATTCGATACTGATATCGAAACTGCACTCGAATGCGATAGTTTTCTTCTGAAAAAACCACGCCGATTACGTTGAATTTCTTTGTTAAAATCGGCATGTGAATTTTTAGTCTCCTGACATCAGAATTGCAATCTCAAAATTTGAGAAAATATCGCATGGCGTTCTGACACAAAATATAGCATGCATCAAATCACCTTAAAGTTGCATGGATTCTCTTCAAAATCTTACATTGAACAAGATTTACACAACCGGAAGTTTAGAAAGCAACGCCTGAACAAGATATTAAGAAGTATTCACTACACGAATCAAACAGAAGTTAGATTATACAAATGACGTTGTTTGTATTTTTGCCATTTTACTACTGTTAACACTTATGTTGTGGGCAGGAGTTGATCTCCAAACTTTCCGTTGTATGATTTGTTTCCACCTCGAAACATTGAAGAAAACACAAGTTGCGTAGTGGTTAAATTCTAAGCTTGTTGAGAGGTCCACTAAACTTGTGAGAACAATCCATGTAACCGACATTATCAGGAGTCCGACATGAAGATGTTCAAGGTCCATGTACACTCAATTTCTGCAGCATGAGGCAGGTCTTATTACTTTCGTGTGACAGGCAAACTGATTCTTTGATTGCTAAGTTTTGTGAAGAACAAATTTTACAAGTCTCGGGGTTCTTATCTAATTCAGCAAACAAAATTTAGTAGTTGGCTGTGCTGTGTAACATCTTCTCTTCATTTCCTCAATATAACAGTTGGAAGGATCCTACTCAAGGGAGCAGTGTATCTTGTTTATCTAGTCACGTTTAGCTCACACAAAAGATATTTCGATGGTGTAAGTTGGCAATCGCATAACTTGTTTGCTGTGTCTAAAAATCTCCGCCTCTATGTTATTTTTGCAAAGGAGAACAAAGTGACATCATTCCTTGGAGTTTGTGCAGAATTTTCTTTGCACAGAGAAGAAAAATCACGATAGTTTTAGAGAATTGCTGTTGAGTAGTTTTCCATTAAAAACATAAAGTATTGCAGGAAGTCTGGGACGTCGCAAACCGAGTTATGTGATTGCTGACTTACAATGTCAATTTGTCTTATCCTATAGAACTTGTCCTCAGCTGTGCTCTAAGATAGTCATGTTTAAATCTGCTGCAGACAGTAATGGAAGTCTTTTTCTGTCAGACTGATTTTAGATTTTACTGGCTGTCTTCAAAATTTGATGAAATCATTCAACTTTCGGAGAAGAGCAAGAACAATCCCAAATCAATTTACCTCGCTCCAAGATTTCCGGCTGCAGAGTTGCCTTCAAGAATGGCGCATTTTCCTCTGGTGGAAGAAACTAATCCCAAAGTGGATGGGATTCTGTTTTATCACAATGAAACGCACTACACTTCGGGCTCAACCCCCCTTGTTGGTTGGTTGAAACCCTTCATGGTTCCTGAGATGCTCAAAATTTCGGTGCATGAGGCTTACAAGGCCGATGTTCCTCCAAATTACCTGAGCGCTGTCCAGTTTATTCAGTCCAGTCTAAGTAATCAGGCACAAAAAACCAAATATCGAACAAGAAAGGATTCCAATCAGAAGGTATAGTTTATTTTTCATTATAGACTGACTTTTTTCTTATTTTGTGGGGAACTTTTGTTCGGAAGACAGTTTTTCAAAACTATGAGTTGACTTTGAACACCCTTGATATGATTTAAGTTTCTGAAACTCTCTGATACGCTATGTTTTTGGTAGATAACCAATCAAAAATCAGGATCGACATTTTCAGATGAATTAATCAAAGGATTCGGCAAGACAAATGAAGTAATTTTACTATTGTTTCAATTTTGCAATGTTCTTGCAATCTGTTCTGAACCATTCGATGGGGATTGGTAATTCTGAAAGAAATGTTTCTATTTTTTCTTTCTAAATTAAGCTGTTCAGAAAAATTGGAAAACATGTATTGTGCTAAGCACACCATGAAATCACCATAAAAAATGTGAAACGAAGGATTCCATCACTTTCGATGTGGATAGCTCATGTAAATCAAATATATCGCTGTTTCCAGTAATATAACAAGGTGGAGAAATGGTGTTGGGTCCTCACCATTTTGAGGGGAAAACAAAGCCAAGAAGTTCCAAAAGTGGACTTTGCATCAAATTTCCACCTTGTTACTTACAGTTCGGGCCATTTCTCAGTGTTTCTTAAATTTCCACCTTGTTACTCACAGTTCGGGCCATTTCTCAGTGTTTCTTCTCATTTCCAGTAATATTTGCACTGAACAATGGTCCGAATTCAGGCAATCGCAGAATTTGAAGATGAGTCTCGGAAATTAGTTAAAATTTGTCAAAACATACTAAGTACATGGTTAATTTGGATGAGTGAATGAAACACCTGTTCAAAGAATCTGCCTTCTGAAAATTGCAAAATTGCAGTTGTAGCCACCATGACAAATATATAAATGTATTTTGGAAAATTTTCAAGTCAAAGATTCCAAGTGTATGATGGCTAGGCTCATAGAGTTAATTTTCACTGTAATTTTCATCACTCTAGTTTTGAGTTGTACAATTCTTTACCACTGGAATTATTCAAGAATCATTCAATATTAAACCCTTTAATATCTTTTTTCCCCCTCTCTTTTAAATCAGGGAATAAGAAGAGGAAAGAATCGACACTCCTCGTCAATGGATAAAGTTGAATCAATGGAGCAAGACTCTGCGTCAAATCAGGACCCTCCTGTCGAAGCCACAAGCTGTGATACGAAAGCTGATCTAGTAAACAGAGATATGATCTCAGAGCTTGCCAGTTGTGAATCAAGTTCATCGTCCACTGAAATGCATATGGAGGACAATGCAGGAAACTCCTGAACACAACACTGGTGCCTAAATTTTATAGGTGCTGCTTGAGCTTCGTTTAAAGAAGTTTAAAAAACTTATTATCTAGTCATTATTTTACATATATATTTATGTAAGTGAATGATTGTTTCACCACATGTAGTCCATCCGTTTTTTGACAGAAACTGCTAATGTTAGAAGTAAACTGATTTTATTTAGTGGTTGTGTCGCACGAACAGATCTGATGATGAAAATTAATGATTGGAAAGGCAGAAAATCCATTTCCTGGGCGCTTCCTTGTCTCAATTGAAGAAAATGATAACTCAAATACAAAGGGAATTGATTAAACAAATGTTGCGAGTATGTGTTTTTAACATCAATAGTTTCTGGGAAAAGCGAAGGAAGTCTCATTTTTGTGTGACCCTCGTAGTTTGATTCTAGCAGTGTCAATGAATTACTCTCATGCCTCTAATTTCAATTGTATGTGTATTCATATTATCAGGTTTTCATGTGTTATTAAACTTACTTTTAAAGCTGTATAAGTTCAAATGAGGAAATATTTAGTGTTTGCCACTGTTTTCCGTCTTAGTTTGAAAGTTTTTTCTCTAAAATGGAAATCAAATTTCTTTAACTAAGTTGAAAGCACAAAATTGGCTAATTTTTTAAAGTTTTGACAAATTTTATCATTATTTTGAGGTATCGTGTTATTAAACCCATGAAAAAAAATAAAAATTACTTACAAAACTTGCTTTTATAAACAGATTTTTGGTTTATAATGAGTTTAAGTTTTCTATTTAATTTTTAATTTTTTGAGTACGGATCGCCTGTTAACTCCCATGGAAATCTGCTGCTATAAAAAATGTTTGCCTTTAGCAGGTTCTCTTTTCTAAAGTTTTTCTCTGAATCAGGTGTTTTGAGGGACAAGTTTTTAAGATTGTTTTAACTAAACCTTTTACTTCCACAAGATCTGTAAACGATGATAGGGAACTAATCCTGTATCACTATCTAAATTTCAAAACTCACTTCTTTTTCATGGTTTTTTGCCCGGAAAAAAGGGACATGTAGCCTTCGAAACACACTGAATAAGAACACATTGGTGAAGAATAAACCAAAACAATTATAGAATTTTAAAATGTCTGACAAAAATAGTTATTGTAGTCCTTGTACCTTTTAATTTCAGACCTTAAATTTAAACAGTAAATTTTTGAAATATCGAACTGATCTCTGATTCATCACAAGTAAAAATGTACTTGTCTCCCTAGATGTATGGTGTAATTATTTTAGCTCACCAAGAATAAATGTTCTTTATCTTATTTTATTCCTTCAAATTATTGCTGTTCTCTTTAGTCTTATTTTTTATTTTAAGATACCATTTTTTTTTATTGAGGTACATATTAATAATCTAACATAAAAATGGATAGGCTCTTCAATTTATGTTTTCGATATTGGTTCTTTTAACCATGTTGCCATTTTTCTTAGAATTTCTTGAACTTGCAGTTAATTTTCATTGTTTTACGCAGTGACTTAGTATCAAATACTTGTTTTAAAGGTTGACTTCTCTTTGTCTGCTTATCATTGTATTTCTCCTCTGTTTTTTCAGTGAAACATTTTCTCTTTAGTTTTTATACTTTATCGACTTAGTTTAGCAACATTTATTGAATATGTGATGCAAATTGGGAATACTGATGCAAGCTAATTTTAGAGATGCCCTCTATTTGAAATGTAGACTTTTCTGCAAGAATTTCAGGCTTATGAACTAAATTTTGGTATTTTTTTATATGATGTTCCTCATTATCTCCAAAGTACAATGAGCCTTAAAAACTGAATTTTGTGTGTGCCAATCTCAAGAAAAGTGGGACTGAAAATTGAATTTTTTGACATGTTTATATTCAAATTTAGTTGAGATGTTGCAACATCTTATTGGTGACTGAGGATATTTTTTGTTTCCTTGCAAGGCAGGAGGATAACGCAGGTGTCAAGAATCAAATTTATAGCGTAAGAGCAAGTGACGCAGTGACGACACAACACAACAGTCCCACTTCTCCATTGAAAAGAAAAGAAACCCTTGTGAACCAGGGTTGCAACAGGCAGGGAAAACCGGTAAATGTCAGGGAAAAATTGTGAAGTCACTTTTATTTGCTTTCTAGAAAGGGTCTGACATTTCAAACATTTCAAATCATGTCTTTTTACCCATCTTGCACATCATCCATTGTCAGGAAATTTTAGCAAATGTGTCAGGGAATTCAATTCTCAAAATTCTGTGGCAACCCTAGTAAAATGGCCAAAAATTAACTTTGCAACCCTGCTCTCATTGAGTTTGGCACACGGTAAGTTCAATTCCAAAAGCTCATTGTGCATAGGAGGTTGTGAAGAGCATCCTATAAAAAAATATGGAAATTCAGTTGGCGCCGAATTCATTGGTATTGTGTGCGTTGTCTTCAGTGGCGTGGCGTGAATTGCGATATATCGATTGTTATGCCTTTTGAACCTATGGAAAGGATCAATAAACAGGGTGTTTGCAGCGAACACCTTAATAATCGATTCTTTACCATAGGTTTAAATGGCAAGACAATCGATAAATCGCAATTCACGCCACGCCACTGTTTGTCTTTTATCTTATGAAAATATTCCGTGTTTAGTAGCTCTTGCACGCATTAAAAGGCAATTATTATCATATAAGTCTGAAGAAGAAGAATTACAACAAGAGATGCATACCATTTTGTACAGCAAAACTTTTCCACCATATCAATCATTCCTCACTCATATAATATGTTATGTATCCTTGTATATAATATATAAAGAGCTCATTACTGTTATTTTGCAGTCAGTATGAAAATTTCTTAGGTTATGATAATTGTTCTCACACGCATTCTTGTTAATTGGGTTGTTTAAAAGTTTTTAATGTTATATACTACCTATTTTTTTGCAAAAAAGAATCAAAAGTATTGCCAGTTGCTGAGACAGCATCTATTTTAACAGTAATGTAATGAAACGCAAAGCAAAAAAGAAATTAAAACAGTAATTTACTATAATTTACAAATAAATAAAATATGGTTTGGTGCAAACCAAGAAACTGACAACATTTTTAGATTCTCTCATAAGATGAAGGATGTTGCACAGTCTCAGCAATAATGTAGTGCTCATGGTTCTTTCTTGCAAAATCTAGTGAGTATGACTGCTGTGCCAAGGAAAAATGCTGCATGAGTTTTCAGGCGTTGCCAAATTTTCTGGAAAAAAAATACGAATTTTCGAGGAAACTAGTGTACATTTTTTTGTAAAATTTTCATCAGTCACGTAATATAGAGTATCTGAAAATTTTATTGAAGAATATTCATCAATTTCCTCAAAAATGAATGTTTTATAGGGAGAAATTTGGCAACATCTGGATGTATATACAACGTTTTTCCTTAGCACGGCAGGTGGAGTTCTATGTACTTATTAAGGTCCTTTTTTGTTCAGTTTCTACCCTTTCATAGTCAAGCATTTTCCCCTTTTTTCCCCTCAATTTTTTTTTTTTTTTGAAAGAAAGAATCCAGTTTCTTTCCAGCGTCTTTTTATATTTAATTTGAACTATTTTAAGTGTTACATGTTCAAACATATATTTTTGAGACCTCTTAGACCTAACATATTAAACGATATTTTAAAAGAATCAGTTAAGAAACTTTTCTTATTTGTCAATATCACAGTTATCCTTGAGAGAACCGGCAGAATCCTCGCCATGTGTTTTTTGTTTTGATTTGTGCTCTTGTTAAGAAAATGAAGTTTTGCAAAGGCCCCTCGTTAATTTTCTCAGGTTTCCATGCCTGAAACGCCTCCGTGCACTTTACATAAACTGCCGCAATCAGGGATCGTCATCTTTTGATTTGGGGCTCTTGTTGATCATTTGAATAATTGCAAGGGCTGAAAAGATTCTTCTCATCCAGTCGAGCGTGGGTGTGACCACCTGAAATTGTTAAAAAGGACATTTATATTAATCTTTGAGAACACCATTTTTCACATTTTTCTTATTTCAAGGAAGAGTGAAAAATTATATCCTCGACATGAAACTTTCTTTAAAATTTGCCTAAATTTTTCCTACCTCTAAGGAAGAATCTGAGCATAACAGAAGTAATACAAATTTTTCCGATCTCGCTGTCAATAAGAAATAAATATAGTCAAAGAAGTGAAAACTAGTTAGGAATGATGATGTAACAACTTTATTAACGAAGTTTAAGTGCATGGATTCAATTGAGTTTTAGTTTATTCTTGCCATCTTCCTACATTGGAAGGATTTATGTGGTGGAATGCTGGTCATGATTTTTTTCTTCAAAATTCCTAAAAAGGACATTTGAAAATGTGGTCGAAGAGCAATAATAAAAGAGATAAGCTCTAATACCCTTTTACCACGAACCTTTTGTTTGAGGACGTTACATTACACAAGACTAATTGAGAACCGCAGTGAAATGAAATATTGAAATAAAATTTCGATTCACTGTATGTAATAAAATTGTAATTTTTTTACCATAAAAATCCAAAATCTTTACATTATTCGATCAGTTAATGCCAATTTCAAACCATCATTAAGATGAGCTCCAAGTATCAGAAAAATGGACAATTCGCAATTAATGCACAAAGAATTGCAATTTAATTCAATTTTATTGCAATAAATTTCACTAATTGTAAGAGGCGCCCCTTCAATTAGTGGATACGCAACATACACAACACTCTAATGCAGCAGCAATAATAATTTCACCATTTAATTGCAACTTATTGCATACCGTGCTACTTGGGGATATGAGCCGATTTAAAAAGCGTAATGCCAAATTATTATAATTAAGGGAAAGTGTATTCAAGGTTCCTTTTAATTTTTCGAATTCCAAGGTTTTTTCAAAATCCCTAGCAATTTGTTTGTCCTTTCCATGTAGGTATGGTATTTATTAACCATGTAGGTATTATGATCTGGAATTTTTCAGTTTTGTGCCACTCATGGAAAGGGAGCTTAGTGCAAAACATTTCAGATTAAGTTATTGCATCTACGAAAATACGAATTTTTTTACAAAAAATTCCCGAAAATGTTACACACACTTAAACAGTTTTGATGAGAATGTACTTACAACGAAGTTTTAATATGTCATTTTTAGACCTCAAATTCGTCTATTCTCTACACTTTTTTAAGCTTAACTTTGATCAACGAAATTGTTCGCAGTTAATTATTTGGAATATTGAAGAGTACGGGTTTTCTGACCCATGTGAAAAAAAAAATTGCTCCCCCGAAAAATTTGTTCTTATGCACTGAGATTCATTCCCTCGAGGACAGCTATAAATCGATTGAAGATTCCGTAAAATTCAATTGATTGGAGCGCAGAAAAAAGTGGATTTTTAAGTTTGTTGTGATGTAGGCCAGCAGATCGATTGCTTACCTCTGACGCTAAAAAACAGCATGATGATAAAACCGCATAGAATGAAGGTAGCTCGCACTATACCAGTCTCCTGAGTTCTCTGCTTGTCGAGCATCTCGAAAAATGTCACATACAGAATGGTGCCAGCTGCGAGGCCTTGCAGTGTACCGATTACAATCCTTTGCGAGTAAGAATCCATGTCTTCCTGGTTCAAAGTCAGTAACGTCCCAATCACCACGCCTATTATCAAAAAAGAAAAGAAATGGACGTTAATGTCTTAGCAGTAGGTATATTACCAAAAGCAATGAAACACATTTGGATTGCATTTTGCAAAAAGGTACCACTAGCATTGCAATGATGCTAAGATTGTGCAACTTCATCTTTTGCAATAAAATTACGGAAATCGTGAAAAACTATGAAATTTAGATGGTAATTTTTGTCTTAAATTTACAGTTTTTAGCGAGTAAAATAGAAACTATTAATGGATAATCGGGGTTTTCCTCCACGACAAAAGAAGTTGCACAATCTTTGCAACATTGCAATGCTAGTGGTTCCTTTTTGCAAAATGCAATCCATTTATGCTCTATCCTCCAAAAATGCACGATGAAATTTTAAATTTTATAGAGAGTCACACTCTCTTAGAACTGGGCGCAACCATTCCTACTTGACAAAGATACCTATTTGTGTTGCATACAGGGCTGTTGGTTTGCTCCCAAAAATCGATTAAATCGAAAGTGTCGATTTTGTCCAAAAATCGATTATGATTTTCAAGAAAATCGCTCTGAATAAAAAATCGATGTTCAGGATGAGTATTGTGCCGTTCTGTTTTCAGAAATTCTCGCCTCACTGAGCTTAGCGTTTCATTGTCACTTAAATTGGAGCGATTTCGATGACTTCCTTTCTATTTAATTGAAAATTTTGTGCAAAAATTCGATATATTCAGAAAATCGGAAAAAAATCAACAACACTAGCATACCCAAGCGACCAGTTCAGTGACCTTAGGACTTAAGCTTTGAAAATATTCAAATGTTTTCATAAATCGTAGTTGGAAAGTTCCAAGTACGCGTGTCAACACAGGGGGCAAGTGGCACGCGCCCTACCACTGAGGAAAATCGCTGGTGGCAGTGATATGAATGGCTCGCGTCGTGTGGCATTGTTCAGTGCCAGAGGAGTGTCAACGCGCCTTCGTTTCATTGTGTATGCAAGAAGGGCAGCTTTCGAGCAGGAATAGTTGTATGCGTCAACAGGTATGTTTACTGAAGGCGCACTGATTGTTGGACTACGGACGCGCGACAATCTCTCGTTTATATGCGGATAGAGTTAGAGTAAAATTCACGATATTCTTTGCAAAGGCATTAATAGCCTAAGATGCTGAATGTCTCTAAATAAATTAACTATCTAACTAACTATTTCCGTCAGATGAGTGATCGGCTTTAAGAGAGGAACGTTCAGGGAGAGTTCATCTTTGATGTGTCGCAGGCAAATAGTAAAATCAGGCATTTTTTCAAATGCCTAGGCATATGGTTAAATTTTGACGGTCTAAAAATTTTTGTGAATTTATGGCGGAGAGCTCACGAGTTTTTAATATTTTAGGAAAAATAACTCATCAAACCTGCGAACTCTTTTTGTCTATTCCTCTTCAATTGCTTCTCATATTTTTAAATGTTGAAATTCTAAAAATTCTGTCTATTATGACATGCTGCAAATTTCAAGATATGAGTGTCTGCTCAGGAGCTAAAAATCATTTAAAATACTATTATGTAATGCAAATGTTTACTGAGAATTTTTTCTTACGGGAGTAATTACATATTTTGTCTAAAATTAGGAAAATAATCAGAATTTCAATGTCAGTTAGAATACTTGACTGTTTGCCGAGGCATTTGACAAAATGCCTGATTTTACTATTTGCCTGCGACAGATGCATTTCCTAGACTTGTTTTTCACCGCTCTTGGCGGAGTCTGCGCGATTATTGTGCTTCTTTGACACGGTTCATCCTACAAAATGATAAACGGGCGAAGGAAAAAACGCCGGAAGAACATTCGAGAGTTGCTAAATATCCTCTAAGGAAATGTCTATTTTTGAGGGGTTTTATGGATATTTTCTCTTGCAATGTTTTGGTAATTTAGATCTGATTACGAAAAAAAAGCTCAAAAATTCCAAGAAACATATTCAAAAATTCCTCAAAAAATTCATATTTTATTGAAGGAAGTTTGGCGGCGTCTGAAAGCTCATACGGCGCTCTTCCTTAGCACGACAGTATAGTATCTAGTGCTCAAGTGGTGGCTTGTGAGGAATGCCACCATTTTTCAATGCCTGCGGAAAGTTAATTTTTTTAGCAGGATATTATGAACTATTTTCGAGGGAAAATACTTGGAGAAAATTGTTTCTGCATAGCACTACAGGTATGCTATGTTTTTTGTTTTTTTTTCACACTTTAAACCCGTTTTCCCTCGAAAAAGAAGCGATTCTCTCGGATTTGAACTTGGAATTGTAGCGAGAAAAATTCAGTAAATTTCGGTGGTTGGGAATTGCGTTGATGCATGGCGTCTTTGTATGAAAGTTACAGAAATTTTGTTCATACTGGGGACAGGGTGCGGCGAACTTTCATGTAATTTAGAATCGTGATGATTCATGTAAAGTATTTCTGGTATGGCCCGAAATTTATGAAATATAGCGAAAGTTAGTCGACGCTGAATGGACTACAATTTGCAACTTGCAATTTGGTTTTTATATACAGATGAGGTAGAAATTGTAGTTCCGAATTGTAAAATTTAGTCCAAATAATTATCAAAACGTTGCCAATATTTTTGAAAATATCGTTCTATTAATAGTTCTCGTTTGTGGTTGCACATCTTAGAAAAATGAATACAAGTCTAGAGTTAAATTAAAAAAAAAAAAAACAAACTAAAAATGTAAGAGAATAGTATTTTCATGAAAATATCCAATCTTCATTAGGACCTTTTGTTTGCACCACCCTGATTCGGTGATTAGGGATGGACATGCGAATCCTTTCTGCAGAATAAAAGTGTAAAACAAATTTCTTTTCAATACCTGCAAATGAATCTACATTTTTACTTTCTCGCTCCCCTTGCGGGTAGAGGAAGTATTGACATCCAAAAAAAAAAAAAAAAGTTGAAATTTCATCCTAGGCGTCTGAATGTGCCTTAAGTAAAAAAAAAAAAACCAAATTTGAAAAAAGTGTGTCCGTTCGTCAGACGTCCCCTAAATCTGTGTACAGCCATATCTCAAAATCTATTCGTTCAATTTCATTTAACATTTGCATGGAGGACCATATCTATGGTCTTCTTATTTTTTCTTTCTTTCTTTCTTTGTTTTTGCACGGATGCGTTCAATTTAAAGATATTAAAGAAAGCAAAACAACAGGAAACTTCCCCTAAGTAGGAGCATTTTATTTACAAATTTTTCAATACGGCGGTTAAAAATTCGCACTAGATTTCTAATCCCACTGGTTAGGGTCGCAGGGGCTGTAAACTATAGTCTGGCCTGCTTGGATTTTGGGTCAGTGGTTAAAGTGTAGGTCGGGAATCGCAGGAGCTGGGTCGTCACGTGCTTCGGTGATTGGAAAGGGGCAGGACGAGGGGTCTATTTATACCTACTCATGCTGTGTTGCGGGTTGCGGTCGCCGATGTCTAAGGAGCCGGGCAAATGACACCGGCTCCACAAATCGGCGCGGGTAACGCCGTATCATGCACCGGTGTAGCCAAATTGATCTGATCGCCCTCGCATGCCGCCCGCCCCGATTTGCGGAGGTGTCAAATGGATGAATACTTTGAAATGATTTAATCTAAGATTATGACTTTTAAAGGCTTAATAATCAGCTGAGAAAAGCTGAGTCATTTCTAGAGTGGACTTTACTCAATGGAGAATTTGCAGGTGTCTGAAATTTGATGAATTTCGCGTTAAAGTGGAAACTAGGTACTGAGTTAAGTGAACGCGAGGATACCATTGGTTCACAAATTAAACAACTATTGGGGAAGATATGACAACACGATCTAACCTGCCGAAATACATGTGTTTAAATGGCAAAAAGGCCGTCAGATGACGTCACTAGGTGGTGCATTTTCTCAGTTTTAAATCAATTTTAGACTATTTCCCATTACAAAAAAAATTACAAAAAATACTGCACAATCAGCTCTTTGAGCACTCTCAGATGAGGCAATAAAAAATTTGCGTGTAAATTCTCCATTCCGTTAATTCTAAGTCCTCTTCTCTGGCCACTGCACGACACGTATATCTTGGTGGAAACTTTGCGCTAGTAGAGAGCAGCTCCGTACCGCGCGCCCTGAGATGGAAATAAAGGATATGTCGTTGAGAAATTCCAAACGAGATTCGAATCTCCAATCAGCAATCACATGTGAAATTGGTGAATTTTCACGCTCATTACAACGAACTGTAGTTAACCAATGGAGAGTCTGCATGCAAATTTTTTTACTGTTTCATCCGAGACTGCTTATAGAGCTGATTTTGCAGTATTTTTTATATTTTTTTTGATACGTGAAAAAGTATAAAAGTAGATTTAAAAGTAAGCAAATGTACCGCCTTGTTACGTCACCTGGCCGCATTTCCCCTTTGAACACGTGGATTTTAGCAGATTGGATCATTTTTTCGTACCTCCGTGAATAATTGTTCAATTTATAAACCATAGGTGTCCTCTTGTTCAGTTTAAACAGTAGTTTCCATTTAAACACGAAATTCATCAAATTTCAGAAACCTGCAAATTCTCCATTAGAGCATTTTTCATACTTTCCATCTCGATTTTTGGCAGCAAAAATATGTCTCATAATTCGAAAATACGAGGGTGACGGGCACACTTGAGGGGCTTGGAAGACAAGGCGCATAAGAGCAGTTTTTGAAAAAATTGAGATATTAATGATTTCAGGTAAAGCTAGTCTTAATGTATATTCTGTGAACTATTCGGTCCCAACTTCCAATTTTTAAGGATTAAAAACTCAGTTTGAACGTTTTTTCCGCCCAAAGGATCCGTGGATTTTCCAAATTTCAAACACATATTCCTCGAAACAGCAAAAACTGCACTTATGCGATGTGTCCTCCAAGCCCCTCATATGTATATTGTTTCTTCCAAAAATGGTTCGTTTTGGAACAACAACGCGGTGCAACCAGCCGCTCGGACTGCGAGGACAGTTGGCGCGCCCGCAATTTTGTGAGTATGCAACGCGGACATCCATCGAGTACGAATAGTTGTATCCAGGCGCCTGCCCTGCTAATCCTGCTACCGCACCGTGCGTGACTCCGCGTGTCGCATCGCGTCGAATCAGCAGAGAGAGCAGGCATCATGTTTTAAATGTCACGAAATTTTCCTCACACCGCCAAAGTCATATGATATTTTAGAAACACCGTAATTAAACCCGCTTAAGGCTTTCTGTTATTTAAAACGTCCTTCAAGCCCCTCATTCGTAAAACATATATGGAAAATCGGTTCAGAAGACAGGGTGTCTACCAGTTATGAGAAACCAAAATTGGGGACTTTCAGGGCCTTTTAGGAGGGTTTTTTCGAGAAAATCGGGGACTTTTTCCCCCGAAAGAGTAAGAGAAAGGGAGCTAGTTACAGCGTTGAGAGGCGTATTTTATACGACTAATTCCACAAGAACCGATGACACCAAGCTATCTGACTTCTCAAAAGTCTATTTTTTCATAATTATTGTACCTGAAGATCTACCAGGGTGTCTACCAGTCCCCAAGTTGGAGTTAATCTTTCGTTAATTTTTCGTTGCCGACCATCAAAAAAGAATTATGAAAAAAAATTAAGTGTGGAAATTTATTATATTTGTATGAAACGGAAGTGGCTGCGCCTCGTGCGCTCACTTTAGTTTATTCAAAGCCTGCTCGCCTCGAACTTGACATGATTTCACTTTTCTACCTTTGAGTTCAGTCGGTGAATGCTAAACTTTTACAGCACCGCCCTCTTCCGATGAATCCTCCCTTGCCAAGTCTCCCGAAATATCAGCGAGTATAAAAATGACTTGACTGTTTGCACCTAGTTAGCTGGTATTTAAATAAATTCTTATACAGTAAATTGCTCTAAGTTTTAAATTTTAAATGTCAAATCTTTAGTGATATCTAATTATGAACCTATATACATCTAAAACGGTTTCTAACTTTTAAACTAAAATAAAATTTGTTCATAATATTAGTAATTACTAATTTATCTGTTCTGATGTAACTTTTCGGGTGAGTTTAAATTAATTTTAAACATATTATCTAGTTTTTTGTTTGTTTTTATTTCCCCTCCATGGAATTTCGCATGAGTACGTCGTTGAATCTCGTTTTGGTTGAGCAACCCTGAAGACTTCGGTTCGCCTTTATTCATTAGTATATGCAACAAGCATAGCCATGGAATACTGATTGTATCTAAGCTACGGATTTGAAAGCTTGCGCGCGCGATTTGGACTAAACTTTGCAATAAGAAAATAGTTTTTTCAACTAATCCGTAAAATCGCCTACCTGCATAGGGAAACTACTATCGTATATGCTGTTTCTATAACGAGCAAAGAATAGTAGATACTTTACTGCAAAATTTATCGTAGTTTATTTGTTCTCTCACTTTATCTCATCCGCTTCACGAGGTCAGTTTTTTTTCAGCAGAGAGGATAAGTTGATAAACGTTAACAGGTAAGTACTAGGGGGCTACGCGGCCAAGCCCCCAGAGGGCGCTTCGCGCCCTCCTAGGCCCGTGTCGACAAAAGAACGACAAAAAAAATGCTAATATTTTTTAACCCAACGATCATTGATCCAATATCCCTCTAGCTAGGAGCAATTGGACCAATAAGAATCGAATGAAAAAAATCGGCATTTATTTAAAGCTTCACGCCAATACTGAAACGAAACGGAACGGAGCGTTTCGTCGCTTTTGGATAGTGTGTAGCAAAAGATCATACCTTCGATTAACTTACCCTACTAACAGACCAAGATTAATTTCCCGCTCAGTTCGGTTGAACACAGGGGAGAATTTCATGAGCGCCGCTCCCCACGGCGCACTGTCCGAAACTTAAGAATAGGAAGAAATAAGTCGGATAATGACTGAAATATCACGAAAGTTTCGTAACTGATGTTTTTTGAGTGGCTAATTTCGAATTTTATGTCAAATTGCCTACATTTTAACATCCTGACCTATGAATTGAGGGCAAGATTATGGCACGCTGCGGCGCGGCGTGCTGCCAGCGCGAAGCACGCACTGGCGCCTACAAACCTAAGGGGATACTTCAAGCATTGCGCAATGCGTGAAGTAGCCGTTTAGGTTTGTAGGCGTCGATAATCGATCATCCTCGCCTCGCCACTGGAATATTTGATGCTGAGAACCATAGGATTTTATCATCAAAGCAGGGTGGCATAAGTCGTAAGGAAGAACTGAAAGATTGGAAATTTCAGTGAAACATTTCATGAAATTTCACGAGGCTGTGAAATATTTCATATTTCTCAGGGGCTAGAGTATGCAACCCGCAGTCAAACGTACGAAAATAGAAGAAAGTCACTATTTTTGCATTTTCCGAAACTTGGAAAAGAACCGGTATTTCTCAATATCTTTCATACATTTTGAAATTTCACGAAATATTTCACGTGAAATTTCAAGATTTTATTTTTCATGCAACTTTGCCACCCTGCATTAGAGTCCCTTTTATGTACTGAGAGTCAAGTCAATGTGAATCCATTTCTGATTGGTTCCCGTATTTTAGGCCTTCACAGTGTCACAAACGGGAATAAAGATTACATTTTCACCGATTGCAAAGATTGTAATCTGGAATGGACCAGGGAATTACGGGTTCGGCAAGGAACAAACGGAATAAGAGAAGGAACGGAGAAAGGAATTTAAGAATGGGCCGATCAAAGATTACAAAGACCGTTCAATTTCTGTAATCTTTATTCCCGTTTGTGACTCCATGAGGGGTGTTGTCTTGACTCTCAGTATAAAGGGACTCTACCCTGCATCAAAAGCGTCGAAATCACCGGGAAACGAAAATATTTCTTATTCATGAATTGCCTCGTCGATAAGGCAGCTATGTCCCACGTTCCCCCCAGCAGCGCTCTGACTCCCTTGTTTCACATAGTTTGCAAATCAAACTGAGCCAAGGTGAGGCCTCTCCGGGATTCGATCATTTTTGCGTGACCTTTGCTCTTGATGTAAAAGCCATAACGCTCCAATTACTGCTCCCACTGTGCTCATATGCCCCCTCCCTTGTGGCCCTTTAGACAGGTGTTTCGGCATGCTTCACTAGATATTTACGTGATTTGTAGCGTGAGCCTATCCACGGTTGGACGTATATGCTAAAAGGAACTAAGTGCTTATGGTTTGCGCGAGACATATAGTTCCTTTCGGCATAAATACGTTCGGTTGTAGTTCCGTGTGAACGTGCACTTGTCCGAGCGCTCCGTATTGAAAGCTTTAATGCACGAGCATGACAAGCCCCATTTTTCTTGATCAAGGGAAAAAGCAGGCTCAAAGTTGGTTTTAATCCGGGGTTATTGGCGGAAATCGGAGCACGACGAAACTTGGTCCACACACGAGTTTGAGGTAACAGGTGCAGTGCTTATTGTGCTGTTTTGGGCGAAATTACACTGAAAAAAAAAAAAGATTGGTAGAATTTACCATTCATTCACGCTGTACTTCACACAGTCCGATTTTCGAATCTGCGAGAGGAATGGTTACCTGTACCAGTATATGGTAACGTTTACCTTTCCTCTGGTAGAATTGACTCTTAATTGACGCTGTGTGAAATACAGCGTGAAGGAATGGTAAATTCTACCAAACTTTTTGTTCAATGCAGCATCTAGCGCAATATGAGCGGCGGTTAACCCTCCCCCCTTCATATCATGACAGGGGAATTTTCTCCCAAAAGCGTTATATTTCGTGATGTTAGGTATTTTCAGACTTCGGACCTTACTTTTTCTTCCCTCATGAAAAATGTCTGCCTCCGCCATGACTCGTTTAGAGTTAGACCGCGTGGCGACCAGCGGGCTGATTGTTGAAATTTGTAGACAAAGCCTTAGACAAAAAATACAAAAAGGATATGAAGGGATCCTATTGATGGAAACGAGTGGTTGCAATGGACATAGGAGTTAGGTAGTAGACTAACCAACGGCAACTCACGAGATTTTTATTATTTATTTATTTATTAAAACTTTTGTACATGGGAGCCCCATTATTAGGGCTATGGCACAGGTCAAGAAACACTATACAATAATTAAAAATATAAATTACAACTGTAGATTAGTTGGTGGTTAGAACGTTACACAACAGATGAGTTTAGAAACTCGTTCAAATTATAAAAAGCCTTGCTCAAAAGAAGATCGCGAAGTAAATTGAAAAACTTCCGGATATCACCGTCGCGGAGTTGTTTTTTGATATTCCAGGGTAGAGCATTTATCATTTGGATAGCCGAAAATTTGCAATCTTGCTCAGATAGTTTCAATCGGACTTTTACGTTACCATTACTTTTACGAGACTTTTACGAGATACCATTTAGTTAGTCCATCATTGTCTACTTTTGTCTATAAGAGCCACCCATTTCAACCAATGGGATCGCTCCGTACCCTTATGTCTTGTTTGTTTATCGCTTTGTCTATCAATTTCAATAATCAGCCCGCAGGGGGTAAAACATCGATCATAGTATAACTGGACCCATTTATGCCAAAAGAAATTTCGTAAAAATGAATTAAATTAAAGAAAAACACGTGCACAGGATTTGCGTGTAATCTTGGTAAAATTATTGAACTTCCTCGGTAATTTTACTGGACCTTGGTAAAAACGCCAATATTTTTTATCGACTGCGGTAGAATTATCGAGATAAAATGGCAAAGTTACCGGGAATTGATTACCAATAAAAGTGGTATTCTTACTTGAAAAAAACAGTAAAAATACCGGTTTTTAGGTAAGCTTACCAGTCTGTCTTGGTAAAATTACCAATAATTGGTAAAAAAAAGTGAGATGGTAAAGGTACCAACGGATCTTGGTAAAAACGCCGAGAATTTTTTTCAGTGTTTAGTCAAAATACCTACATCACCTCCTTACGGTAAGGTCTCTGAACTTCTTTTTCATTTTTTGTAACAATTTGTTCTACCATAATTTAAAGAAACAAACAATCTTGCAAATTGTTATAAACTCTCCTGGTGGAAAAGTTCAATTGATTCAAAGCTTTCATTTATGGAAAATAAAGAAAGGAAAAGGAAACAATCGATTGCATACAAATGGAATCATACAAAGGAAAAAGTTAGTCAATCGTTTGTTTCTTTGGGTAGTTTTTTTCTCACTCATCTGCCTGCGCAAATCTGGTTGGCAGAAATTAATAAAAACTGCCCGGAAACGCGGGGAACTTGAAAAAGCGGGTTACAAACTGCGCAGATTGCGCTGTAAGGTGATGATTTCGGACTTTTTTGATGTGCCCAACGTGATTTTCGAGCAAATTTATCCTTAACATCAGTATTCTATTGGCTGAATCTTTTCATGCAACAGACCCATTCACGCCATAGTACCGCGGTCACTGTCGATTTTTCTCAATCACCAATACGAAGAAAAATATCGAGATTAGTGTTGAATCCTAAGTGGTGGGCTAAGTTGTAGTAGTAGATCCTAGGCGATAAATCGATTGCGCGTAGTCCGGAGGCTCAGCGCGCGATTTACCGGGCTCAAGGAGCTTTTCTGACCAGAAAATTATACTTAGTGAGCCACTTGGAACCGTGCTGCCAGCGCGGAACGGGCGCTGGCGCCTACAAACCTAACAGGAATACTTCACGCATTGCGCAATGCGTGAAGTATCCCTGTTAGGTTTGAAGGCGCCTATGCACCTGGTTGCCCGCCGCGCTGCGGAATGCCACGGCGCGGCGCTTGAAGCAACTATTTCGCACCAGAGGTGTTGCACAGTATCATATGAAATTGAAGGCGCTCTAACGCATAAAGCCTGACAGGCATCCTTTAAGAGCACTAGCTTTCCTCGCAGGATAAATCAAGATACTACCGCACAAAAAGAGAGCTGTACTTCAAAAACTCACTTGGTCCTAACATCCGAGTTTAATAACGTTTAGCATGATTTTTAAATTTCATTAGAGGAAAAAGGAACTCGATTTCGGCAGAGACATTCTTGAGTATGCCATCGAGAAGATTTTATTTTGAACCAAGAATAAAATAGCTGAATAAAGGCGGGTTTCTGCTTGGTGTATGTGACTTTCCTCTTTATATAAGCATATTTTCTTCTTCGTACAAGCATTATTTTCATTTTTGGATTCATAAGGAAATCTTCTTGGCGGTAAATTTGAGCATATTTCTGCTTGAATCAAGTCACTTTTTCCTCTAATGAAGTTCAAAAATCATGCTAAACGTTACTGAACACGGATACCAGGACTTGGAAAGTTTTCGACTATACCACTCCCTTTATGTCGTCGTCACTCGATTTAATTTGCGAGGGAACATCGTGGTTTTGAAAGATGGCGTCGAGCACGGTACGTTGAGGTAAATTCAATCTCGTATGATACTATGCATCACCTCCGAGGCGAAACAGTTCCAGTGGCGTGGCGTGAATTGCGATGTATCGATTGTTATGCCATTTAAACCTATGGAAAAGGATCGATAAACAGGGTGTTCGCAGCGAACACCTTAATAATCGATTCTTTACCATAGGTTTAAATGGCATAACAATCGATATATCGCAATTCACGCCACGCCACTGAACAGTTCCTCGAAGCAACGCGGCACGCCCGCGCTGCGCCGCGTGCTACCCGTGCGAAGCGCGCACTGGCCCCTACAAACCTAAGGGGATACTTCACGCAAAGCGCGATGCTTGAAGTATCCCCTTAGGTTTGTAGGGGCCAGTGCGCGTTACGCGCTGGTCGGCCGAACGTCGCGCCGCGCCGTCGCGAAGTTATCGTACACAGGAAAAATCCAATGGGTCGGCTTTTCTTGTTTTATTATAGTTTGACATTACATTTATTTCGTGTTGTACTTTCACGACCATTACCTACCATACTGACGTTTGAGTACGTTGCAATCTCATCCCAACTGCTTGGCCATGATATCGTGCACAATAGAGAATTTGCAGGTGTCTTACATTTTGTAAATTTCATCTTTAAGATGATACTGTTAGGAAATCTAAGCACTAGGATATCTTTGGTATCTAAATTGGACACTTATTGGAGAAAATATGACAAAATAACCTAGTCTGC
Source organism: Bemisia tabaci (assembly GCF_001854935.1). Lineage (NCBI taxonomy): Eukaryota > Metazoa > Arthropoda > Insecta > Hemiptera > Aleyrodidae > Bemisia > Bemisia tabaci. The sequence continues at coordinate 364,756 of NW_017547141.1, read as the reverse complement.
TAAAATACATGTGTTTAAATGGAAAATGCCACCAGATAATAACGTCATAAGGCGGCCACATTTTCTCACTTTTGACTCTATTTTTCTCCAATTTTCCATGTCAGAAAAAAAGTATGAAAAATACTTCGAACTCGGCTCATTAGGCACTCTCAGATGAAGCAATAGAATTTTGGTGTGCAAATTCTCCATTGCATCCTTAACGCCCAATATCTCCAGGACGCAGGGACCCAGGTTTTCCCTTGCTTTTAAAAATTCCCTGACATTTGGCGGTTTTCACGAGGTCCCTGACGGGAACCCTAATTGAATCAGTGAATTCGAAAACACACCAACTCGGGGTTTTTCGATTTTCACTTTTCTACGGTTTAGTAACACTTATGGATAGAAGCATCTGCACGCAAAAGGAAATTTCAAAATTGCAATCGGAAGTGCTCGAAACAGCGATGGGAAAAGGGGAAAATCGAAGAATTTCATTGGAAATACCACTTTTTGGCCGTTTTGAGGGAAACGGGTGACCATCCGAGCAGTTTTCTTTTTTCAGTTCAGCAGGTATACTTTGTACCAACAAGTTATTTAAATATCCAAGCGTTATCCAGGTCGAAAAATATACATTTTTCAGGGCAGACTATGAAAAATCAGTATCTAAAAGTCGGTGAGAAAGAAAACACACCAACTCGGAAATTTTTAAACGCTTAATTCTCTGTCATCAAACATGGTGTATCAATTTCAACTTGGTGCTTTACAAAGTCTTAAAGTACCTGTCCTTTGGCACCAAAAAGGTTTTTCTTGAACTAACTTTTTTGCCCGCTGCGGAGTTTTAGGTGGACGTATCGCACATCGTCTTATTTTTTGATGTATACGCTTTTGCAAGACACGCACTCAGATATTTAAAGTTGTTCAAAACAATGATTCCAAATGTATTGAGTAGAAATTGGTAGAAAGCCATATTTAACTAGCATATGACACTGATATCCACATTTCACTCGTGTTATTATGAGTCTAATTTCATGGTTATTATATGTATGATTAAGTGACAACAGATCAAACAGATTTATGTGCAGGTGAGAAATATGGGGTGTGCTCGTCAGTACTCTGGCCGTAAGAATGAATGAGAATAATAAGCGCCAGTGACGTCAGCGGCAATGGTGGAGCCGGGGCGCGAGGGGGAGATCGTCGTCGGGGCGCTTTAACTCATGAGCCCTGTCCACATTGCTCTCGTGCCATGTTCGCGGCTCATGAATCCTGCATTCGGTTGCCGCATAGTTCTCTTTGCTGAATTTAAAATCCCGCTTTTCTAATTCTTCAAAAGGAATCATGCCCACTTTCACATTGTTTCTTATGCAGCTTCAACGAGCACACCCTCTGAGCACACCCCATATTTCTCACCTATACATAGTTCTGTTTGATAGAAATACGTCCAGGTATTTTCTGAGCAATTTTTTTTTCCCGAGTTGGTGTGTTTTCGAACTCGCTGATTCAATTACAATGTTGACTGTGGTGGATACTTGCCGAGAGGCGAGACGAGTGCGAGGGCAGCGAGGTTGAGGACGATGGTGGCGGTGGGCGTGGGGGCGGCCTGGGAGGCGACCATCTCGAGGCCGATGCAGAAGAGCATGGTCGACTCGTGGAGGGCGACCGCGGCGAAGAGGTAGCGGGCGTCGTCCAGGTTCCGCTCCAGACCGATGGCCATCCCCTCGAAGACAGAGTGGAAGGACAGCGCCAGGACGACCAGCACCGACTTCTTCCGCTGCCCCCGCGACAGCCGCAGCTGCTCCGACACGTGCAGGCCCCCGCCCTCCCCCGCCCCCGCCCCCGCCGAGAGGCACCGCGAACACGCGTCCGCTTCACTCTCTGCATCCCGTTCACGATCCAGCTGGCCCTGGAACATTCATCGAAAGGATCATTCATACACTAGCGTAATGCCCGTGACTGGAGTCACGGGTCTAGAGGCCGCTAAAATATCTATAACCCCGAAAAAATGGTGGTAGGGGAGCAAGACATGCCATCCAAAAGAAATGATAAAATCGATAGAAAAATGAGTTGTGGTGAGAGGGTGATGGATCTAGAAAAATGAGCTGTGTGTGGGGGGGGGGG
>NW_017547141.1:347027-362607 GCF_001854935.1 Bemisia tabaci | reverse complement strand
AAATAAGTTGAAATAAAACATCAGCTGATAGCAAACAAAGGTTACCAAGGAAACCAAGGAATGGAACTTTCATAAAAACAGTTTAGTGGAAAACAGCGTAAGTAGGGCACTTACGTTAATTACCGTTTATAAGTAAACGGTAAATGCGATTTAACCGTAAATTTATACAGTTCTTCATAAGACCAAAATGGACAAAATTGCAAAATTTGAAGAAGCTAACGTAAATCTAACGATAGTTATCGTGAACGAAAGAATTGCTGACATAGGTCGGGTAACTATTATAGGTGGGATTTTTATTAGATCAGAAAGAAGAAGGGCGAAGGTCTGCAGGGATCTCGCAGAGAGAGCGCGTTCGTAATGAACGAGTGCGTGAGATAATGGGAGTTGAGAAAGACATTGTGCACGATATCAAAACCAGGCAGCTGGTTTGGTATGGACACGTGCGGAGAATGGCAGATAGTAGGTTGCCCAGAGAGGTATTTGATTGGGTTCCTCCCGGAAGAAGGCGGCGTGGACGTCCAGTAAAAGGTTGGCGGGAGGGAGTGGAGGGGGAGATCAGACGGTGTAATCTGCCCGATGATTTGTGGGAGGATCGATTCCGATGGCGATTTGGAGTCGCCGAGCGCTCTAGTGCGCTGAGTTAGCGGCTTGATATGTATGCAAGAAGAAGGGTGTTAAACATTTATCGGAAGTAGAGTCCTTTTATACCCAGAGTTAAGACATCTCGATTATCAGCTGGCCTGAGCTGGCTAGAGCACCTATATTGAGAGAGTATGGTTACTGGGCCCCATGGAGAGGCTTAGGACCCAAAAGTGGCGGTGCTTTGTTTTGGTTTTTGTGGATGGGTGGGGGGTCATTGCCAACTTTTGACGGTTATCACCAACCGCACTTGCTGCCAACCTTACTACATCTAAGATAATTTTTCTCAAAAATTGCACACGATTAGCCTTAAAAATATGTAAAGANCATAGGTTTAAATGGCATAACAATCGATATATCGCAATTCACGCCACGCCACTGAACAGTTCCTCGAAGCAACGCGGCACGCCCGCGCTGCGCCGCGTGCTACCTGTGCGAAGCGCGCACTGGCCCCTACAAACCTAAGGGGATACTTCACGCAGTGCGCAATGCTTGAAGTATCCCCTTAGGTTTGAAGGGGCCAGTGTGCGTTACTCGCTGGCCGGCCAAACGTCGTGGCGTGCCACGGCGCGGCGCAGCGCGGGCGTGCCGCGTTGCTTCGAGGAACTGTTCAGTGGCGTGGCGTGAATTGCGATATATCGATTGTTATGCCATTTAAACCTATGGTAAAGAATCGATTATTAAGGTGTTCGCTGCGAACACCCTGTTTATCGATCCTTTTCCATAGGTTTAAATGGCATAACAATCGATACATCGCAATTCACGCCACGCCACGGAAAAATCCAATGGGTCGGCTTTTCTTGTTTTATTATAGTTTGACATTACATAAATTTCGTGTTGTACTTTCACGACCATTACCTACCATACTAACGTTAGAGTACGTTGCAATCCCATCCCAAATGCTTGGTCATGATATCGTGCACAATGGAGAATTTGCAGGTGTCTTACATTTTGTAAATTTCATCTTTAAGATGATACTGTTAGGAAAACTAAGCACTAGGATATCTTTGGTATTTAAATTGGACAATTATTGGAGAAAATATGACAAAATAACCTAGTCTGCTAAAATACATGTGTTTAAATGGAAAATGCCACCAGATAATAACGTCATAAGGCGGCCACATTTTCTCACTTTTGAATCTATTTTTCTCCAATTTTCCATGTCAGAAAAAAAGTATGAAAAGTACTTCGAACTCGGCTCATTAGGCACTCTCAGATGAAGCAATAAAATTTTGGTGTGCAAATTCTCCATTGCATCCAATATCTCCAGGACGCAGGGACCCAGGTTTCCCCTTGCTTTTAAAAATTCCCTGACATTTGGCGGTTTTCATGTGGTCCCTGACGGGAACCCTAATTGAATCAGTGAATTCGAAAACACACCAACTCGGGGTTTTTCGATTTTCACTTTTCTATATACGGTTTAGTAACACTTATGGATAGAAGCATCTGCACGAAAAAGGAAATTTCGAAATTGCAATCGGAAGTGCTCGAAACAGCGATGGGAAAAGGGAAAAATCGAAGTATTTCATTGGAAATACCAATTTTTGGCCATTTCGAGGGAAACGGGTGACCATCCAATTTTGCGGTTTTCTTTTTTCGGTTCAGTAGGTATACTTTGTGCCAACAAGTTATATAAATATTCAAGCGTTATCCAGGTCAAAAAATATACATTTTTCAGGGCAGACTATGAAAAATCAGTATCTGAAAGTCGGTGAGAACGAAAACACACCAACCCGGAAATTTTTAAACGCTTATTTCTCTGTCATCAAACATGGTGTATCGATTTCAACTTGGTGCTTTACAAAGTCTTTAAGTACTTGTCCTTTGGCACCAAAAAGGTTTTTCTTGAACTAACTTTTTCGCCCGCTGCGGAGTTTTAGTTGTTTCCTGAGCAATTTTTTTCCCCCAAGTTGATGTGTTTTCGAACTCACTGATTCAATTGGACGTATTTCTATCAAACAGAACTGTGAGCAGGTGAGAAATATGGGGTGTGCTTTAGAATTCTGCATAAGAAACAATGTAAAAGAGGGCATGATTCCTTTTGAAGAATTGGAAAAGCGGGGTATTACATTCTATCAAAGAGACCTATGTGCCAACAGAATGCAGGATTCATGAGCCGCGAGGATGGGACGAGAGCGTTGTGGATAGGGCTCATGAGTTAAAGCGCCCCAACGATGATCTCCGTCTCGCACGGATACTCCATCATTGCCGTTGACGTCACTGGCGCTTTATTATTTTCATTCACTCTTATGGCCAGATAACAAGCGAGCATACCCCATATTTCTCACCTGCACATAGGTCTGTTAGATAGAAATACGTCCAATGGACCACTAGACAAGGTACGAATTTAAGCGATCTGATACATGTTTCTTAACCAGAATTTCACGTAGAAAACGATTCACACAACGAAAATTACGGAAACCAACTCCTAACGAAGATATTAACGTTTTTATTTCACATTGGTTACGAGGAATTTGAACTGCCCGCTCACAAGAAACTCAAAACTCTACGTGAGTCAAATCGCCCACTACAACGGTTTCAGCAAGCTTCTCAATCGAGCAATGTTCATTTCCCATCATGTGTTGTTCAAACTATTAGCAATTTGCTATAACTGAGCCAAAGCGTCAAGATTGAGGTTGCCAGATTTTTACATCGCAGAGACTGTCATGATAACGTTTAGCGCGCGATGTGAATCGCGTAGAGCATTGAGTTTTCATGAGCGGGTGGTTTGAATTCACGCATTAAGAATCATTAAATATCTTCGTAAGGAGTTGATTTCGGTAATTTTCGTTGCGCTAATCGTGTTTTACGTGAAATTCTGGTTAAGAAACATGTATCAGATTGCTTAAATTCGTACCTTGTCTAGTGGTTCATTATAATGTTGACTGTGGTGGATACTTGCCGAGAGGCGAGACGAGTGCAAGGGCGGCGAGGTTGAGGACGATGGTGGCGGTGGGCGTGGGGGCGGCCTGGGAGGCGACCATCTCGAGGCCGATGCAGAAGAGCATGGTGGACTCGTGGAGGGCGACCGCGGCGAAGAGGTAGCGGGCGTCGTCCAGGTTCCGCTCCAGACCGATGGCCATCCCCTCGAAGACCGAGTGGAAGGACAGCGCCAAGACGACCAGCACCGACTTCTTCCGCTGCCCCCGCGACAGCCGCAGCTGCTCCGACACGTGCAGGCCCCCGCCCTCCCCCGCCCCCGCCGAGAGGCACCGCGAACACGCGTCCGCTTCGCTCTCCGCATCCCGTTCACGATCCAGCTGGCCCTGAAACATTCATCGAAAGGATCATTCATACATTTTTATTAGATCAGAAAGAAGAAGGGCGAAGGTCTGCAGGGATCTCGGGGAGAGAGCGCGTTCGTAATGAACGAGTGCGTGAGATAATGGGAGTTGAGGAAGATATTGTGCACGATATCAAAACCAGGCAGCTGGTTTGGTATGGACACGTGCGGAGAATGGCAGATAGTCGGTTGCCCGGAAAGGTATTTGATTGGGTTCCTCACGGAAGAAGGCGGCGTGGACGTCCAGTAAAAGGTTGGCGGGAGGGAGTGGAGGGGGAGATCAGACGGTGTAATCTGCCCGATGATTTGTGGGAGGATCGATTCCGATGGCGATTTGGAGTCGCAGAGCGCTCTAGTGCGCTGAGTTAGCGGCTTGATATGTATGTAAGAAGAAGGGATGTTAAACATTTATCGGAAGCAGAGTCCCTTTATACCCAGAGTTAAGACATCTCGATTATCAGCTGGCCTGAGCTGGCTAGAGCACCTATATTGAGAGAGTATGGCCACTGGGCCCCATGGAGAGGCTTAGGACCCAAAAGTGGCGGTGCTTTGTTTTGGTTTTTGTGGATGGGAGGGGGGTCATTGTCAACTTTCGCCGGTTATCACCAACCGCACTTGCTGCCAATCTTACTACATTTAAGAAAATTTTTCTCAAAAATTGCACACGATTAGCCTTAAAAATATGTAAAGAAGTCGCAATAGTGCATTTGAGTAAATTTCTCGTTACGATAAGCAAAGAAAACTACATTTTGAGTCATTTTGCATTAGATTAATTTATGGCGTCCGCCATTTTTGGGTCCTACGGGCTCCATTCAGCCTAAGATGGCTGAGCCAATCAGAGGTGGTAACCCCAGTGGCCATACTCTTTCAATATAGGTACTCTAGGCTTTATCATACACTTTCATTGGATCAGAAAGAAGAAGGGATGAGAAAAATTCATCGGAAGGGTCTATCATACACTTTCATTGTGAAACATTCATCGAAAGGGCCTATCGCACACTTTCAATAGATCAGAAAGAAGAAGAGATGGGTGTAATAATGGAGGTTGGAACGATATTGTGCAGCCGCACAATGGATCGAGTGAGAGAGGTTGGGCATGATTTAAAAACTTTAAAAGCATATATATTCATAGTAATTTGAAATGATGATGTTTTAAAAGAAGTTTAATTGGTTTTCTCGTAAAATTTTCTCGAAAAAGCACCCCTAAAAATTGAAATTGTCACGAGATAAACGTAATATTTTACAATTTCTGTGAAAAATTTCATGTCCCACATCTTCCAAAGACTCGCTCCACTGAGCCACTCGTGAGCCGGTTTGACGTGGACATGTCTGCCGTGATAGAGAAGAAAGCAGTAAGAGTCAAATTTTCGAAATCGAGTTTCCTTCCAAATTCGTCTAATCTTTTTCAAATGAAATCACTGAGATAGCTGAAACAGCAAAATTAATCTTAATTGTAGACAAACGAGACATATGAGAGGGCCGTTAGTGTGTAAAAAATTACGGAGTTTCAGGCATGATAGCAGTAAGTTACATTGCTCCTCCGGATTTCCCCGAGGGGGGACGAATTTTGAGAAAGTGCGATTGTCTATAAAAAATGGAAAAAGGGACCTTAAGCCCGGGAGAAGATATTTCAGGAGAGAGTTTTAATTGTTGAGTCGATGAATTAGAATTAGCGTTTTCAATTGACAACATTCTCTGTAGAATTTAAAACCAGGGCCGGATTAAGGGGGTGGCGGTGGCCACATGGACCGCGGCCCATGGCGGCAAATTTTGCAATTTTTTGAAATGTAGGTATAAAAAAATGGGATTCAGAAAAAAAATATTATCAATGAGAAAAGGGGACAAAATCTCCCTTTCCTGAGAGTATAGTAGTTTCTAATTTTGTTATTTTTCGGTGATACAAGAGACACAGCATCTTCAAGTAGTCGAGTTAAGAGAGGATCAAACACGCAATTTGGCCTGGAGCTTAGCGCAAAGAGGAAAGATGACGAGGACCTAAGATGAAAAGGACAACCCCTCGGCGCGGCGGTCGGTATGTAGCATGAATGCTTTACCCATTGCGCCAAACACAGTTCGGTCAAGAGCGGTTGGCGTGAAACGCGTAGAGCCTACAAGATTGCCGGAATACTTCAAGCATTGCGCCAAACACAGTGTGATCAGCGCGGCGCAGTGGCGGAAGTTAACATTATTAAACCATATTTATGTTTGTTCTTTCATAACTTTTTGGTTCATTTCTTATAAATGGAGGACCTTGTCCACACAGAGATAGGTTTACGGAACTTAACTTTCGCGCAAAGTTCCGTGAAATTTTGCTGGTAGTGTTGACAGGGCTTTCGCCAAAAATGTATCCAACACGAGTAGGTAAACTCGTCTTATGCACCCCTCTCCCTCCGGCACGTTCACTTGATGGTTTTTATTGGTGTTTCAAAACGAATGAGAAGGGGGCGGCAAAATATAGGCGGCCCATGGGTGGCAAGTAGGTAAATCCGGCCCTGTTGAAAACAATTGATTGTGAGCGGTTTGGTTCATTTTAGTGCCAATAGGTAAATTAGATTTTTAATCAACAATTTTAAGCTTCGAAAATGGATGATCAAAACTTTGCATGATTATGAAAACTCCAAAATCTCAAACCGTCTTCAATTATTTGTATGTTCGATTTGAAAATTTTTGTTGGTTTGTGAATCCACTATTTGCCCTAAAACATAACCTCGATTTTGAGTTACCGGCACTTAGGTCCCTCATGCTACAGACAATATATTCATTCGAATTTTTTGCCGGTGTACCGATGGATAAAACAAGACTTGAACGTTTGCAAAAGCTTACTAACAATAAGTATATAGGAACACTTGATACTGAACCGCTACCGAGTCTTAACGAATGCAAGGAAAGATAAGAAAGTAAAAACTCCTTCAATTCAATGGCTATGCAATTTGACTTACTTAGAAGTTAAAATAGTTGTATCACGCAATTCGGTCTCTCAGTGAAGCGATTAACGAGAGAATTCACTAAACGTTAAACTGCAAAAACGCCTACCTCGGTTGTGATGCAGAAGACTTCTTGTCATAATTAATTTTTCAGGTGGAAAAATACTCGACGTCATTCCTTGGAAACTTCCCTGAATTGTCCTCTCTGTATAAAGAATTGGAAAACCGCAAACGAGATAAATACGCTTTTTTCGCAGTTTCACGAAAGTTGTGCCAGTGGGCCGATTATTGAGATTAATAGTCAAAGCTATAGACAAAGAAAACGTAAGGAATATGGAGGGATCCTATTGGTTGAAGCAGGTGGCTGCAATGGACAAATGAGGTGGGTATAGACTAACTAACGGCAAACTACGAGAGACCCTATAGTTAGTACATCATTTTCTTCCTTAGTCTATGGGAACCACTCATTTCAACCAAGAGGATCGTTCCATACTCCCTACGTCTTCTTTGTCTATCGCTCTGTCTGTCAATTTTAATAATCGGCCGGCAGGGTATGGTGAGGACCTCGGGTTTACGTCAGAGCACAAGGGAGATTTTCATGAGCCGCCCTGCGCCGTCCGCAGCGCGCAAAGCGCACGACCCGCCTTTCATTATTACACTTTATCTACAGTTGAGAGCTCACTAATTACTTCACACGACCAGTGTGTAATTTAAAAAAAAAAAAAAAAAATTAACGATTTACGAGTTTGCCGCCAGGGAGGTCTCCTCGTAAGAAATCGGTCACCACCCGCCCGCCGGGGGCGCCGGGTGAGCCGCGGCGCGGCGTGCTGCCAGCGCGAAACGCGCACTGACGCCTACAAACCGAACGGGCTGCCTCACGCATTGCGCAATGCTTGAAGTATCCCCTTAGGTTTGTAGGCGCCTTTGCGCGTTCCGAGTTGGCAGCACGCCGCGCCGCAGCGTGCCACGATAATGGAAATATATCGTGTTTGTAATGGTGGAATTTATAGGTCAGGGTGTTAAAATGTAGGCAATTTGACATCAAATTCGAAATTAGCGACTCAATAAACATCTATTACGAAACTTTCGTGATCTTTATTCCGCCATTATCCGACTTATTTCTTCTTATGCTAGAGTTTTGAATCATAGTGCGCCGCAGGTGGGCGGCAGCTCATGAAATTGAGATGTTGCATGTGTGAGGAATTTGCGATTTGACTGTTGATTCTTGTGTAAAAGTTCGCGAGAAACACGATGGTCCCACTGATTTTCTCTGAATTCAACTCCCAAGCTCAAAAAAAGCTCTCAAGTTGAGACCGAAATGGAGGGGATATCCCACCCTACCCTGAGAGTCCACCTCTACATCAAAACAAACTCTCCATGCAATGATAGGGAGCAAATACATTAGCAGGGTTGCCACTTTATCTGGGGACTCCAAAACTGAAAACACGGCATCACTGCTAATGTATTTGCTCCATATCTTCGCATGGAGAGTTTGTCTTGATGTAGACGTGGACTCTCCGGATAGCGTGGGATATCCCCTCCATTTTGGCCTCAACTTGAGAGCTTTTTTTGAGCTTGGGAGTCAATTTCAGAGAAAACCAGTGGCACCATCGTGTTTCTCGCGAACTTTCACACAAGAATGAACAGTCAACTCGCAAATTCCTCACACATGCAACATCTCCATTCTCCCCTGTGCTCAACCGTCGGGTTTAGGACCTACCTGAGATTTGCGGAGGGCGGCGTCAGGGTTGGAGTCGCGGTCCATGCGCTCGAACCAGGTGTTGGTCTTGACGATCAACCTCCCATTTCAACTAATAGGATCGTTCCATACTCCCTATGTCTTCTTTGTCTATAGCTTTGTCTATCAATTTTAATAATCGGCCCGCAGAGTATATTGAGAACCTCGGGTTCAGGACCNAGGACCTCGGGTTTACGTCAGAGCACAAGGGAGATTTTCATGAGCCGCCCTGCGCCGTCCGCAGCGCGCAAAGCGCACGACCCGCCTTTCATTATTACACTTTATCTACAGTTGAGAGCTCACTAATTACTTCACACGACCAGTGTGTAATTTAAAAAAAAAAAAAAAAAATTAACGATTTACGAGTTTGCCGCCAGGGAGGTCTCCTCGTAAGAAATCGGTCACCACCCGCCCGCCGGGGGCGCCGGGTGAGCCGCGGCGCGGCGTGCTGCCAGCGCGAAACGCGCACTGACGCCTACAAACCGAACGGGCTGCCTCACGCATTGCGCAATGCTTGAAGTATCCCCTTAGGTTTGTAGGCGCCTTTGCGCGTTCCGAGTTGGCAGCACGCCGCGCCGCGCCGCATCGTGCCATGATAATCGAAAAATATGGTGTTTGTAATTGTGGAATTTATAGTCAGGGTGTTAAAGTGCAGGAAATTTACCAAATTCGAAATTAGTGACTCAAAAAACATCTGTTACGAAACTTTCGTGATCTTTCCACCATTATCCGACTTACTTCTTCCTATTCTTGAGTTTTGAATCATAGTGCGCCGCGGGTGGGCGGCAGCTCATGAAATTGGACGTATTTCTGTCAAACGGAACTGAGCGCCATACTGAGTTCCTTTTGAGGATTTTAGAATGCCCGATAGCGCGTTATGTCAAACGGAAGTAAGCGCCATGGAAAAGCATTGCGAGTATAGGACGGAACGAGCATCGCGTCTTGCAACACCCGCCAATCCAAGCCCCCCTCTCCCTTCCTCCCCTGATGGCGCTTAGTTCCGTTTGATAGAAATACGTCCAATGGAGATGTTGCATGTGTGAGGGATTTGCGATTTGACCATTGATTCTTATGTAAAAGTTTGCGAGAAACACGATGGTGCCATTGGTTTTCTCTGAAATCATCTCCTAAGGTCAAAAAAAGCTCTCGAAGTGAGGCCAGAATGGAGGGGATATCCCACCCTACCCTGAGAGTCCACCTCTACATCAAAACAAACTCTCCATGCAAAGATAGGGAGCTAATACATTGACAGGGCTGCCACCTTATTTGGGGACTCTAAAACTGAAAACACGGCATCACTGCTAATGTATTTGCTCCCTATCTTCGCATGGAGAGTTTGTCTTGAAGTAGAGGTGGACTCTCCGGATAGCGTGGGATATCCCCTCCATTTTGGCCTCAACTTGAGGGCTTTTTTTGAGCTTGGAAGTCAATTTCAGAGAAAAGCAGTGGCCCCATCGTGTTTCTCACAAACTTTTACACAAGAATGAACAGTCAACTCGCAAATTCCTCACACATGCAACATCTCCATTCTCCCCTGTGCTCAACCGTCGGGTTCAGGACCTACCTGAGATTTGCGGAGGGCGGCGTCAGGGTTGGAGTCGTGGTCCATGCGCTCGAACCAGGCGTTGGTCTTGACGATCAACCACCCATTTCAACTAATAGGATCGTTCCATACTCCCTATGTCTTCTTTGTCTATAGCTTTGTCTATCAATTTTAATAATCGGCCCGCAGAGTATGTCGAGCACCTCGGGTTCAGGACCTACCTGAGACTTGCGGAGGGCGGCGTCAGGGTTGGAGTCGTGGTCCATGCGCTCGAACCAGGTGTTGGTCTTGACGGCCCACTGGACGGGGGAGTCGCTGGCGAGCTGGCGGGGGAGGGTGGCGCTCCCGCGGTTGGCGAGGACGTAGTGGACGGTCTCCTCGAGGAAGTAGGCGAGGAAGAAGCCGACGCAGACGAGGAGCTCGGCGTAGGCCAGGTCCTTCTGCACGAGCGTGATCGACGGCAGGTCCTCCAGACACTCGCGGATCTCCGGGATCATGTGGATGAAGCACGTTGCCAGGAGGGCGCCGCCTCCCACGTTCGAGATTATCGACAACGTTTGGTCCACCTGTGGAAACACTCGGTAAGTAAGGGCCGTCGTCATACTGCGCCGTATGCTGCCGTGCTAAGGAAGGACGCCGTATGAACATTCAAGCGTTGCCAAATTTCCTTCGATAAAACACCGATTCCCTGGTAAATTTATCAATATTTTTTTTCCAATTTTTCAGAGAATATTGTTTTTGTTCCGATCTAAAGTTCCTGAAAATTTTAAGGAAAAATATTCATAATTTTTCTCATAAATTAACATTTTATCGGAGACAATTTGGCAACTCTCGAGTGTTCATGCGGCGTTCTTCCTTAGCAAGGTAGTAAACTGCCGCGCTAAGGAAGGACGCCGTATGAACATTCAAGAGTATTAGCTTCTGCTTCTGCTTAATTGGACGTATTCCTATCAAACGGAACTATCTGCATTAAGGTATGAGCCCTGAGACCCATAAGAATATATGCATAACAGGGCTCACGTCAAAATGCACATAGTTATCAGAAAAGTTCGAGGGAAAATATTTACAAATTTCCCCGAAAGTTTGTGATTTACCAAGGGAAATTTGCCAACTCCTGAAGATTCATACGGCACTTTTCCTTAAAACGGCAGGATAGTCGTCCCTTAAACAGCCCTTTTCCTTAGGAAATCTTGGATCATCTATAGGGAGAGTCAGGGTTGCAAGCTACTTCCGCCGTGCTAAGGAAAACCGCCGTATGAGCCTTTCGGCGTTGCCGAATTTCCTTCGGTAAATCACGAATTTTTGGGAATATTTATAAACATTTTTCTTAAAATTTTTTGGAGAACTTCATTCGTAATTCGATCCAAATAGTGTGAAAATTTCAAGGGAAAGGATTGATAATTTTCCTCAAAAGTAAACATTTTATCATTTGGCAACTCTCAAATGTACATACGGCGTTTTTCCTTAGCACGGCGGAACAGTGCTAGATTAGCCAGTAACTGCGATCGCTTCGGATGATTCTTGAACGGAGAGTGACGACGCACTAAAAACGCCTTCATTGGGAAACGATACTTCCTAGCGCGGCTTCAGAGGCCGAATAGTTGTATCATTTAAAAACCCAACCAACATTGTAGCGTAGACTGCGTAGATCAGCGCGAGTAAGTGCGATTGCTCCAGATAAACCCATCTGACAAGGTGCGAATGGAAGCATTGATCCATACATGTTTTTTAATCGATAAATATTATGTAAAACATTATTTGTGCGATGATAATTACCTATTGAAAGTAAATTTTCATAAAGTTTTTCGATGCATAAATGCAAACTTCGCACTCATTGAAAAAACAACAATTGATTGAACTTTATTGTGACAGTCTCTGCGCCATGAAAATATGACAACTTCAAACTCGGTTCAGCCACTGCACGTCGATTTGATCCTGTCCGTAGTAAAAATAAAGAACTCTTCTATACCCACCTTGATTCCTTTAAATTCAACTACTGACAACTTTCAAAAACCAGGGCAAGAGGACCTCCCAAAAGAACCGAATTCTTTCGGCAGTCTTGGAACACATCCGAATTTTTTTCTCTTTCCCGAATAACTACTTCGCAACACTGCTTTACTTTATAGGTAATTATCATTGCACAAATAGTGTTTCACGTAATATTTATTGATTAAAAAATATGTATGGATCAATGCTTCCATTCGCACCTTGTCAGATGGGTTTATCTGGAGCAATCGCACTTACTCGCGCTGATCTACGCAGTCTACGCTACAATGTTGGTTGGGTTTTTAAATGATACAACTATTCGGCCTCTGAAGCCGCGCTAGGAAGTATCGTTTCCCAATGAAGGCGTTTTTAGTGCGTCGTCACTCTTCGTCCAAGAATCATCTGAAGCGATCGCAGTTACTCGCTAATCTACACTGTTCCGCCGTGCTAAGGAAAACCGCCGTATGCACATTTGAGAGTTGCCAAATTTCCTATGATAAAATGTGTACTTTTGAGGAAAATTATCTTTCCTTTTCCTTGAAATTTTTACACTATTTGGATAAAATTACGAACGAAATTCTCCAAAAAATCGTAAGAAAAATGTTTATAAATATTCCCAAAAATTTGGGATTTATCAAAGGAAATTCGGCAATGCCGAAAGGCTCATGCGGCTTTTCTCCTTGGCACGGTAGTGTTCCACCGTACGTTTCTGGTTGCCGGTCAGTTTTGGTTCCCTTATTTTAACCGGTTTTACAGATATACGCATTGCATACAATCATTAAAGATGTAGGGTCTGATTCGGGAAATTCGCGTGCTGGAAAATATTTTCGGAAAATTCCCCTCCTCCAATCCGCCTCGGACCGATGTGATTCTTTTACACTATGGAAGATCGGAAAACTGTACAGACCGAATTTTGATACGTCTTTTCGTTTTCGAGAAAATTCGACTTTAACCTAAGTCGCATACGTATCTAATGTGCATATACGAGTTTTCGTGCTTGCTTGAATAAACGGGAGTCTTGACTTTTACTATTGACAGGATGTATATCTGATGGTAAAAACACATCTATGAAACATAGCTATCTTATATGTATACGTGGTTTTATTCCGTGCATTGTTGGCAGAGTGTGTAAAAAATTCGGATTTTTGGACTTGTAAACTTTCGGGATGAATAGACCATCTCCTATAGGATGGGTCGGTATTGGAGACTGGAGAGTAGGGTCCGATTCGGGAAATTCGCGTGCTGGAAAATATTTTCGGAAAATTCCCCTCCTCCGATCCGCCTCGTACCGATGTGATTCTTTTACACTATGGAAGATCGGAAAACTGTACGGACCAAATTTTGATACGACTTTTTGTTTTCGAGATTTCGGACTTGTAAAATTTTCGGCATCGATAGACCGTCTCCTCCAGGATGTGTCTGGTATCGGGTACCGGAGAGTAGGGTCTGATTCGGGAATTTCAATTATTTGTAGTGGCGTGGCGGTGGTGTGCGCTTGGAGATGTGTATCGGACCTTGTGTTTTGGAAAAAGTCGTATCAAAATTCGGTCTGTATAGTTTTCCTAATGTAAAAACAATTAATACTCTGTAGTTTTGTTCATAAATAAAAAAAAAAAAAATAGTTTTCCGATCTTCGATAGTGTAAAAGAATTGCAGCGGTCCGGGGCAGATCGGAGGAGGGTATAATTTTCCGAAATTTTTTTAATTTCCCGAATCAGACCCTACTCTCCAGTCTCCGATACCAGACCCATATAGGAGGTGATGGTCTATTGATGCTGAAATTTTTCCAAGTCCGAAATTCCGATTTTTTTTTTTTTTTTTAAAAATCCAGAATCAGACCTTACACTCCAGTCTCCGATACCAGACCCATATAGGAGATGATGGTCTATTGATGCTGAAATTTTTACAAGTCCGAAATTCCGAATTTTTTAATTTCCGGAATCAGACCTTACACTCGAGTCTCTGATACCAGATCCATGCCCGAGGTGATGGTCTATTGTTACCAAATTTTTACAAGTCCGAAATTCCGCATTTTTTACAACATTTGACAACAACGTACGGAACAAAACCGTGTACACACGTAAATTAGTTATGCGTTTTTAACATTAGGCATACAACCTGTCAATAGTAAAAGTCAAACATCCCATGTTTTCAAGCAAGCATAAAACTCTTACATACACATAGGATACCCATGCGACTTAGGTAAAAGTTGATTTTCTCGAAAACGAAAAGTTGTATCAAAATTCGATCTGTACAGTTTTCCGAACTTCGATAGTGTAAAAGAATCACATCGGTCCGGGGTAAATTGGAGGAGGGGAATTTTCCGAAAATATTTTCCAGCGCGGGACTTAGACAATTTTTTAATTTCCCGAATCAGACCCTACTCTACAGTCTCCGATACCAGACCCATACTGTAAGATATGGTCTATCGATCCCGAAAAATTTTTACAAGTCCAAAAATCCGAATATTTTGCACAATCTGAAAACAATGTAAGCAACAAAACCGCGTATACACATAAGATGGGTATGTGTCATAGATGTGTTTTTACCATCAGATATACATCCTGTCAATAGTAAAAGTCAAGACTCCCGTTTATTCAAGCGAGCACGAAAACTCGTATATACACATTAGATATGTATGTGACTTAGGTTAAAGTCGAATTTTCTCGAAAACGAAAAGACATATCAAAATTCGGTCTGTACAGTTTTCCGATCTTCCATAGTGTAAGAGAATCACATCGGTCCGGGGTAAATTGGAGGAGGGGAATTTTCCGAAAATATTTTCCAGCGCGACTTAGAAATTTTTTTAATTTCCCGAATCAGACCCCACTCTACTAGTGGTGGTAAGGGCCCAGTTCAGATCATCGATGAAACGATCTCATAACAGGCCCAAAATAATTGCCCAATGTTCCAAGCAAGTAAAAGATTCCTTGCCCACGTTTTTATATGAATGCAGGTTTTTTTGGTCCTCGACCAACAGCTTTCGGCTTGCTCAACTGGCATGTCCTCGTGGACTCGGTGCACC
Source organism: Bemisia tabaci (assembly GCF_001854935.1). Classification (NCBI taxonomy): domain Eukaryota; kingdom Metazoa; phylum Arthropoda; class Insecta; order Hemiptera; family Aleyrodidae; genus Bemisia; species Bemisia tabaci. The sequence continues at coordinate 347,469 of NW_017547141.1, read as the reverse complement.
AGTATCTCCTGTAAGGGATGAAGTATTGGCGACGAAGTACCAGGTATTTGATTCATTACGAATTTGCTTCCACGATCCGAATCTGTTAGGTTTGTCACCTACTACTATATTAAGAAGCGGCAATTTCGTTTCTTCCCTGATCCGTTCTCTCTAATCCCGTCCACTCCTCAATAGAGATGTTTTGTGTACTATATTATGGTATGCAATTTGTGACTCCCGATTTACTAAATCAGTTAGGTTTGCTACCACTATATTAAGAAGCGACAATTTCGTTTCTTCTCAATACCAGCTACGTCGAATTCTCGTCTGATCTTCAATTTGAAATTCTTTGCGTACTATATTATGATATGAATTTGTGAATCCTGATTCACTTACTATTTTACTCGACGTAAAATAGTAATCGAGGGTGGGATACTTTTCGCTAGCCCCCCCCCCCCTCTGT
>NW_017547141.1:282145-344667 GCF_001854935.1 Bemisia tabaci | reverse complement strand
TGAGAGATCCCGTTTTTCTGGGGGGAGGGCCACGAGATGTCTGGGGGGAAGGCCCCCCCCAGGACCCCCCTAGCTACTCCCATGAAGTTTTCCCTGACTTTTTAAAATCCCCTGGCATTTCCCGATACTTCCTGACTGTATCGACCCTGCGTTATACTTCCGGCATACGGCTGCGTTTTAATTTCGCTTCGATAAAATTCAAAATTATGAATATACTGCTCGACTTACCCACTTCTGATGACAGATATCCGTTTTCGTCCATTTCTTGATGTGAAGCGTGATCAGGACCGGCGCCAAGCCCGCTGACAGCCGGATGAGAATCAGCACGAATGTTAAAACTACCTTATACCAAATTACGGTCAGCATCCTCAGTAAAAAATTCCACGGGAAGGTGTTTACAGACTCTGAAAACTCCAATTTCCACGCATCATGGCCTGGATTTCAGCTCCAGTGCTCGACTCCGCAGATCAGGTACCTAAGCATCTTTGCGCCACAATATTACAGGGAGGGTCCTTGAATTTACACGTCTTTTGTTCCATGCTCCTGGACGACGACATCGGGACGGTATTTTAACTGAAGCCTTAAAAAAATTTAGAGGTCACAGAGGAGAGGAGGAGGGGAGAAACTGGCCAGGGTGTCTACTAAAACAGGCTGGCCAAAAATCAGTACTTTTACAGTATTTTTTCAGTACATTTTCAAAAAATCCAGTACCTTCCTCAACAGAAAAATTTAGAACTTTTTCGGTACCTCCATTTGACAAAGTTTGAAAAATTTAAAAAATTTGAATTCCTCGCTTGAATTGTGACGGAAATGACGAGAAATGGAAAAAATTCCGAACCTTCTTGCAAAATATCCGCACTTTTTCAATACTTCCGGACCGCCATTTAAAAATCAGTACTATTTCCGGACTTTCCGGAAATTCCGGACTTGTGGACACCCTGCTGGCGATTTCCTTGAAACTTAAAAAAACGCGGGAAAAGAATTTGGACCGAAGCAGCACCAAAAGAAAATGACAAGAAATGGAAAAAATTCCGAACCTTCTTGCAAAATATCCGCACTTTTTCAATACTTCCGGACCGCCATTTAAAAATCAGTACTATTTCAGGACTTTCCGGAAATTCCGGACTTGTGGACACCCTGCTGGCGATTTCCTTGAAACTCAAAAAAACGCGGGAAAAGAATTTGGACCAAAGCCACTCCGAGGAGGTGGGTCACCAGGTTGCCGTAGAGCAGACACCCGGTTTCAATTTGACTTCAAAAACGCGAAAGCTCAGTCAAGAGAGGGGTAGATATTACTGTTTGACTTGGGGGGGAAAAAAATCACGGACGTAACTTCAGCGATTTTTGTGAGCGTGATTTGACGAGCTGGAGTGCTCAACCCGTGAGGGTCTTGAAAGGCTCGCCGCGAGGTAGCGACTGGCAGAAGTGTAGTAGGTCGGTGGGCCGTAGCGTGAGACTTCATACTCTGCCGTTTTGTATCAGTTGAGTGACACGCGGCTGAAATTTAAGTTGGGTTGGATTAGGGGCCTCGTCTTGCGCGCCACCGTATACTGCCGTGCTACGGAAGAACACCGTATAAGCCTTCAGGCGTTGCCAAATTGCCTTCGATATAATACGAATTTCCAAGGAAACTGTTGGTTGTTGTCCATCCAGTTTTTAAGATGATTTTACTAGCAATTTGATTAGGAGGATTTGAAAATTTCAAGGAAAAATAGTCGGAACTTTCCTCAAAAATGTATGTTCCATAAGAGGAAATTTGGCAACTTCTGATGGCTCATACGACGTTTTTCCTTAGCACGGCAATATACAGCACAAATCCGCCGTGCTAAGGAAAAACGCCGTACGAGCTTTTCAGCGCTGCCGAATTTCCTTCGATAAATCACGAATTTTTGGGAATATTTATAAACATTTTTCTTAAGATTTTTTGGAGAATTTTGTTCGTAATTTGATCCAAATAGTGTAAAAATTTCAAAGAAAAGGAAAGATAATTTTCCTCAAAAGTACACATTTTATCATAGGAAATTCGGCAACTCTCAAATGTACATACAGCGTTTTTCCTTGGCACGGCGGAATAGTGTAGATTAGCGAGTAACTGCGATCGCTTCGGATGATTCTTGGACGAAGAGTGACGACGCACTAAAAACGCCTTCATTGGGAAACGATACTTCCTAGCGCGGCTTCAGAGGCCGAATAGTTGTATCATTTAAAAGCCCAACCAACATTGTAGCGTAGACTGCGTAGATCAGCGCGAGTGAAAGCGATTGCTGCAGATAATGGACCATCTGACAAGGCGCGAATGGAAGCATTGATCCATGCATGTTTTTTAATCAATAAATATTACGTGAAACACTATTTGTGCGATGATAATTACCTATTGCAAGTACCTCAAAAATTAATGTTCCATACGGGGAAATTTGGCAACTTCTGATGGCTTATACGGCGTTTTTCCTTAGCACGGCAATATACAGCACAAATCCGCCGTGCTAAGAAGGATAAACGCCGTGCAAACATTCGAGAGTTGCCTTTCCTCCCATGAAATGGTTATTGACGAGGAGAGTTATAAATATTTACTCTTCAAATTTTTCAGATGATTTAGATCTAGATACGAAAAAAATTCTCCGAAAAATTGATGGGCAAGAAATCACTGGTTTTCCTGAAAATTCGTATTTAATCAAAGGAAATTAGGCAATGTTCGAAGCCTCATACGGCGTTCTTCCATAGCACGGTAGAAATAAAGTGGGGGGTGCAGAGGTATATATCGATAGTTGATGCCTCCAAATCGATGAGCAACAGCTCCCGGACGGAATAACCGTCGCTACATTGCTCAGTTGCCAGGCTCTGCTATCGAATACGAAAAATCATGGAGAATTTAAGTTTTATGTTGACCAGTTTCTCGAAAGAAAAATAAAATTTCTAAGGAAGTCTGCAACGTTGCGAATGGAGAAACGTCGTCTCTCATTTTGCCCAAATATATGTGACTATAAAATTGAAGGCATTATGACTGGCCTCTCTCATCTTATATTCGTCTGTAACGATTAACAATGGGACGCGATTGCTACGGCGCCTTGATACAACTATACAACCTCGACGGATGTCCGTATTGCGTTCAAAAAATTGAAGGCGTTTTGACTCCCTGCTCACACTACCTGTAGTTGATTCGATCGACAAACGCGTTGGTCGGCGGTGACGGGGACTTGATGCAACTATTTAAGCTTGTTGGATGTCCGTATCGGTCCGACTGAAGTGCGAAACCACGTATCTCCATTGCGGTGTTTCAAAATTTCCGCTCTTAATTCATCTCTTCCGTGAGATACAATCCAAACTTACGACTTTAAATTTTGAACCAAATCCTCTGCTATCGAATACGAAAAATCATGGAGAATTTAAGTTTTATGTTGACCAGTTTCTCGAAAGAAAAATAAAATTTCTAAGGAAGTCTGCAACGTCGCGAATGGAGAAACGTCGTCTCCCATTTTGCCCAAATATATGTGACTATAAAATTGAAGGCATTATGACTGGCCTCTCTCATCTTATATTCGTCTGTAACGATTAACAATGGGACGCGATTGCTACGGCGCCTTGATACAACTATACAACCTCGACGGATGTCCGTATTGCGTTCAAAAAATTGAAGGCGTTTTGACTCCCTGCTCACACTACCTGTAGTTGATTCGATCGACAAACGCGTTGGTCGGCGGTGACGGGGACTTGATGCAACTATTTAAGCTTGTTGGATGTCCGTATCGGTCCGACTGAAGTGCGAAACCACGTATCTCCACTGCGGTGTTTCAAAATTTCCGCTCTTAATTCATCTCTTCCGTGAGAAACAATCCAAATTTACGGCTTTAAATTTTGAACCAAATCCTCAGATTGTGCTGAAAAATCAGCACTTTTCCCAGTTTGAGCGCGTGTAAAATATCCACATTTTATCGCACAATCTGACAACTGTTTCACCGGCGAAAAGCCGAGGCTTAATTTCCACGCGAGCCCTGTCTGCCGTGCTGAGGGAGAACGCCGTATTTACATTTGAGAGTTGTCAAGTTTCTCTGGGTGAAACGTTTCTTTTTGCAGGAAGTTATGAATTTTTTTCCTCGATATTTTCAGGAACTTCAGGTGAAATTGCGAACAAAATTATCTGCAAGATTGGAGGAGAAATATTCATGAGTTCACCGGGAAATTCGTGCTCTATCAAAGAAAATTTGGCAACACCCAGAGGCTTATGCGGCGTTTTCCCGTAGCACGGCGGCATACAGTTCATTTACAGAGAGAGTTGATCCCCTGTTAAAACTGATCAGTATAGACATTGCGTCAGTTCGACAACAGTGCTTTAGCGCAGAGCATCAATAGAGCTCGGATCAGTCGAAATGATCTCAACTGATGCGTGGTATCAGTTGGAAGTATCATCACTTCCGTGCCAAGGAAGAACGCCGTATGAACATTCGAGAGTTGCTAAATTTTATTCGATAGTATGTTTATTTTTGAGGAAAGTTATCGATATTTTTCCTTGAAATTTTCAGAAATAACTTAAATTAAGTACTATGAATGATAAGAAATGATTAATTAATTAATGATTAATGATAAATAATGATTAATTTTTGGAATTTCTTGGCTTTGTTTCCTCGCGAAATGGTGTGGACCCAGCACCATTTCTCCACCTTGTTAAGTACTATGTGTATACATAATAACATTGTCTTCATTATATCATTCTGCTACAAATTTCTGATGAAGATCGATTTTTTTTGGGTTCAACGTATCTAATGACATGACTTAACTAAATTCTGCATTAGGGCTCTACTAATTCTGGCTTAGTTTGGAAACAAAACTTGTGCTATTGGTTTCTTCACGTAAATGTGTCCTTCAGTGGAAGAACCAGAGACAGTGGTTCCTTACTGAAAAATGTAGTCCAGTTGAGGGACACCCTGGTACTAATCCATATAGGTAAGAATAAAATCACCCTTCTCTAAGGCAGTTTCTTAAAATGGAATATAATAATATAACAAGCTTACTATTTCATCCAGAAGGAGGGTGACTTTTTAAAGGAAATTAACGAACTGCATAGCTTCAAAACTCAAAACACGATTTATTAATGAAGATCAAGTAACAAAAAGTATAAAAAACAAGTAAAAAATACTTAAAAATACATATTTACGTTTTAATGACTAGACAGGTGGCATTTAGAGTTCTACGAGAACATGATATATTTTAAGAATCAGAATAATTTAAAGTTTACTGATCTCAAAAACGAGTTGCAGAGAGATAGTGTCAAATTCATGGAGGAATTGAAAAGCTTGCCTGCAGAAGAGCATCATCAAAAAGTATTCGTTATGAAAACAAGAAGCATTCGCAGCGTTGACAAAGCAACTTAGCACATTTTGTTGTAATGAGGCAATAAAGCTTCTACTGCCACCTAGCGGTAGCTGCTGTAACCTCTCTTACTCTTGTCATTGTCATGTTCAGACCGGAATAAAAGGCTCCTTTTCGTACTCCGTATTTTATCGCATTACTTATTTATTAGATAGCTCAACACACTTTGGCCACTAATTCTGCATATCCGTTGGGCCATTAGAAAAAAATGATATAAGTTTCTGAAAGACCGCAGATTGTAAAATGTACTTTCAAAACAAAGACAAATTTTACAATACACTCTTCTGTGGGCAAACTCTTAAAGTACTGTTGTAATGGCAGGACACTAACAGGGATTCCGTATAACAAATTAGAAGAAAGGGGTATCACCCTCGATGAAACGCAAAAAGAGTCTCCAATCTGAGGATGCTCCTTCAAAATGTTAGAACAAAATCACAAGAATACCTTGAAAATGTAGGGTCATTATCACAAAAGGGATTTTGTACTGAGGCTAAAATTCCTATTAGAAAACGAGCCTCCATGTGCTCGACATTCACCTTACTGACTCCGTTACGAGAAAAATTAAAATTGTTACACATTTTGGATCGAATGACACTCTTGCTACAATTCTGCAAGCTTTACGCAGGGTTCATTTCCAAAAACCACACAAGGAAAATGCAATAATTGCAACTGCATACCGTAGTACTTGGTCACAATGGAAGCACTGCATGGGTCATCGTAGGTGATGATAACACCACTCCCCCCCTCCACCCCATACGCAAGATCAGAAAGATCATTGAAGAGGCTCTTAGATAGAGTGCCCCTCGCGTCCCCCTCCATCCTACCGTCCTGATACAGCAGCTCAAGTCGTCGCTGCTCTGACGTAAGGGCGTATCCCTAATTCCACATGAGCCCCGGAAAGCATAGGATTATACGGAGAACAGGGCTCACGCGGAAATCGAGATACGCCCTTACGCCAGAGCAGCGACGAAGTATGTTACTCTGGGCAGGTCGGCCTCCCGTGGTGTAGTGGTTGTAGCGCTGGCTCTACTATCAGGAGGTCCCGGGTTCGATTCCCGGCTAGGCGACCCGAGTTTGATGGTCTCAAACAACGGTTGCCTTGGGCTGGTACATGGTACGGATGGAGGGGGGAGGGGCTCTAAGAATTACCACTTGTGTGGTATTTGAAGTCGTAAAAAAAAAAAAAAAAAAAAAAAAAAAAAAAAGTAGGTATATTAAGATTCAAACTTGGGCTCAAAGTTTGTTTTTATGTGCAGTCTTATGGAGGAATATAACTTTAAACCTCATTTACGTTATACTCTTTTGCAATGTAATTGTGTATCTTGCTTTCATCATGTAGTTATGGAGCGGATTTAGAGTAGTACGTGTAGTATAAGTGCTAGGCACCTGCACCTGGACCGGCGCCGCGGAGTCGCGCGGGACGACGCGGGCGGCCGAGAAACTATGGCAGTCCCCTGCCCGAGATGCCAGAACTACCAAAAATCTAGGTAGAATCAAGATGAGCAGCCTGGTGGCGCGTGAAGGCGCTCCCCCAGAGCTGGCACCAGGCCCGCCACAAGGGTGGGGATACTGGGTCCCTGGTACCAGGGCCCGGACCCCAAGAGGCGAAACGCCTCAAAGACCTGAAGGCCACATTTCTGGCCAAAAAACATGTCATTGAAAAATGGCATGGTAAGGTTTTGTCAACCGGAGTGACATCAATCTCCGAACAACGGCAGTATTATGCTGCCAAAGCGGCTTGCCTTGCCGTATACGAAGGCAAACTAAAAGACTCGACTTTTAAGTCGAAAGAAAAAGACAATATTATTGTCAAATTTGAGAACATGGCGTGTGACCATGTTAAAAATCACACAAAGACATTCGATGACTGGGTTCACCTAGCCATCAAGGGTTACCGCTTCGACGGTGACCTGCTGAGAAGGGAGGTTAACGGAGCCTACCACAAAAATAAGCTCAATAAGACCGCAGCTTATTACAGAATGGACTGTAGGACCGCTTTCGAAACAGCGGTAGCCTGTAACACCTTCAAACAGGCTAAAAAAGACACGAAGGCGTCGGTATCAAGACCGCCGACGAAAAAGACAAAACAGGTTAAACCTGTTAAAAAGACAATTTCCCAGGAGGAGGAAATTAGAAAGGCACTCGCTTGGTATAAGCGACTGCCAAAAGTTGAAAAGACAGTCACTGATGTGACACCAAAGACAAGGAGCGATGTCTCCTACTCCACGGCGCTCAAGACACCCGCGCCAGTGGTTGAGAGAGAGGTGGTGGTTTCCACCTCAAAAATTATTAAAAGTTACACTCAAATTGTAAAAGAGTGTAGGCAATCCTATATTAGGGTTGCAAAACAACCAAAAATAATTGAGAGGAAGAATGCAATTCCCTCTCTCACAAGACCTAAAGACCAGTGGTCTGGAGAGTACTTTAGAGTACCACTCGAAGACGGATGGAGCGAAAACGCTTCAGGAGTGTATTACCACAAGGGTAAGAGCAAGTGCTACGTCAAGCACACTCGCCAAGTGGAGTTGGAGAAAGGAGATATTGACTCCAACATGATCGAGAATAAGCCAATTGGAGTGGGAGAAAAACTCCATATTGGAAGCAAAGCAGGGCCTGAAGTGGAGGTGCTTGGCTGGATGTTTACGAATGTAAACAAAGAAAGTACGATGGTAGCATTTTTACCGTACTTTAGACATCCGGGGTGCTTAGTGAGTGGTACTCCGATATTTGATGCAGATGGAAAATTGGTGTCTGCTGTGACTTGTAGTGTAAAAGGAAACTATATACTGCAGGGTACATCAGACAACCTTGTCCTAGGAGGCAGGATTGAAGGTACTAGATGGCATTCCAAGGAATCACCAAAACCTTGGATGCCAGCTAGTGATGACGACTCGCCGTTCTACTGTCTATCAAATTGTAGGAGGCCTAGTTACAACTTGATCCCAGACCACAAGTTTAGGATCAAACAGATGTGGGTGGAATTTTTGGAAACACCTATTAGAGAGCACTTGAGAGATGCTTTTGACGCTTTAATGATAAACGGAAGAGAGGATGAAGCGTTTTGTATATGTATTTGATGAAGATGAATACAGGTTGTTTGAGCTTTACCGCGAGGACCACTTTTCTTCAGTAGGTATATTTGAATGCAATACCCTCACTCCTTTTAACATTAGGGAGGAATTAAAGTATCCACATTTTTGGGATGCAATGATGCTAGCCGAGTGGTGCCATCTTGAAGAGGATGACATATGTGAAAAACACCAAAAGCCAACTTTCGGTAGAAGAGTGTGCACTAGTTTAGAATCTGAGGCGGTTGAAGTTGGGGATATGATTCATTCTTACGATCAGAGAGAGATGGCATTTGAAATAATGGCAAAGAAGTCATTTACGCTTTGTAAAGAAAGAGAGGTGATAATGCCAATAATAAATGTAACAGATTGGAAATCTCCTGGAGTTCCTATGTACAACACCCAAAACGAATTTGTTGGGGTAGTTGGAGATGAGAGAATTGGAGAGTGTCGTTACTTGTTTAGTCCCAGAAATGAGGTTAAATGGAGTAACATGCTCTATTATTCACTTATTCTACTTCTATTCTTGCCTCTTTGTTTTGCAAATGAATGCCGACAAATGATGGGAGCTACATGGAGATGTGGAGAGAACTTCTTCTTTGAAAACCAGACGTGCCACGCATTACTTACAGAAGATGACCAGTGTCAAAATTTGGACAGTGATGTTTGTATGCCACAGAGATACCTGCTTTTTACAAAACCACATTGGATAAAGCACGGACAGGCAAACTGGTGGACACAAAATGTCATAAACCAGAACAAACATCTGGTAGCAAAAGGAGAAGCCGTATGGATTGATTACGACCGCTCGTTTATGTGGTTCCAAAGAAATGACGAACCGGAACAAGTATACACCAATTCCAGTAGCCTAAACCACAGACATTATTATGTTGTTTTGGCTACTGCTATTTGTGCTATGTTCAAGCAAAAGGCAGCTCTGCTGGTGTTAGTTAGTGCAATGTGCTTTACTTACATCAACGCAGAAACTTTATTGTGTGAGAGTGCAGTTGTAGAAATGCACGGACCACTGCGACGAGTGGTTATCTTCAAGGATACCAGCCACAAACAACATGGATGCGTTAGAGGTGAATCATATCCACCAAATGCTGGATGCCCAGTAGATGGAAGTGTTTGTAAAAAACATGTACATAATGTAAATAAAATATGTAATTACAATGAAGAATATCTTGAGATTCATATTAAAAATAACCATGTTCAATATTCAAGATGTGTATCTCATGACGAAGCTCTTTTCACAAATAATGAAGAAGGAGACGTAGTGATGAAATACATAACAGATAATGAACATCATAGAGAGAGGAGATCTAGTAAAATAGTAGATTACATTTTTGAAACTCCTCATTTTAAACTTTATACTAAATTGTCTGAATTTAAAATCAAAGATAGTTATAAACATTTGGTTAACATTTATAGCAATTACCAGATATTCTTCATTTTATTTGTTGTTTATTTGTTGTATAAATTTACTAGAAATATAATAATAAGTTTAATTTTGTCAATATTGCTCGTGGGATGTATTCCAACGGAAGCTACATGTACTAACACACTTATTAATACCATTGTAGGCAAACGAGTTTACAATGATGATAGACAATTCTTGACCACGTTGTCGTTCATCAGCTTGGTTTTGCTGATAGCTTTCTACATCCACTCATTCTTCCCGCATTCTTCCAGCGCCCAACCTGATTCTAATTCGACAGCAACACGGAACGAGATCCTCAGCGAAATCCTTGGAAGCAACTTTTCCGCTCCCGAACACTTTGGTTTGCCTGTATCCGCCATTCCATGCTCCAAGATCAACTGTCGGAAGTTTTTAATTCGTACTTATCTAGATTTAAACTTGTCCCCTCCCCTCTGTGCCCCCTATGCCTGTCTGCCCCGGATACTCCGGAGCATACTTCCTTCGGCTGCACACGCATTGGAGAGGACAAAAATACCGTCCTGACGGTATAAAACGGCAGACGGGCCTCGGAAGTGGCCGCACGCCACAGCACCCGCCGAATGCTATCGGCCCGGCCTGGTTTAGATTAATGGCAAAACTGTTCCTGAATTCATTTCGAAGGCTAACTCTTATGATATTAAGTAATTAATCGGTTGATACTTCTACATACTTTACTTATAATTTAAGCTAATTGTATATATTTCCTGTATTGGAAGCTTAAAATATAAATCTTTAAAAAAAAAAAAAAAAAGGCAGCGTGTCAATTACACTGAGGCCAAATAGTAACTGAAATAGCTGGTATGTTCCAGGACCCTTCAGTCGACATCTAAAGCTTTCATCCCATCTCAAATGAGGTAATGTTAATAACTACTAAAGCAACCGAAGAAGCGATTATTCCAAGCAAAAAATCTTATGTTGTTCTTACTGCATTTTTCACTGCACAAGCAAGACTTAAACTGTACACTTGTTTAGAAAAATTGCAACGCCGAGCACGATAAGTCCCCCCAGTAGCTGAAATGGCTGGTATGTTCCAGGACCCTTCAGTCGACATCTAAAGCTTTCATCCCATCTCAAATGAGGTAATGTTAATAACTACTAAAGCAACCGAAGAAGCGATTATTCCAAGCAAAAAATCTTATGTTGTTCTTACTGCATTTTTCACTGCACACGCAAGACTTAAACTGTACACTTGTTTAGAAAAATTGCAACGCCGAGCACGATAAGTCCCCCGAGTAACTGAAATGGCTGGTATGTTCCAGGACCCTTCAGTCGACATCTAAAGCTTTCATCCCATCTCAAATGAGGTAATGTTAATAACTACTAAAGCAACCGAGGAAGCGATTATTCCAAGCAAAAAATCTTATGTTGTTCTTACTGCATTTTTCACTGCACAAGCAAGACTTAAACTGTGCACTTATTTAGAAAAATTGCAACGCCGAGCACGATAAGTCCCCCCTCTAGCNAGTCCCCCCTCCCCCCGATTTTCCCCTGATCCTCGACTTCACTAGTTGTTCTCGTAATCCCCCCCCCCTCAATTTCTCCCTGATCCTCGACTTCACTAGTTGTTCTCGTAATTTTTGTCTTACCTAATCTACGCTTTTGAGATTAATGTAACAATGCATGGGTAAAAATCTTCTGTTCAGGCTGTGATACAACCATAAAGAGACTTAAAGATTGAAAATACTAGTAATAGAACTAAGACGGCAATCTCGCCATGCAAAATAACTAAGATAAAATACTCGCTTTTTTGGTCGGTTCCTCGGTCGATTTCGCCGAGACGATTCCACTTTCGTAAATCTTCACCTGTAAGGAATTGTGTCCTACCCTTTCTTCTTGCACAACATGTGTACTAGGTTTGAGCGATGTATTGAAGAGAGAGTCTATGACTTTCGGCAGCGAATTGGCGAAGAGTTCACCCACAGGCAACGTCTATATCAGGTTATTTCAGCTAAGTATTTTGAGAAAATCATTACAATGGAACGAAACAAAACAGACATCTCTTTCTCAGAGAATCTTTTCTCTTTTTTCAATCCGTTTCTATGATTTGTTACATTTTGAACTGATTCTGCAGTTTAAATTTCAGTCCGCTTCTTTATTAGACTAAAAACTGAAAATCTATCAACTGAAACTCAGACATAATGGCATGTCAAGCTGAGCTTAGAAGGAACAATTTTTGGCAGTTTTCTAAAACAATAGAAAATAAACACCAAAGATTTCCGAAAGATGTGAAAAACCGATGAGTTCTATGAGCCGCCGTACAAGAACCGCTTGAATGAAAGAAATATAGGGGTGATGCAGATAGCATGACACATACTCAACTCAGGGCTACCCTTTGTACGGCGTCTGAACGCATTCACGGCGCGGTTTTCCTTGCGGTTTCCCGTGATAAGTGGACGGGATGGAGGCTTGCAGGTGAGCCCCACGCAGCCTCAGCGCTCGATCCAACAACCGGGCCGCTGCTGCAGTTGGATCAGCTGCAAAGCTGAAGGACGTGCTACATTGAGATGTTGTTTTCTAGTAGAAGAGTGGGTACATACAACACTCTGCGTCCAATAGGGCTTCGTAGGGTATGGTAGGAAAGCCTACTTATTTATCTTACAAAAGAGCTAGCGACGTAAGCACCTGACTACCCATACCTCACGATTAAATGCTCTTGCCACTAGGTAAGAAGGTTGTAATGACTTGAGATAACGATCACTTGCCAGAAAGCAGAGATGCCGCAAATGATTCAGGCCTTTTGTCCATTCAGAGCATGAAGTTCTTCAAATGAAAATCTTTTTTAATCAATGTTTTTTTTTTTTTTTTTTTCTCCAAAGCTTCAAATAGCACCCATTGGCTAATCCCACGCTTACCACCAGCCCCAGGTGACCATTGTCTGAGACCATCAAACTCAGGTCACTTGGCCGGGAATCGAATCTGGGACCTCTTGGTTGTAGGGCCATTGCTACAACCACTACAACACAGGAGGCTGAATGTGAAGAGAATTTCTGCTGCAAATTAATAATGGGTAGGGGAGTGTGCAGTTATCATAGTATCCTCTTTGAGGAGTGAATATTGAGCCTAAATTTCGGCGATGTAGTTGTGAGAATACCTGCATTGATTGTCTCTCCGACCGCATTCTATAGTAAACTGGGAGGCTTAAAATCGCAGAACATGAGTGATTTATGCACCTAAGCCTTGAAACTTATTAAAGCTGATGAAGCCTGCATTAAGCAAGCTATAGACCCATTAGAATATTAAAAAAATGGCATGGTGATTGAAGAAATTATCGACACTAATATTGCATTTTCCTTCTTTGTGTGGTTTTGGGAAACGCTCAAAAAATGATGTAAGAATGATGTAAAACGCAAGTAATTATCTGCAAGTTACAAACTTTACAGGTGTTCTACAATATTTCTTTGTTTGAAGAACACGTACACAGCAGCAAACATGTAATTGAAAATTGATCAAAGAAATAGAGGATGACCTACTCTGGTAAAAAGTTAGGATCCAAATAATTATTTGAATCAAAATTATCTACTAAATAGTCCGGGTCGTTAAAAGTACCTGAAATGGGCGTGAGGATGACTTCAAAGGGGTGTGAGATTTGATGTTGCTCAGACGCAAAAACCTCCGGAGTTTTGACATACTCGTTCATGCAAGCACAGCAAAGATCAGTGCGTCGAATACACAAGACACAATGCCAGCGAGGGCCAACAATCGGGTCTTCTTCGCATGCTGCACACTGAAACAACAGATGAATCAGATAGTCAAGGATATTTTCAATGAAAAGTTCCTAGGCCGAATTAAGAAACGTGGTTGAGGTAATCATGACCAAAATTTTACCGTGAGGATTGGTCTACCATGGACACTAATGACTTAAAGTTGTAAATCTCGCAGTGAACTTGATATAATGGAATAATTTGGATTTTATTTGATCAGTCGCAGAGATATTATAAAACAATGTAGGCTAAAAACAAAAAGGCTGATTCACATTTACCGAATTCTCATCCATTAAAAGGGATAATACTTGATAGACGTCCTGTTAACTGAATCGGTAATATAGGCTTAAGTTCCTGCCAGGATGATATGAGCAAACCTGGGGTGCAAGAGGCTCCAAAAGCTCATTATTTCTTATGATCTAGCGTTTCTATGCCAAGGCAAAACTGGCAATTTTTCTCATTCTTGACAATTAGAACCCTTCAATTTTTGAATTTTCTTTTTGAAAGTTATGATTTTGCCTCACATCTTAATCTACTTCACATTTGCCATAATTTGCAGATCTAAATATGTATCAGTCATATTTGCTTCCCAAGGGTGTCCTTGTACAACATTTTTATACCCTGGGAAACAGAGAGCCCACAGGTTTAAAAAGAAATCACACTAGCAAACCTTATCAAACAAATATAAAAGTAAAGTAAAAGTTTGACTAGACTAAATTCAAAGGGACTTGCTAAAATCACTTCTATACCCATTTAATAGTTGCAGTAAGACGTACTAAATAATGCAGTTGACAATTCTTCAGGTCAAATCCAGAAAATTTAGCAATGTCAAGCTCGACCAAAATCATCGTAACATCCTAAAAATTAGTAAAGCAAAAAAATCCTAGGATCAGAGGTAGTTCTATCACGGTTTTACTTCTGCTTCTTCTTCTTCTTTGATAAAAAGTACGAAGGGGGAAAAAAATAAGGACACAAGAATTTTACCTTATATCCGATGTGTTCGGCAGACATTTCATCCGAATCTTGCAACTGAAACTCTTCAAGCTGAGATAATATTTCAGACTTAAGTTCTGGATCCAATTCCGCTTTTACAACACTTTCATCACGTCGGGATGGAGAGTCCATGCAGTCATTGAAAATGCTCTCTCTAACATTGTAGCGTGGTAAAAATGTGGATGAGCGGAACATTTTATTGTTGACTCTATATGACAGATTGGCTAAATGTCTGTTGTTATAGAGTGTAGATTTCGCTGTTGCCTTCTCCTGATACTTATTGAAGACCTTCAACTTTAGATAGTACTTCTGCATTCGACTTCGCACTTGCTGAGGCGTTCTCGTACCTACAAAAATGAGAAATGATCCATCATTACAGGTAAGAGCACAACATTAGTGCAAGGCAAATATTTAGGTTTGAATATTTTTGATAATATTCTTATTTGAACTCAGAACTTGTGACAAAAATAGTTTCAAAACATATTTTCACCCAACCCTACACAAAACTAACAAAGATTATCAAATTTTACAAATTAAAATTGGACTCCTTTTAGAAATAATAAACGATGTACAATTTCCAGCTCATTTTGGAAACAACGCATGTGCTATGTACTAGTTATCCTAGGCAAAAATGCACTTTTACAAATGAGTCAGATTCAGCAAAATGTAGCGAAGTTTTTCTTTAATTGAATACACAGTGTCTATACCAAAACCACAGCAGTACAGGACCTAAATTTTTCTGATATTCAAGGTGAAGATCTTGAAAATAGCATATTCAGGTCCCAAGTGCTTTGCAATACTTTGGTTTAAAATAGTCCTAGAGTTCTGTGGTAATGTCCCAGACAAATAGTCAAAACAAGCATTTTATCAAATGCCTAGGGAGACACCCAAATTTTGAAATTTTAACAAGTTTTGTATGTTTTTACAAACGAGCTTTTGAACTTTTAATATTCTGAAAGTAACTTATCTAACTACAAACTAGGATTGTATTTTCCTTTTCAAAAAGGTGCTTACATACTTTTAACCATCAAAATTGTAAAAACTCTGTATTTTAAAAATGCTGTTTTTTTGGAATGAATGTTCAATTTTTGGGCTAAAAATCATTACAGCAACCAAAACATGATGCAAATTTCTGAAAACGGTTCCTAGAAAGGAACTGTATGATAATTCAGGAAATTCACTAGAGGAATTTTTGGAAATAAATATTTGTCTTCATAGAAATAAAGACAAATATTTATTTTGTCCAAAATCAACAGAGGAGTTAGGATTTCAATCTGGGATTCGAGAAAATGCCTGATTTGATTAATTGCATGCAATATTTACATGTAAATACCTGCAAGTTTCTTGATAATAGAAAGAAAAAACCAAGGAAAGAATAATTCAATAAAGCATCCAAAAACATTGATAAAACTATTAGGAGTTATACGGAACAATTTCAGAAAGATAGGTGAGGTCTTACCCATAGCATCAGCAATTTTCTTACACCTGGCTAGCTCGGATTTCTCGAGAGGATAGACATCTAGTAAATGCTCAAACAAGAGCTGTTCGTCTTCCGACCAGAGCTGAAATCAGAGAATCATCTATTACTGGAGATAAAGAGAAATTCTACTAGGGAGCACTTAGGAAGAGAAATTCTATGAAAGTAGCACCTTCAAAGAAAAATTCTACGTAAAAACACTTAAAGTCTACCACTTGAAGTCGCTCACCTGCTTCTGAGTGAAAGTATCTTTGTAGCATGCACAACCTACATTTATTAGCATAAAAAGTTGACTGATGAACATTACACCAAATGACTCGCAGCATAGAAATAAACCAGAGTTGGGTTAAAATACAGTGAAATTACGAATGCAAGCAATAAAAACATTAGCTTGGTAAAACCTAACAATCGACGAGATAGATGATAAACCAAACAGGACTAACAGTGCTACTAGTCTTCCAGGGAGTAAGTTTAAAAATTGTCCGACAGTTACAGATAGAAACAATCCGGGGTAGAAAACTGCATGAGGAAGGAAAACAGACACCACTACCTATTCCGTTTCCTCCTCCTTTGTGTGCTAGGAAAGTGCTGAAAAGGGGTTCCAATCTGGACTGTTAGCTTCCTGCAGCAGCCATAGCAAAAAAAGCGACTCAATAATGCTTGGAAACTAGGCAAAATATAAAACTTGATCATCACATTAGTGGAAAGTGAAAGATGCAGGTCTTTCTGACGGAAAAAATCAGTGGAGGCCACTTTTTTCAAAGGCGTACTTTGGGCTGAGGGCCTTTTTACACCAACCTTCTTAATAATTGAAAATATTAGCTGGACAAAACATCTTACTGTTTTAAATTCTATTTATCAAATTAGTCCACAATTTCTTATGACTTGGTTTGAGGGCTCAGTTCCTATTGTTATTAGATCAGTGTTTGAAACTCACAGGCACCAACGCGCCAAATGCGTCTAAAAAATCGGCCATGGCGCCTAAAAAATGAAGGCTCTGTGCCAACGTGGCCCCTAAAATTTTCCCCACTAAAAATCTGAATTTTCATATTAAGGGCGATTATTTGAAATTTTCAGCACTACAAGTGAAAGCTTTTTCTATTCTTCACAATTTCATCTTCAGTGCTTTTGTCTTCCCCAAGTTACAGCTACTTGCTAGTTCTGTTACGAAAACATCTTGCGTCTAACTTTTCACTAAGTGCACCGTAATATACCTATGGGCAAAAAATCAATTTGGCCCCTATTGGCGCCTAAAAATCGGGCTTGATGCGCCGCATGGCTCCTAAAACTCAAAGTTGAGTTTTAAACACTGTATTTGATACATAGATAGAACGTGTTGGATATTAAAATAGGTAAAACTCACCTTGTTAAAGCTTGGTTTGGTTTCATCTGCCACTACTTTGCCGCGTACTTTATTTTCAGAGCTTCCTGAATTATTGGGAGAGGAGAGCTGTTTCAGTCTTACTTCCTTTGTATCTTTTGAATGGACTTTCCGTGTGTTGTAGTTTTGAAAATTAACACTATCGCAATATAAGCTTGGGTCCGGGGGAACCTGTAATCAAGTTCATGAGAACAAAAAAATAAAAATGAAGTACTGTTTAGAAAACTTCAGATACTCTGTTCATATTGTTACCAAGAAAAAATAAATGTTGACACCTCAAGTGTAGAATATTGGCTACTTAGATCCATCACACTGAAGTGCAACAAATTGAATACTATAATTAGAATCAGAGCTTTAACTTAAAAACCACAATTTACTTAATTTTTCATATTCAGTCTCGGAAATTTTTTCCTTCTAGTCATTTTGACAAGAAGGAAACATCAATGGTGATATAGAGGGTAAGTACGTAGAAGACCTACGATGAAATGAATAGAAAATGTAGATCAGTTGCGTCACTTCATCTCAATTCCATACCTTTATCCGGTCAGATATTGATTATCAATTGTTGATCACCCTGAAGTCCCATATCAGATACAATGACAAAAGGAAAAAATGAAACAGATTAATTACGCACTCAATTTCAGCTACTTATTGTCCTGTCCTGGTGACCAGGGTTTTTTCTTTATTTCAACTTCTAAATTCCCTGTATTTTCCCTGAGTGATGGCATCATAAAGTAATTCTCTGCGACAACTCATCCGAATCAGGGGTGAAAAACAATCACTGACCCAGGGTTTTAATAGCTGATGACTTAGAGAGGCTACTCCTGCCTTCTAAATTTCTTGTTCAACTTCACTATCCCACAATCCTATTCTAAAAAATATTAGATTGTAATAATGTGTAAATAAATGCACTTTCAGAAACCATGCTTCACAGACATTTCATGATAATTTTTGACTGTTACTTATAATCCGATAAATAGTAATTTTTCAACGTCCGAACAACTGTCAAAAAACTGTAATTGAGTTAGGCAAAATGGGATTTAAAGGGAAAAAAAGAATTTATGAGACCCGCAGATTTTGAAAAAACGAAAATTCCAGAAGTTGACTTTGAATTCCCTGTGTTTTCCCTCAAAATTCTATTCCCTGGGTATTCCCTGTTTTCCTGTTCGTAGAAGCCCTGTGCCGACAAAGACTAAATTTCCGTGTTCAGCGTACAGGCTTAGGCCACAATCAAGGTGCGAACAAGGTTGGAATATTGGCGACTTTGTTAGTTTATTTTTATGGCGACAATTTGATTTGATGAAAAACGGAAAACCGCATTTTATTACGTACTTTACAGAGATGAAATATTAAAAGAAAAGTTTACAACGGCCCCATTTGTAACTGAATTTTTATGTAAAAAACTCAAGTTGAGTACAGTTCCTGTCACCGCTAAAAAGAGGCAGTGTCCGATCTTTCGTTATCATTTTTATTTTCTGACAACAAGCCAAGAATGTAATTTTTCCCTAATAATATCAAATTTTCTGCAACTACCAGACCATGTACCTCGTTTGCAGTGTTTAAAAATCTCTGCTCCCATTGTATCTTTTTAAAAGAGGACAAATTTATATCATTTCTTGAAATTTTCACAGAGTTCTCTTCGCATAGAGAAGAAAAAACAGGGATATTTTGAAGAATTGGTGTTGAGTAGTTTTCCATTTGAAAAATAATGTATAACAGGAAGTCTACAACGTCGCAAACCAAGATACGTGGTCTTGCAGTTTTACCGTCAATATACTGCTTGAATATGGAACAAACCTGTGTGATAGCTTCCAAAGAAGTAGGCGCTCTGGTTTTTAGTGCAAGGCACTGACTTGCAACTAGCAGAGGATCTTTGTCAATGCGGAGTTTCAGTTTGGCAAGGTTGGAAATATACTGAAAAAAAAAAAGGAAAGCACAACTAATAAATACTCATAATACAAAATTTTGATTGAAGGAAGCAAACTGGGCTCATTTCACTAACTTCTGGGAGTCATGACTTAATTTACACATCGATATTAAAGTCGCGTATATTCCATGATTGGAGTTAAAATTGTGTGATCTTCAATATTCTTCATACTCAGAGACCTTGGGGACCCCTGTGGCCCCCCCTCCTTTATTTTTGTTTTGTTTTATAAAGTTTTGGGTTAATTAGTCCCAGATTGCAATGCACGTATCATTTAGAACTCATTCATTTCCTGTAAAAGTTGGCATTGATTAACCAACGCAGGTTTTTTTTGTTTAAGGCATTTTACTAAATTAAACATTTAAAGTATTAAATACTCTATAGAAGACAAAGCTTTATCATATAATCTTATTATCGAAGGAAATTAGAACATTGACTCATTACAGCCAAGCAAGTCGATCATTTTTATTAGGAAATCCTTATCACCAGAACGTATGTAATAGGAGATAAACTGTATTAGATGTCGCTCCTAAATTATTGTCAAGAGAAGATAACAACATCTCATAGCCACTTAGGAGATTAGGAGGACTAATAATGAACGAGTAGATAATGATGTCCGCTCTTGTAATTAGTTATAGTTATAAGATACATGTAACCAGCTGAATTATATCGACAAATAAAAGATTTGATAATAAAAAAAATATTCTTCATAAGCCTCTGTAATTTTTGCATAAATGCCACGCAAGGTAACGCAGTAAGGAATGCGTAATTTTTAAGCATTTTGTAATACATCAGGAACAACCGCGGATTCGCCGCAATATTGCGGTGATTCTCGCGTGATTTCTCATATTTTCTTGCAAAATTGCTAGGTAGGTAGGAAGCTCATTTTGCATCAAACCGAGATGAAATGCCCGCAATGTTCTTGGACTTAAAGAATCCGCTTGCAATATCGCATGCCTCTGAAGATATTGAGATGAAAAACACACTCTCTTAATTTTTAACAGTCAGAATTGAAGCAAGCAACTATTCAAACTCCGGAGTAGGTATGTGGTATTACGCAAAATTGAAGGAGCTTTTCTTCTACTAAATTTACTTTGCTTATGAAAATTGTGCTTGCATCGATATTAAATTCACGTACTTTCCGTGATTGAGGTAAAACTTGTGTGACCTTTAATGTTCTTCATGCACTGCTGTGATATTTGCATTTTCACCGTGATATCAATGTAGATGACCACCACAATGTAGTTATGACATCTGTTAACTGAGAAAAATACAAGTGCTGCAGCAGATGCTGTTACCTACTTAGTGAATCGTAATCCTGTCATGATATTTGCAGGTTTTTGTTCTCATCAATCTTTGGCAGGAATTCACTTACTTTATGGGATCAAGTATCATATGTAATGGTAAGTCTTTGTTTTTTTACAGAGAGTATATAAAGTCTGCATCTCTCTTACAAAAACAAAGTTTCGGAGGCATTGGTTCTTAGTTTGGAATGCCCAAGCATTTCTCTGTCAATGGCGGAGCAATGTTAGCAATCTAGACTGATACGTACAATTTTAATACAGAGTATGTATATGCCTGGAGGGGTCTACACACCTTCCAAGGTTAGCAAGGTTTCAAACTTAAAAAAAAAAAGACCAAGCCACTGAAATCTTAGATTGTCATAAAGGGGAGCAGTTATTCGTGCACAGAATGGCATTAAAAGCTTAATGTATAGATACCTTAGTAATTGCAATGCGCTCATCTTGAAGTTTCACAAAAGCATCCAAGTTCCTTTGGAGAAGCTCTTCTAGGGGATCTTCAGTTCCAGAGTCACTAAAACTACTGTTTGCTTCACTTTCGTCCATGGTGAATCATTCCGCCATCAAACCTGTAGAAAAAAAAAGGAATCATTAGCACCTCATGTTAAGAGGTGGATTAGTTTTAGTTGGTCATCTCCTCTTTCTTACCCATTCTGATGTATTCTGAATAAATAGCGCCAAACCGGCACTACTTAGTACCCCTTGGTTTTGTGGCAGATCAGTAAAACAACACAGGAAATGTGTCATTCAATAATAATTTTTCTTGTTTCACTAAGCTCTTCTGAATTTTTCTTACGCAGTTTTTGTTTGTTGTTATGCAGTACCTGTATAGGGAGAGTACCGACAGATCGGTATGCTGCTATCAATATGCTGTTAAAAAATCATGATTGCGCCAACTTTCTACGATGCACCGTTTTCGCTCGATACGTCCGGAGCGCTTCAATTATTCGGCGATAAGAGTCAGAAAGATTCCTCATTTCAGCACTTGAGTGAACGGTTAGCTGTGTGTCAACAAGAAAATCAGGGGAATTCCAGCATCGAGTGGCAGTCTTATCTCCGATTCTGCATGCCTTTTTGTTGACCATCCAAATCAGATTCGTGAGGAGCATAAGAACAGGGAAGTCGGAGAAAAACAGTGAACATCAAACGGACAAGAGCGGGAGGGAGATAGCCCTAAAGTAGGCAGGAATAGATCAGGAGGCAGACCCTCGGTACGTTTTGCCTTTTGCATAACAGACCTGTTCTCGAACGCAGTGTTCTTTTTGACTCTTTAACGCCTAATGATTGATGCGTTCTGGGCATACTGTGCGAAAACGGTGCATCGTAGAAAGTTGGCACAATGAAGACTTTTGATCAGCATCTTGAGGAGAATTGACTGCGTTAACAAAATTAAAAATCGATTGTGATGCACTTTTCCATTAGGAGTAAGCGGGGTCCTCTACTGCCCTAGGCTGCTGCCTAAATTCACTTATGTTTACCATACACACTACTCATTATTACCTGCATGGAGTCAAAACATATTTCAACCATAGTCACAGGGCTTACGTTATTCATTTCGACTATACGATCTGTCTCACCCAGAGTGATGGACTTGAAATTGAAGGAAGACACCGAATGTTCCATGAGGGGTGGATGGTCACTTGATTGTTCCGAAATGCTCAAAACACTAAAGATGCGGACATCATGTAGCAAAGGTTACAGGATGAGGGTGGTTATGTAGTGGTAAGTTCCGAAAAATACTAACGCAAAACCATAGAATAATACTAGCTAATTATTATTCTATGGCAAAACACCAAGGACAAAGTCGACTAACCTCTCGAAAAATGGCAGAGTATGTGAGTCAAAATAAAGTGAGTTACCTGCTGACTACTTTTTGGTTGGAGTCGCAAAATTACGCGAGCGAATTGGTCAGACAGGGCGCCAGCATAATGAACTAAATGAACGCTAACACAAAATCATTAGGCTAATTGTAAGTACTTCTATGGCGTGGCGTCAGGAATGTTTCACTTTCACGCTTCTTGGAAAACGGACGCTACGCGGCTAAAAACCGCGATAAGAAACTGAAATTTTTAAAAAACTTCAATTACGCACGAATTACGCCGAATTACGCAGAATTCTTCCAATTACGCAGCATTACGCATTACGCAGCCACTACGCAGCGACCCTCCAATTACGCAAAAAAAGCCCTCAATTACGCAGAACGGTAACACTGGCGGCTACGCTAGTAGCATGTACCGAGAGTACCGAGACAATGGAAAATTGGAAATGCCAGTCCAGTCTTATCAGTTTGCCTGATACGGGTACACTTAGCTCGTATATCCGGCGGTATCAACTAGGCTGAAGGCGCGTCTTCACCCTGTTTTACCCCCCTAGCTGTCTTACCTTCCCTGCCTAAAGTCGGGCCTGGTGCACGGGCAAGTAAGAACCACACGAAGTGTGAACACTACTAGCAAAAGTTCACGGAACTACGCGCGAAAGTTCAGTTCCGTAAACCTATTTATGTGGGGACAAGGCCTTTCATTTGTAAGAAATGAACTAGAAAATTAAGAAAGAACGAACATAAATGTGGTTTAATTATTTTAACTTCCGCCGCCGTGCCGCGCTGACCGCACTGTGTTTGGCGCAATGCGTGAAGTATTCATGTAGTCTTGTAGGCACTGTGCGTTTCACGCCGCGCCGACCGCTGTTGACCGTACTGTGTTTGACGCAATGCGTGAAGTACTCATGCAGTCTCGTAGGCGCTAATATGTGTTACATACCGACCTCCGCGTCAAGGGCTTCTCCTTTTCATCTAAAGTCCTCGTCATCATTTCGCTTTGCGCCGCGCCGCTCCAGGCCAAATTACGTGTTTGGTTTCTCTCTTTCTTAACTCAACTCATTACTTGAAGGTGCGCAGTCTTTTGTATCACCGAAAGACGAAAAAATTAGAAATTAATGAACTCTCAGGAAATGAGAGATTTTGTCACCTTTTCTTGTTTGTAATTTTTTTCTGAATCCGATTTTTTTTGTACCTGATTTTTTTTGTAAAAAAATTGCAAACTTTGCCGCCCCCTAATTTTGCCGCCATGAGCCGCGGCCCATGTGGCCACCCCCTTAATCCGGCCCTGTAGGAGTAATTTTAACTTCTCCTCCTGAAAGTTCATTTTGGGCCCATTTTAAGTCTAATGCTAGGTACCTACTACCTCCCCCCTCCCCCCCTTAATGATTCAGACCGAGATTTTGTCTCTCTCTTTTTGCACCATGTAGGTAATACTTGAATCATTCTACTGAGATAACAATAACTGATTTTAGCTCTTAACCGGCGGTTATTATTGGATTTTGTCTGGGTAAAGTCAAAATTAATCATGAATCCTAGGATGAGGCATAGAACTCAGGTCTTTTCTCAGCAACTTGATTTAATAAGACCTTTTTTCACTGCAAACCATGAGATCTAAAGGAAAGGTATCGATAAGGATCGATCTTGGGCCCACCGTAAAGGTAGCTGAATTTCCTCTACAATTTTTTACTCATTTAGGGCTTATATTTTACAGAATACATCATGATATGGTTGTTTCAGGTCTCTTTTCAAATCTGATATTAACCATAACAAGAGTCTCAGGGCCTTAGAAGAAAAATGCGGATTTTACAGCATTCGAACGCAATTCCGCTAAACTTGCATTTTTTGTCAAAATCACCATCAGACCCATGTTGAATAAAAGCCTAGGAGGCCAAAATTTTAATACCCATTATAAAACACTATGCATCATTGATGAAAAATTGAATTCTGTAGCCGGGTAAAATTTTCCAAAAACTACAAAAATCTTAAAATGTTTCTTCCCTGCAAAAAAGGAATATCAAAACAAAAAAAGACTGGAAAATACCATGTCATGAAGCACTCTGTAAAATACAAGTCTTCAATGAGCAAAAAATCTTAAACTTGAGGAAAATCAGGATGGGCCCAAAAACGACCCTTATTGGTACTTACCCCTCTGTTCGGAGAAAATCTCACAGACACAGGGACCAAAAAGTTATATCTACAATTTTCGGTTTGATGTAGTGATGTAGAAGGAGATTTTTTTAAAACGCCATTTTACCATGAAAGCCGTTTCCCTATCTACGCCCTCAAATGATAACTTTAGCTTTTTTCTTTTACATTATTGCTGCTATGCACACTAGATGACCTCAAATATAATATTTCTCTTGATCATCTGGATACTTTAAATTTTCAATTAGTTTTCTTTTTCGGCCCAACCAAAAATAAACACATCAATGAAAGCCTAAGCAATTAAGAAATTTAAAAAAAAAGAGAAGAAAATGATTATGGAGCGTTCAAAATAAAACTTCATAGAATTATACTAAAAGATGCTATGCAAAACAATAATAGTCAGTTGTAAAACTTTACAACAATGAAAGTGCACAAAATTTAGAATTTTTCAAACACAGTTGTACAGTCAGATAAATTATGTTTGAAGAACAATAGAGATGTCATAAAAACTAATAGAACCAGAGATATGGCAATCTTAAGAATAACTATTACCTACCTGAGACAAACAACATACCATAAACATAGAATTTGCTCTGCACATTTCAGAGCCAAATATTTGTGTTATAAGATTAAAGAGATAGTGGTATAAATTTTGTTTAAAAAAATAAAAAGATGGAGAGAAATCAAGCTTCCTACTTGTATTTCATGTACTTGGACAAGGCTTTAAAGAGCTCAATTCATGAAAAGAAAAATTGATTGCCGTAGCTATCACAGATGAAAGATTCTGGAATGCAACTTTGTAGTGCCTTAAAAAATATCCCTGATATCAGAAAATAACAAAAAACCAAATTTTAGCTTAAGACTTAAGGTAATTCCTCCTTAGTTCTTGGCTTGGTCGAATATATAGCATCAATTAAGTCAAAAAAAGACAAAGGCCAAAAAAAATTGTGAGGTTTAAAGGAATGAAGGCAAGATTCTTTTTGGAAAAAAATGTCGTATTTGATTCAGAGATGGACTACTGTATCAAATGCTTCGTTTTTCATCCTAAGAAGAATCCTGCTTTCACTTCTCTAAATTTTGAACATTTTTTTAATGAGAATGATTCTTTAGATTCAAGCGCAGGCACTATTGTCTTTTAATTGACTAAAAAGTCAATATTCTGCCTGGACTTTCTAATTAATCCATGTGATATACCGCTTGCCAGTTCCATCAGGCCAAGAACCCAGGACAAATCACCTTTAAGTTCTTGAAGCTTTTGTATTTTTTGGTCTGAACTACATCTCACCCTCTTATTAGAAGGTTACAAGATTTTGTTACTTTTCTAATTTACACATTTCTTGTCACTTTATTTTAGTAAATTTCATCACGAATATTGTACAAACTTCCGAAGAATGTAAGTGAATTTCACGAAAAATTTTAGTTTTTCATGCTATATATTCTGCAGTTTACCTTGTGTTTAGCATCAATGTAAGTAATTTTCAGAATTTAACAAAATTTTGATACAAATTTTTTTTATAACTTTTTTTTAAACGTAAATCTCAACTTCACATAAGTTCTACTTAAAGAGAACAAAACAGGGTCTCCTGACTTGCACATCTTAAAACTTTTTTTTACAATTTATAAATTCCAAAAGTAACAGTCAATGCTACTCAAGGCTAGAAAATCATCAGCGTCACATCAATAGATATTTAATTTGAAATGACAGCAAAAAACTTCAAGAAGTTAAAAATACTTTTTATGCACCAATAAAACAGTTAAGTTTGGTTACTATAATTATCATTTATATTCTTCATCAATAGACAGAAAGATATAGACAAAGTCAATTGATATCAACAAAGTCTCAGTATCAAATAGAGTATTCAATCAAACAACAGTGAACCTAACATGAAAAATGGGGAAAATATGTGATTACAAAAGACAAACATCCTTACAAAAAATAGACAATCTAAATGCAAAAACAGAACTGTGCATAAGGGAGTACAATAATTTACTTTTTAAATCACAAACTAGATCACAGACTGCATCTAGAAAATATAGCTATCAAATTAAACTAACATAATTTTGCAGAAATGATTAGGGGACGTTACTAGATTTGTTTAGTTTATCTTGACCTTCCTAATCCAGAAGAATAAGGCAACAAGCACAAATTGCTACTATGTGCAACTACAAGACTAAAACGTGAATGCAAAATTGAATTTGGAAAACCTGAGCAGCCGGACAAAAGTTGGGTCTGGGGACAGGAAAACTTGCCGCCCTCAGTCGTGGGTGTGGAAGAAAAACATAAAGGTTTCGTGAAAAATGGACAGACCACGCTAGAGACTCATGAGGAAAAAATGTGTTAAAAAACAGAGCCAAAACTAACTGCCAACTTCACCCACCGACCACATGAGGTTTAAACTAAATTCAGCCCCCTTAGACTGACCAGGGAATGGAATATTTATATTTTGAAGCTAAAAAAGGAAACAAACCGTTAATGATCAAACAAAGCGGGCAAAGGCATTGCTGAAACCAACTCTTTTTGAGGGTGCACGGTGTGTCGGAACGAGTTTAAATTTTTTGACGAGTCACAAGCAAAAACTCTTCAGGTTCTTGAAGTAGAATGTCTACTGAGTCAAGTCATGCTACAAGTTTATGCTAGACAACGGACTGCCATCACGCGAAAAGCAAGGATCCGGTAGCGCCCGCAGTAAGATCAAGGTTTACATGCATTTCGTAGTGAGGAGGAGGGGGGAGGGGCAGTGACTCCTGCTGCATATTTCATAATATCAGAAGCAGTGATTAATGAATTAAAAAGGGATATTTTGGACTTCCAATGTAATAGGGAATTTTCAAGCATTTTCACAAACTGTGAGAAAGGCAAAGCAAAGCCTGATGCCCCCCTCCCCCTTCACCTGAACAGTCAAAATATCAATTATGTAATCAGAAAAGCCCTTCAGAATTACTCATTGACGACTGTAGAAAAAACAACGTTAAAAAAAAAACATCCCCCTGAAAATCTGAAGTTTTCGAAAATGTATGCAATTTTTGGCTCTGAGGGCTCATTTTAGGCCCCCAAAATTCACCATATGGTTAAAATTAGTAGTATAAGTAATCAGAGGCTTAAAATATGCATGTTTAAGAAAATTGGGCATTATATCCAGGAAGAACAAAATTTTTAAATAATATGATGGGCCTTGATATGGGTAATTTGGCTATTTTAGCCCAAAAATATCTTTAAATCGACTTTATTTTCCGGGAGCTTGACAGGATTTTTTCTTTTTGGCTTAAATGACTCAGTAGACACTCTACTTCAAGAACCTGAAAAGTTTTTGCTGTGACTTGTCAAAAAATTTAAACTCGTTCCGACGCACCGTGAGTGGGAGACTGGGAGAGACCGCTTAAATAGAGAGCCATCCATGCTCTCTGAAAGAGTCAGCATTTTTCGAGTGAGGAGGTTGGTGTGGTTTGCAACTGAAAGGGTGTTTTGTATTGCCAGTATTGCAAATGAAGAAATAAGGTTGGAAACCATCGATTCTGCCTTGAATGCATAGTACTTGAGTGTTTATGTTACGAGTAGAAGTTGGAGTACAGGTGCATTGCAAAATGCCCGATCAAATCGAAAAGGCCTCAAAATTTTTGGTCATATTGCGATCTGACCAGTTACATCACCATGTGCTTATGATCCTAGCGGCAAAAGTTACAGTTCTTCTAAGAATTCAAGTTGGCAATAGTCATCTATTGCAACCACTTGCGAGTCTTTGCAATGTAAGTTTGATCAGATGGAGAAAGATGCTTTCTCATGACATTTCCCTTGGGCTGTTGTCTGGGGCCACTCTCTGTGGCCCGAATCAACATCATAGAGAAACAAAAGGAGGTGTTTACATCATGAGATTTGTTTACCCTGTGACGTAGGTCGGTACAACTTGGCCGGCGAAATCCGGAATTTGAAGTATGAAAAACGGACCATAATGTCCCATTTTTTTGCTTAAATCACCTTATGATATAATTTCAAGCACTTTTTATAGCATGACTTTTTTCCATAAATTACACCACTTCCAAGAAAATCGATGATAAAAGTCGCTGTGCCGACCTACGTCATCTAAAAAATTCCAAGATGCCCAAATTGCAAGCACCTCCTTTTTTTTTCTCTATGAATCAACATAGCCTTGAGGACTATTATCTTGTCAAGTATGGAAGGCTAGAATTTCACTTGTATAGTTTTGAAAACTCTAAAGTTGAAAGAGACAATGTGAAATTAGTGTCTGCTTTGCCATGAAAACTGAGAAACTTAGGTCTAACATGGCGCAAGATAGCTTTTGCGCTATGAGGGAAGAACTGACCTTGCGTCAAGACATCATCAACTGATGCTTGATCAATGTTGGTGTTAGACACCTTTTGAAGAATTCACCTGGGTATAAGCTACACCACCTTCATTAGACTTTTCTTCTCACTTTTTCTTTCTAGTTTCTGATCTGTTGTCACTTGATCGATACAAAGGCCACGATGCTCTCCACTCATCAACAATGAAATGGTGACGATCCGTCTTCCACCCTACGAGAGAAAAAATAGAAACATCAGAATTATAGCATTTAAAAGAAACAAGATAGCAGGAAAATCTGCTTGCATGTGAAACACATCCATAAATAAAACCAAAATGCATGCACTCAAGTTTTAGAGCAATTGTATTTTCCTTAAAAATTTTGTGCGTTGTTTTCACCCCTCTTTCTGATTCTTTTCTAGGCAGCTTCTTGATGAATATAACTTCATGTTGTGCAGTTTGAGGTTTCAGTTATTCGTCACACTTTTCTATGTCTAATTTACGTACAGTTTGCTATTTACCATGGGCGCTTGCGAATAATCTGAACTTTTCCTTTTGCACCTAGAAAAATGAACTGATGATATAAAAAGGCTAGATTTTATGTACAGGCAGGCATGAATAAAAAACGAGGACCCTTGAGACCAGCTTAAACCCATTACATATCAATTTGAAAAAGTTATAAAATAAAGATCGAGACAAAAAAAGGATTACAAATAATAAGTCATAGGAGCAACCCAAACTATTAAGCTTGTTTAAAATTGTTTTGATAGTAAAATTGATACCAGTAAGACTCTCAAAATTTTCATGGTGAAATAATCACAAAATAGAATGAATTACATAATATGAGCTCACCTTGAGTTTCCAAAAGGTCCATGAAGATTTTGAAAGTTTTACTTATTTCATTATTTGACTCTAAAACTTTCGCAATTTGTTCTTCTGAGGGTATTTCTCCAGAATAACTTTTACCCGTGCAGACAAGGAAATCATATGGTTGAGTAATGTCACTCATAATCCTTCCTGGATTTTTGTTGATCATGGCTGAATCAGGGAGATGAGCCTTTAAAATAAATGAACACGTAAACATAAAATGCGACAGAAAAATTTTGCTTTAAAGTTACAAACAAGCCAAGAAAAGAACATTATGAGCTCTATGGCAAAAAGCATATCAGATATTTCACTTCAGATGACAATAACTTTTTTATTTGGAAAAGTCTCGAGATTTTCAAAAATGTTTGCAAAGAATTCCTTGCCAAATTTCCTAATTGTGTTAACTCATTTTTGCCAAGCTGATTATGGTAACTTTCATTAAAAGCTCACCAAAGCCCAAAGAATCATGTTATCTACATCTGTGTATTCATCACATTACCACGCGATAAGAACGCTACCTTGGAGCTACTGAGAGACTGGTCATGATTTACTTGATATGGACACAACTGGAAGATAGCGCTAGCCTTAAAGCTATCAAAGGAGAAAGTCATTTCCTATCTCCATAAATTGCTATTTTTTTCTTGGGCTTTCATAGCCTGAAGAGGACATATAAGTATTGCAAAAACACATTGACAGAGAGAAAGTTAAAGCATTTTTATTCATTACACAAAAATAATCGAGAATGGGGTCTGGCTTTGATGAATTTTTTTAAAAACAAAAAAAACCTCAATGGATTAGTTGGCACCCATTTTTCAATTAATTTTCTGAAAAATGACATGAACAAAGCTGCTGTGAGTTTTTTCACAATTTTTCAATCCTATATGGCAAGAAAACCCTGTTTTGAAAATGCCAAAAATGTAACTTGGTCGAAATGATATTTTTGGCGGGCTTTGATGATGCAGCCAGGCAGGGGAAAATGGAGTTTGCTGATTGACTGTGCTCAGTATTACAAGATCGTCTTTTAATTAGTTGAATTTTGGTTAGCCTTTTCTTCCCTTTGAAATGATTTTTGCACTTCTTAATGAACTTTTTGCTTCTTTTTTTTACGAAGTTTTATGCAAAAAATCCGTACTACAATCCTGCAAAAATCCCTTGCCACTGCCATATTTTAAATTCTCCTTATCCTATCATAATTTCCTTGATGAATCAATACTCTTACACCTGCAAATTTTATTACGCTTTCTAATCGGCAAAATTTCTTTTGACATTTGTCACCTAGTTGATGCTGTTAATATTGTCCAATATACGTAGTGACTCAAAACTATTGTACAGAATTAGTTTTTGAAGGAGCATTTATGGCTCAGTTTGAAGGGAGAGAAAAAGATGATTGAGGACCATGCCAGAGGAAGGACGTATCTTGGAAGGCACCCTTTCATAAATTTTGCTTTTCTTTCCTACGACAGATGGATTTCAAAACTTTAGGATCTAGGTTGAAAGAATAATCTTAGGTTCAACCGACTGGTCCACATAATTTGTAGGAACACCATTTCAAACGCATTTTTCTTGATACGATGTGCGCCCATCTTCTAGCATTGTCTTCAATAAATATCATTCAAAATGGTCGGCAGTAAGTATAACTTGTTCGCTTCAGATGAAATCAGACTCCATGCCTCATCCTTTAGGATCCTTAAGGATTATGATCTCTTTGGACGAGCTTGTTTATGATTGTAATTTTTACAGATTTCCTGTTTGGATTTATTGTACTGACCAATCTCGTTGTCTTGGAGACAGAGAGCATGATAGCCATACAGACAGCGGTGAAATAGGCTTGGATGACATCATGAGCTGATTCGTGTTCTCGAAATACCACACGGATGATACAATTTTCTGGATCAATCAAAAGCATGAAGTTGTCGCAACAAAGTTTTTCCGGCATCGATTTCAGCTCTTCAGCAGAAATGACTCTATTTTTCAAAGAATGTTGCAAAGAACATCCAAGATAAATGTCAAATCCACAGAGCTGCTTAGCTGTAAAATCAATTAAAAAAAACTATTAGAAGGATTACAAACGTTAAGTCTGTACAAGCTAGGGTTTACTTGTCCAAAATTTCACTGGTATAAAAAAAGACACCTCGAGGTTAAATTTTAAGATGCTAAATGCCCAAAGGGTTATGGTTTGACAGGTGGCAGTAGAGGTTAGGTGCCGTAAAGCGCCAGGGAGTGATATGAAGCTACCTATATCATATAAATAAAATAAGACATGGTGACAAAAAAAAACCGACTATTAATAGAGCTCATTAAAGTAGGGTAAATCCTCCAGTTTAATTTAAAGATCATTTCTTTGTGGTTTTTCAGGATGAAACTCAGAAAATGAAAAAAAAAAAAAAAAAAAAAAAAAAAAAACGGACGGTGGGAAATGATGAACTTAACATTTGTGGATGATGCTACAATAAAAGTCGAGGCACAATGTATAAATTATCATTTCTTTTCTGGGGAAAAGATATTGAATTTATACCTGCAAAATACATTTCATTTTCTCATTCATTATATTTTTATGAGAAATAAATCGGGTCGGGCGAAAACCGCTAATTTTAATTTTTTCAGTCTTAAGCTTTTTGGAGTTCATAATGCTTTTTGGAGGTGGTTGTAACCACGAAAGTGGCATTAAAGCTTGTCTTTGGGTTTCCTCAATCCCAAAACGAGTCCTTTCCTCACTTTTAGGGTTGTGTCAAATCTTTAGAAGTATTATGAACTCAAAAAACTTAAGATTGGAAAAATGGACATTAGCAGTTTTCGCACGCCCCGATTCAAATAACATGAAAGCAAAATCTTGATAAGTTTAGCTTTTCTAACATTTTTTGAATTACGAATTCACGCATTTACTTTCGTTATTAAAAAAACCTCGCTACATCTATTTTAACATGTTTGCAATGGATCAAAATAAAAATATTCTTTTTGACATACAATTACTCACTGGTTAGGCCAGATCCTGGAATAATGGATTCTTGAGCGTTGACTTCTCTGGGAGTTGGAACTTCAGTTTTAGACGAGAAATAGTGCTTAAGAATCAAATTCATTCGTTCTGTATTTAGTGAGACCAATCGTAGGGAAAGCACAGCCTGATAATTGGCATAAATGTGACAGCTTGCAAGAATAATAAAAAGTGCCCAGACACAGCTGCAGAATTTTAAAGTTAGAAAAAAAAAGAAATTGAATGTTAATAAGGCATTTTGAAAAGTATTCATACCAGCATGACAAATTATTAGGCTTGTTGCCCTTATACGTCCTGAAATTAAGTAAATAGTCGCATAATTTTACTCATGTGGAGTGCAACCTTGATTTGACACACCAATTAAAATCTGACAAAGTAAATCTAAGTAATTCTGATTTTGAGTTGAAGGTACACCTTCTGTGCCAAATTTTAATACATTTGCTATGAATGCATTTTCGATCCACAGTTCAAAAATGGAAATGAAAATGCTATATTTGATTCTATTAGCCTCTCCGCTGGGTAAGGACGAGCAGTAAACTTCATAGGTGCAGATCAAAAATTGGTTACAAATTCAAAGAATTATTATTTATTTTTTTTTTTTAAACTTCAGAAGATAAAAAGAATGTGAGTTTTAAGTCTAAAATAAGATGAATTGCTCTTTCATTATATGGTCAATTATTGAAGCTTAAAAGCTTCAGAACTCATCAGGACATTGCAAAGGGACAAGCAGAGCTCAATCTTATAAAAAGGCATACCCCTATATCGGCTTTCTTTATTTCCAGAAGGCCAACTTGAAGAGGGCTCTTTGAATGGTCATTGGTAGGATTTTGACATACTCTAGCTGATCAGTTTGGTCAAGAATTTGCGACTTTCATGTCCCTCTTTTTACATTCTAAACCTCATAAAGGGTAAAAATGAACTTACAAAGCATTTGTCACAGTTGTTAGGAGAAAAATTCCGACAAAGGAAGCGAGTAAATTAATGCAAGTTTCCTGACTTCCATCTTTGGCAGATACGTCTCCCATGTTTCCGCGAATAGCCTACAACATAGAATAGAAAAACATGTAAAGCAAACTCACTTTACCTGCACATTTTTACTGATTATACATATTTTGATTGAAAACAAACAGTTCAAACTTAAGCACACAAGAGAGAAATATTGAATGTTTTGAAACAAGAGAGGCCCATTACGACAGAATTAAATTAAGTAAAAAATCTTTTAAGTTGGAATTTTCCTCCAATCCCATGGTATCCCCATGGAAACAATATTACGGCAATAGATGCGCATTAAGCTGGGATATTGGATTCCACTTGACTGAAATTCACTTATCTTGAAACTGTCATCGGGTGTTTTTGGTGGGTTGCTAGCAGTGAGGTGAGGGAATTACTGTACGTAGATATGAGAAAATTCCTCAAATATCCAATTGGCAAGTTGCGTGGAAAAATTAGAGGGCTAAGAGAAGAAGTTTTGAAAATGAAAAAGTTAGTTTGTATAAAATAAGTAATGGATAGTTTAAAAAAAAATTACGGAAAACGATATGAGGGAAAAGTTTTAAAATCTGAAAAACAGAAGAAAATACGAGGTTTTTTTTTTAAAAAAAAAGAGCCTAGAGTGTATGTTTTAAAGACTATGCAGTGCTATCTTGCCTGTGGTGTGATAACGTTAAGTACAAAAGCCATCGCTTAGATTTGCTTAGTGATGTCTGATAACCAAAGTCTTGAGCGTTATTTAAGCAAATTTAACTTACGGTTCAAAAACTTGCCAAGCAAAATGCTTGCCTGAGCATTAATCAAATATCATTAGGCGAATTATAGGCTTAGGAAAATTTGCCAAGAACAAAGAAAATGAAAATTCGATATTGGTTGGAGAAATGAAATTACTGATGAAACTGGGCTTTTGATTGGATATTGTAGACAAATTGAATTTTTTAGAAAAGACACATATTACTCAAGGTGATTTGTCAAGCTCAAGTGATAAGGTCGAACTGGCATGCAATATATCGCATTGATTAGGTCCAAAATCTTGGCAGATTTTGAATTTTTAGCAAAAAAAAGGACGATGGCCCCTGCGCATAAGCCTAAGGAATTATTCTTAACCCAAAAACTGGCATTATTCAGAGAAATGAAAGCAGAATAGTATTAGGAAAAAACCTCGCATTCGATACAGAAATTGATGGGTGATAAAAGGCTATTGTCTTTTTTTTTGCTAAAAATTCAAAATCTGTCAAGATTTTTTACCTAATCGATGTGATATATCGCATTCCAGTTCAACCACGCCATTTGAGCTTGACGAATCACCTCAAGCCAAAATTGGCATTACTTGGACATCTTAATGAAACGAAGAAATTGAAGGTGGAAGCATTTTTGATTAGGTACCAGTGAAGAAATTCTGGAAAAATAGAGTCACTAAAATTCAAACCTTCACTCTCTTCATGCTCAATGCATTGTTTTCCTGGAGAAACAATGGAATGTTCAGTTTAACAGCTAAATTTTTGAACAAAATAGGTTGGAAAGTCAGCAGAACGTTGGACATCTACTCATCAGGAGAAAGAAAACTGCAGACCTGATGCTGGGTAATAGCTGCTCTTGTAGCTCCTCCAGCAACACCAACAATAGCTTTTGCAGACTGAGATGCACAGAGTATTATTGTAGTATAGTTAGGAACATAGGGCAAAAGCATTTCTGCTAACATTGCAATATCGTTGAGCACATCAGCCATAAGTCTCCAAGCTTTGCACTCTGCATCAAGTCTTGATCTATTAATGGAAAAAATTACTAAATATCATCATAATGTACTAGGAAAAACGACAAATATATTGTTTTTCAAAAATAAAAATAAAAAACCTAACAAGAGCGATAATAATTTTATATTATATTTTTTTAAAAAACAGGAATTTCGGGATCCTCGGTCATAGACAGAAAAGCAGGGATTTGGGCAGCCTATGCCATTGTATTAGAATTTTGAATTTTCAGGCATTTTTTCAAGGATTTGGTTATATCCCAGATTTGCTAGATAAAAACTTGAAAAGTAAAAATTTACCAAACTTATAATGAAAATGTGTGATTCTTCAACTTTGGAAGAAGATGTGCATCAAAATTCTCAACTTCACCCCTCACAATTTTACTTAAAAGATAATAAAAATGTCAACCTCCAGATTATATATTCAGGCTCATTCAAACAAAAGTACAATCTTTAAAGTCTTTAAATAAAGTTAAAAATCCTGTTTCAAACTTTGGTTGAATAATGTTTACGCTCGCTGGACTATTCAGCAAAGCCTGTCTAAATCTGCAGAGGGGCTAACTGTGGTAAACAGGGTGTCTAAAGAAATATATATATTAAGTCGCTTTACAACGCACTCTGGCGTTCTACGACACCCAAACGCCACATATGCCTGTCTTCCCAGAGGTTATCGGGCAACTGACACCGCAACATCCCTTCGTCAACGCCCTGCCACCAACCCTTTACGGGACGTCCCTGTCGCCTCTTCCCAGGTGGTACCCAATCCAAAACTTGTTTGGGCAACCTCTCCTCTGACATTCTTTGCACATGTCCATACCAGCATAACTGCCTGGACATGACGTCGTGCACGATATCTTTCTCAACCTTCATCACCTGGCGAATTCTCTCATTACGGACACGGTCCCGTCTCGAAATCCAAAGACAAATAAATCAACAGTGAAGCTACCGACCATGTGTCTTGTTTGCTGTGTTTAAATTCTTTGCACCCATTTTATTTTTTTTTTTTTCAGTGAAAACAAATCAATATCATTCCTTAAAGTTTTCACAGAGTTTTCATTGGAGAGAAAAAAAATCACAAAAGTTTTCAAGAACAACGTTGAGTGATTTTCAAATTAAAAAATAAGTAAAGTTTTAAAATAAGCTCCTTTGATTAAGATTAATGATAAAAAATCTCACTGTTACTGTTAATTGAAATACCTTTTTGGTGCAGAAACATTTTTCATGAGAGTTGACATAGTATTACTCCACCATTTTTCAAGGAGAAAACTTCTCTTCAATGCAATAATTGTCTCTTTATCATTAATTTACACTCGTTACATTATTATCTCAATCAAGGTAACAATAAAAATGGCATATATTAGTAAGGAGAGAAGCAAAAATGACCATCAAATGGAAACAAGAAACATTCTAGTGAGAACTACGAGAAATGTTGACATGGGCTGGGGTTGGGATAGCTTTGAGTTTAGGGCTGTCGGATTTTTCAACAAGTTACCCAAAGAATTGAAAGAAATCTCTATCAAAGCTGAGTCGTTGTTCATTAAGGTATTAAGGTGATTCGATGGACGCCATATTTTGTGTCAGAACGACATGCGATATATCGCATCAATTGGCTCTACTTTTTCAGCTACTAATCATTTTTCTCGAATTTTGAGATCGCAATTCTGTTGTCGAGAGACTAAAGCACTTGCTTACCAATTTTTACAAAAAAATTCAACGTAATAAAGGCATAGTTTTTTTAGAGGAAAAATATAGCATTCGATACTGATAACAAAACTGCACTCGAATGCGATATTTTTCCTCTAAAAAAACCACGTCTTTATTACGTTGAATTTCTTTGTAAAAATTGGTAAGTGAGTGCTTTAGTCTCCCGACAACAGAATTGTGATCTCAAAATTCGAGAAAAATGATTAGTAGCTGAAAAAGTAGAGCCAATTGATGCGATATATCGCATGTCGTTCTGACACAAAATATGGCGTCCATCGAATCACCTTGAAAGAGCACTTTTTACAAAACCCTCTCTACACCTTGCAAGAGTTTTTAAATTTGTAAGATTACGCTTTTTTGTAACTTTTTCTAATGTGACTTGTATTGAGCCTTTCTGTTCAGGCTAATGTACTAATCTTTACAAATAAATAAATAAATTAATCATTTCTTTGGTAGAAATATAGAGAGCCTCACCCTTTCCACCAAGCGAAGGCAATTCTTCCCGTCATGCCTGTTCCGTCCTTGAGGATCCAAGTTACAGCTGCGGCTAGAGGGGTTGCAGCTGTGTCACCTACTCCGACTCCTTTCATGATTGCATGAGTGGTGAGGCTCCCACATATTGAGCTGCAGAAAGCCTAAACACAAATCAGAACGTTCATAAAAAAACTGAAAGTATCCAGGTTCTACTGGTTATGATAATAATGTTTTTCCTGACTACAACTTCAGTAAATACATTGTAAAACTATAAAAAAGGGAAAATAACAAATGACAAGCATTGAGACTTTGCAGGTGTCTGAAATTTGATAAATTTAGTTTATAAGAAGAAAATACTGGATGAACTGATCACGAGGATACCCTTAGTTTATAAATTGAACTACTATTGGAGGAGCTATGGCTAAATGATCTAATCTACTAAAATACATGTGTTTAAATGAGAAATGCTGCCAAATGACATCACTAGGCAGTGCATTTTCTAACTTTTAAATGTATTTTTCTGCTACTTCCCATGTCAGAAAAAAAGTATAAAAAATACTGCGAATATGCTCTTTAAGCACTCTCAGATGAAGCAATAAAAAATTTGCGTGCAAAGTCCCCATTGCATGAACTTGTGACGAGGAAAAACTCCAACTTAATGACAATTTGAGCTGCAGTGATAGGTATTGTACGTTTCAATCTGTATAGGATTGAGAGTTCCATTTTAATCTTACAATAAATCTTGATCAAGGAAAATAGTAAATTCTAACTTTGAAAGACTATCTCTCAAAATTTCGTTCTTTGAACCATCACCTGAAAATAATCATACCTACAGTTTACGTCAACATATTTCTAACTTTCATAATTGAAAAAATGGAAGTTAAATGCAATAACAGACATACTTGGACCGTGTCCCAATACTGATAGGACCAATAGTCATCACTAACAGTATATGGGTAACCTTGCGGTAAAAAAACCTCATTGAAGAATTGCTTGAAAAATAGTAAAATGTTTGAGCGCTGGCTGCCACTGCGAACTTTAGACTCATCTATTCGGATGACAGAGTCTTGGTCTGAAACCACAAGTAGAAAAGGCATCATTTATTAGGACACAAAGTTGACAACTGGCGAATGAAATGAGTAAACTAAATTACCAATACATTCAATGCACTCCACAGTTGATAAAAACTGTGCTTATGAGAGAAATTCTAAACAAATGGGTAGATATGTTGGTTATTTTCTGTGTAAGGGCCAGTTGTGATAAGATGAGAATGTATGCAAATCATCTAAGTATGCCTCACTTTATTTGAACCAATCTGTCATAAACTTAGAGCTTTTGTTTCATGGAAATGTGTGTAAAATTTTTTACTTCCCACAAAGTCTTAAAACATTTCAGCAGTTCCATTATTTTAGATAGTCGCTGTCTCTAGATTCTAACTTCAAAAGACTATTTCTCAAAATTTCATTCTGTGAATCATTACCTGCAAACTGTCATACTCACCATTTATGTCAACATATTTCCAACTTTCATTAATGAGAAAATTGAAGTTAAAGCAGAAACAGACATACCTGGACCATGTCCCGGTGATTTCATTGGATATTGCTCATGCTCTATTTTAGTTTTCCAACTTTGTCAAGGTAAAATTCAAAGGGCCAATCTTGGCTGGCAAGCCTAATTTTTAGGAGCCATCCATAATTTGTTTAAGACCGAAACGGTTTTTCATCAAAGTGCATATTTATGATAATGGCGCATGAAACTTTGCAAGGAGCGCAAATTAATACAACCGGAGTGTAAAACAAGCCTGTCGTAATGCTTCACTTATTTGTTCCTGTTTTGAGCTGCACCCCACAACACCTTTACTGAGTAAGGTGCTCTATCACTGCTTCAAGAATTCAGGATGGTTTGTGTCTGCCTTTATTCAGCACACTTTAGGAATGATGCTTGGTGAAGTTTTCCGACTTCACCAACTGCTCTACTTGCAACTTAACTTTTTCCCAAGAATTATTTTCCCATCTTAAATGCTGGAGTCTTGAGATAGCTGAGGTGCTGATTTGAGAGATCTCTCCTTCCCCTCCCATACATAATTGGCAGTTGGTGATATATAGACGGTGAAATTCTCAAACCGTGTATCTCAGCTTGCGACGTTGCAGACTTCCTGTCATATTATATTTTTCACATGGAAAACTACTCGACTGCAATTTTTAAAGATGCCATGATTTTTCTTCTGTGGGGAGAGAAAATTCTAAGATAACTTTTAGGGATGATTTTGATTTGTACACTTGTAAAGAAATAAAACAGGAAAGGAAATTTTTAATTCCATAAATGAGATGCGTGGTTTGGAAGTTTCACCGTCGATATACTCTTACGATTACAAACCTGCAGGTTTCACGTAGACTGATTCTGCTCCTAGGCAGCCATATTTTTCTTTCAGAAGAATTTCTTGCTCCATTTTTAAGTACAGAGATGATGAGTGCAAATGATACCTGTTCTTTGAAAACTACTGACCTGAAATATGGGAAAAGAATAAATTAGAACAAGGTCGTTAAGAAAAAAGCAACTGAATAGAAAGAAAGAAAAGCAGACTAAGTATAAATGAATTGTTCAGTTCTTGCCCCTACACCCATTTAAAGAAAAAAGAGTTGTATAGTTGCATCCGACAGAAGCAGTTATCCTGACATAAACTCATGAGGGAGATGTTCAGTTTCAAAAACCTTGACAGAGGTTGATACATTGCCTATGAGAATGGAGAGGCCATCACTATACGTTCCTGTAACGTCACGCTAGTGGATGAAACTCGGCTGCAATTTAACATGTGCACTTATGGGAGAACGCCTGACGCAAGTTTCTTTCGGGCCGATATCTTCTCGGAGGTTGATCTGATGCAAAAATTCATAAGGACCTTTTCGATAGAGGATGAAATTCCACTTCAGAATACTAAACTAACCCATATTTGACATTGTCTAATAATTGAGGAAATGAAAGCGTAATACCAAAAAATGTTGCTCAACTCAGATTCAAACATGCCACTCACGCAACTTCGGCCAGTCGAGGGCCACTCTGAATGGTCCACGCAGCAACTGCCTTACTCAATGCACCGATGACCCGGAGATGCTTGTTGTTTTCGGTAAATATCTACAAGCTTGACATCACAAAACTGACTTGTTACGGCCTCCCCATTCTCGTAGGCAACAATTGATATAAAGTCTGATTGCAGTTGGTCAATATGAAGTTTCGTCCTGACAAAATTGACAGGAGAAATTTAAATATGCATTGAGTCAATAAGTTAATTTCTGAGGGTTTGCTTTTGATTGACTGGTACATGCAGTTCCATAAAAGACCATGTTCTAGAACTGATCTGTATACATAATGACGTACGATTCACCGCACTGCTCTTTGATCAGAGGTCTAGAACATTTCTTGAATACTTGCTCCAATGCGGAAAAAACCTGGTGGTGGAAAGTAGGTAGGTTTCAATCGGCTGAGGTAAGCTGCAAGAACAGGCAGCCATCCAGGAGCGGAAGATGAACAAAATTAATTACTTGATATTAACAACTGCCAGAACTTTGCAATGACAAATTGCATGCAAATGTGGCAAAATCTGGAAGGAGATAATGGCAAATCTGAATACATACATACCAACTCACACTATGGAAGCTGCCAAACGAAAAGTGTCCAAAACTTTTATAGAGCTCACAAGGTAAGTAAGTAACTTACACTCAAAGTACCAGCACGTACTCCGCACCCACTTTGTTTCGGTATCAACTAATTGTAGAGAAGCCACATTTCATCCGGTTAGGTGTCATAAACGGCGCACAAAAGAGAGAGAACATGAAATGAAATGTATCATATGTAATGTAAACAAAAGCACATGTATATTTGAGAATTATACGTGAGCAAGTAAGATGTTATTCAATGTTTTCATGCTGATAAGAGAAAAGAGATAAAAAGAATAACACGGTGACTCCCTCCCCCTCCGCAACCAACCAATAACAACAACCGACGCTGTGAATGATCAGATGATCAGACCCGGGTAATTTGAATTTGTGGGCCTCCATTTAACAAGACGTATTTCTGCCAAACTCACATGAGCCGCGGCCCATGGCGGCAAATTTAGGGGGCGGCAAATTTTGCAATTTTTTTAAACGTAGGTATGAAAAAAATCGGATTCAGAAAAAAAATTATCAACGAGAAAAGGGGACAAAATCTCTTTTCTGAGAGTATAGTAATTTCTAATTTTGTCGTTTTTCGGTGATACAAGAGACAGCAACTTTAATTAGTCGAATTAAGAGAGGAACTAAACACGCAATTTGACCTGGAGCTCAGCGCAGAGAGGAGGAATGATGACGAGGACTTGAGATGAAAACGACAAGCCCTCGGCGTGGCGGTAGGCATGTAACACATATTAGCGCCTACAAGACTGCATGAATACTTCACGCATTGCGCCAAACAGTGCGGTCAGGAGCGGTTGGCGTAAAACGTATAGGGCCTACAAGATTACAGGAACACTTCACACATTGCGCCAAACACAGTGCGATCAGCGCGACGCAGCGGCAGAAGTTAAAATTATTAAACCACATTTATGTTTGTTCTTTCATAATTTTTTGGTTCATTTCTTATAAATGGGGGACCTTGTCCACACAGAGATAGGTTTACGGAACTTAACTTTTGCGCAAAGTTCCGTGAAATTTTGCTAGTAATGTTGACAAGGCTTTCGCAAAAAATGTATCCAACACGAATGAACGCGTCTTGGACACCCTTCCCCCTCTGGCATTTTCACTTGATGGTTTTTATTGATGTTTCAGAACGAATGAGAAGGGGGCGGCAAGTATAGGTAAATCCCTCACTATGTGCATTAAGACATGTCCCTGAGACCAGGCCCGCCACATCCCATCTCGGGCCCTGGTACCAGTTTTAAGGTCCGGGCCCCAAGCACGGAGGGGGGGNGGGGGGGGGGGGTCCGAGGGGCATCCCCCGAGAAATTTTAGAATTCATACGACTAATCGGACGCATTTTGAAGCTTCCATAAAGAATTTTTCCATCAATTTATGCGGAATAATTATGTTTTATTTTCTACTTTCAGCACAAAATACTTGCGAATTGTTGCATTCAAAACATCTGGAATTTTTTTTTTTTTTTTTNTTGCGGGGGGGGGGGCATATGATACTATTTTCAGTTCTAAGAGGGCCAGGCCCCCCTGGACTCCCCCTTCGTTTGTCTATGGCAAGGGAGTTGAGCCATGAGCCATTGAAGTCGAGGACGCCCAGACTGGAGACTCTTAGCATCTGACGACGGAAAAAAATGAAACGCAGTCACTAAAAATATCCCTCTGTACTGAAAATCTTGAAAATAGATAGAAATTTTCCAAGAAGTATACTTCTTTGAAAATTTAAGAAGAATTCTACAGTGCCCCAGCGTGTTTCTGAAAATCTATTCACCTTTTGCGAGATTTTTAGGGTACATTTTTCACTTTTTCTTACGAAACAAGGGTTGCATGTGAATTCGTAATGGTTTTTCACGGGTAACACGGGCCTCCTCCGGGGCCCGGGCCGCGGTACCAGGGAGCCAGTATCCCCGCCTTGTGGCGGGCCTGCCTTCATGCACGCTGGGCTTGTCAATTTCCTTTGACATTTTGGCAGTGGTGAATGCATAGCTAAAGTGCGCTCCAGCTAGAATTGTATATGTATAGCAAATGGGTAATTATTATAGGAGGATTATAAATGAACAAGTGGTTAGAAATGAAAACAAAATAATATGAACTATGCAAAACGATAATCCGGGTATCGGAACTTGGCTGTTTTGAAAACGCCTTCAAAAGCGGCGTGATACCTCACGCATTCCGGAGAGTTCAAATAGTTGTATCATTGCGCCGTAAGTATGTGACGGAAGATTGAAATGGAGATAGCCTCCATGCACGCTGGGCGTGCCGATTTCCTTTGACATTTTTGCAGTGGTCAATGCGCTTAAGTGCGCTTCAGCAAGAATTGTATTTAGCAAATGGGTGGTTTTTCTACGAGGATTATAATTAAACAAGTGGTTAGAAATGGAAACAAAATCATATGAACCATGCAAAACGATTATTCCGATAACGGAACTTATTGGCTGTTTGGAAAACGCCTTCAAATGCGGCGTGATACCTCACGCACTCCGGAGAGTTCAAATAGTTGTATCATTGCGCCGTAAGAATGTGACGGAAGATTTAAATGGAAATAGCCTCCATGCACGCTGGGCTTGTCGATTTCCTCTGAAATTTTTGCAGTGGTGAATGCATGGCTGAAGTGCGCTTCAGCTAGAATTGTATTTACAAATGGTTGGTTTTTCAAAGAGGATTAAAAATAAACGAGTGGTACGGAATATA
Organism: Bemisia tabaci; assembly: GCF_001854935.1. NCBI lineage: Eukaryota > Metazoa > Arthropoda > Insecta > Hemiptera > Aleyrodidae > Bemisia > Bemisia tabaci. Next base: position 300,603 of record NW_017547141.1, on the reverse strand, counting down.
ACAAAAGAATATGAACTATGCAAAAGATAATCCGAGTATCGGAACTTGGCTGTTTTTAAAACGCCTTCAAATGCGGCGTGATACCTCACGCATTCCGGAGAGTTCAAATAAATCTTCGAACGAAATTTCAAATATTTTTTTTATGCAAACTGATTGCGGTATAGGCGCGGGTCGTAAGGCAGTAAGTTGGAATGTTTTAGCCAACGTGCGTTAAAATCAGCATCAAGCTGAAAGTCTCATTACTATACAGTGTTGCACCATTCAGAGTATCTCTTGGAGGGCAAATTGTGCTCATGTGAGCTTTTCCCCTCTATATTGAGATTCTCAGCTTTATGCTGATTTTTAACCCACGTTGGCTAAATAATTCCAACATACTATTTTTATTTCTCATTTGAACTTACATTTCTCGGCATATATGAAATAACCGGTAAAATTCTAAAACCACTCAAAACGACCGAAGAATATATCACTGTCCGTACGATCCTCAACATCGACCCTGAGAAACCAGCCTTCCGTCTCTCGTCTTCACATCATCATTAGAGGAAAGAAATTCATCATTTCCGTCGAAATGCAAAACTGTCCTTCTGTCGTTATCTTATCGTTGGAACTAACCATGCAATCCATTGCAATTTTGCAATCTTTCCTCGTGGTGCTTGCATGGAAAACGCGTTAACCGTCCCAGGAAGTTGTTCGATTGGTTCTCTTTCTTATGGAAGAAAAAATTATATTCTTTATTTCATACACTACATTCAAATTCATACAATTTTTTAGCTAAAAAATGCAATAGTTTCTGTCAATATCCGTAATTCAAATCTCGCGAAGCTACAACTTTGAGTATTTCTAGGATTTACAAAGATTGTGAACTTTTTTTCTGTTTTCAGCACTTTTTTTTTTTAGCAAACTTTGGATTCGTAATTCAAGAAAAAAAACCCAGGTAGAGTCTGAAATATTGTTTTTTCTATTAAGATTCGTAGTTAAGGACGTACTATAGATATTGTTTCATCATATCGTATACTTATCACACATTTTGAACAGTGGCGTGGCATGTTTTGCGATGTATGGGGTGTTCGCAGCGAACACCTTCATAATCGATTCTTTACCATAACTTCAAAAGGGGAAATATCGATAATCGATCATTCACGCCTTGCCTCTGCATAAAATGTTCCGATCAACTAATAAGTTGGTGATCATACTGCATGTTTAGCAGAACGCTTTCTTTAAACGCTTTCTTTTTTATTTTCTTTGAACCTTTCTTTAAAATATGTTATTAAAATTTGAAAGCGTGAATAATACATCCAGGTATGGTTGCGAAAGTCTGCAGTAACCACTCAATTTTATATGTTTTTCCCAATCAAGAGTTCTTTGGTAACTTACTTTGCGGATCTAACAATACACATGATGATCAAAGTTCTTCGGTGTAAAAGTGGGATTTATTTCATGGTGAAAATATGTAGAGAGATATTTAAGTAATTGTAGTGTTTCAAACGTTTCACTCGAGGATTATTTTTTCATAAAATATTAACAGATTTTTTCGCTGAGCATTTTTTAGTGAAAAGAACACTTAAAAAAAACCACATAAGATTATGTAATTAAATATATTAAAATTCAATGCAAAAATTGGCAACTTTACTGACAGGGATAGTGTTTTTCTCAGTCTCTTCTCAGAAATGAATTTTATAACTTTTATTCTGATTTTTTTTATTCCCTCTAACATTTCTGTTTTGCGTTCAAGTCTTTCGGTGTATTTCAGAGTAGTCGTCACCTCAAGTCACTTTTAAAAAAATATTGATCTGCTAAATTAAATGTAGCTCACAAGACCCTTTCCATATATGAAGTCAGGCTTTCTGCCTCGATTTTTTGACCATCCTTCTCCCCTCAGGTGACTCATGCGAGCTGTATATTTGAGGCGCTGTCTTTTGAATCCTCCTTTAAAAATTACGTTAAAAATCCTCGCCGATTTGAATCGAAATTTTCCTAAAAGTGGAAGATTTGCGCCATTTTACGCTGAAAATATGTTCAGCTGTACCACACTCTCCCCTCTCCATCCCTAGGTAGTGTCGAGCACCCTCTTGACCCTTCCCCTCCCTCCAGAACCTTGACCAGTACCAGCAATGGACGGCCACATGCAGTTTCAGAATTAGTTCAGTTTTTCTGACGGATGGATTACGGAAAGACGTCTGTCGAGGTGGTTTTTCATCGAAGTGGCATGCCATAAAAATCGATCCTATCGAACATTGACATATCGGTTATATTGATCGTATCAACATTCGTCATATCGTTTACATTTGTTTAATAACTCTATTGGGTTTATTTATTTTATATTCTTTAGTAGATTGTATTGTGGCTGTTGTAATAAAGATTATTATTGGTGGAACTAATTTTTCTGTCACAGATAGGTAAATCACGTCTTTCGGCACCTTTTTCGCCTCATTACTGTTATCCTCGGACTTCTCCTTCTCTTTTTCATTTAACTTTTTATCCATTTTCCCCCTTCGTCTTCTTTTTTCCCTTTCTCTTTTTTAAACTTATATTACCAATATACCAAGTTGATCGTGATGATGCCATCTTTAGATTAGCGGTTTCGGGCCATATTAGTATCAACATATCATGGCATCAATATGCTGCCGGGCTAAGGAAGAACGCCGTATGCGCCTTAAGACGCTGCCATATTTCCTCCAATAAACTACGAGTTTATTGGACAAATTGTGAATATTTCTCTCCAAAATTTTCGGACAATTTTGTTGGCAATTTAATCTAGAATATCTGAAAATTTCAAGGAAAGATATTCAAGAATATCCTTGAAAACGCATGATTTATATGGGAAACTTGGCAACATTTGAATTTTCATACGGCACTCTTCCTTAAGATCTTGATACACGATCAAAGTCCCAAACTAATTACCATCAAAGTGTCGGGAGTTACCAGTCTTAAAATCATTAATTTGCTTAGTTTTTCAATGAAAACTAGGCAGAAATGTTTCCTGTGGCAGGAAATAATGAATGGTGGTACTCCATTCTGATCAAAATTTGACGGTCCGTCCAATTTTGATCAAAGAGGACTGTTGCAAGGCGACCATGAGTCATCTAAAGGTCTACTTTGATCAGAATCGGTTCGGAATTTGATCGTGTGTGCAGACCTACAGCACGGCAGTATGGTACCGACAAGATAACATGATACAAAAATGGCACGTGCATGGTACCAACATTATTCCATGTTGTTTTCATGCATGTTTCACCCACCAACATGCTCATTCTCATCTGGGTATTTTTTAAATGTTGCCGTTTTCTGCACTGAAAAAAAATTCTCGGCGTTTTTACCAAGGTCCGTCGGTAACTTTACCATCTCACTTTTTTTTACCAATTATTGGTAATTTTACCAAGACAGACTGGTAAGCTTACCTAAAAACCGGTATTTTTACTGTTCTTTTCAAGTAAGAATACCACTTTTATAGGTAATCAATTCCGGGTAACTTTGCCATTTATCTCGGTAATTCTACCACAGCCGATAAAAAATATCGGCGTTTTTACCAAGGTCCAGTAAAATTACCGAGAATGTTCAAAAATGTTACCGAGATTTCTCGATAAAATTACCAATTGCATAAATGGTAATTTTACCAAGAAAAAACTGGGATCAAATAGAACCCCGAATTCTTGGTAATTTTACCCTTTTCTTGGTAAATACACCGAAATTTTTTTTTCAGTGTGTGTGTCGAGAAGTCTCCGGGCCAGTGAGCGATGTCCGACTCCGAGAACCCGGAGCCCGCTCGGGTGGCGGAAATGGTGGAAAGCATCCGGGAGTGGCTCTTCAAGCAACCGCACTTGCCCCACATCGAGGACCGGAAAGTGCTGAAGAAGTTCCTGGTCAACTGCAAGTTCCGGCTCCAGCAAACCAAGTCCAAGATCGAGAACTACTACTCTGCCAGGACGGGGTTCCCGGCTGTGTTCCAGGAGAGGGACCCGTGCGCCCCGGAAATGAGGCTCGCCGCCAGGGCCACGCCCTTCTTCCCGCTCCCAAGGACCACGCCAAAGGGACGCAAAGTCGTCATCTGCAAGTTGGACTGCGACCCGGACGAGTTCATCCCTTCGGACTACATGAAACGCATGTTCATGGTAATGTAGTACATAGTGGTTATGATCTTAGGAAACGGTGTCCCCCAGGGGTCTAATTCTCCTCCTCTCCCTTCAGAAAAATTGACCTATGATGTTGCTGATAAGCACACTTGACCCCCGCCCTGGTAAAAATTGGCAGTAGAATCTGTGTTCCAAAATACCATAGACCTAAAGCCGGCTGTAAGATTTCCAATAGCTTCTGTAGCCGGCTGTATAATTTCTTACAGCCTTTTATAGCCGATGGCGATTAAGCAACAGCCAGACGATAAAGTTTATGCTGAACGTTATTAAATACGGATACTAGGACTAAGTAAGTTTTTGGACTACCGCTCTCTTTTTGTGCCATAGTATCTTGATTTATTTTGCGAGGAAAGCTCCGTACTTTTGAAGGATGCCTGTCATTCTTAATATGTTGGAGCGCCTTCAATTTCTTTGATACTGTGCAATACCTCTGGTGTGAAATAGTTGCTTCAGACGCCGTGGCACGCTGAGGCGCGGCGGGCGGGCAGAGAACACGAAACGCGCATTGGCGCCTACAAAACTAACAGGGATACTTCACGCATTGCGCAATGAGTGAAGTATCCCTGTTAGGTTTGTAGGCGCCAGTACGTCGCCGCCCCGCTTTGTGTTAGGATCTAATATTTAATCTCGTGGAGTCAGCGTTTTTCAACTCATGATTTTGAAATGTTTGCACACTCTGTATGGATTATTCTAATTTTTATTGATGAAAAAAAAAATATGTTTTAAGGGAAAATATAATGTGTGTTTTGTAAATATTAAGGTAGTTCCTTATTAAACTTAATTATTTCCAAAGCACACGAATTTCTACACAATGTCTTATAGCCTTTTGGCCTTGCTTGTCTATAGCCAATGGCGATAAAGTGTAAAGCCCGGCGATAGGAACTATAGCCCGACTGTAAACTTTTTTACAGCTTCGTATAGGCCGGCTATATGATTTGCTCCGCTTTCTACAGCCAGCTATATGATTTTCAATAGCCTTCTTTAGTCGGCTATAAGAACTCCTATGGTATTTTGAAACGCAGCTCTTATCGCCAATTTTTACCAGGGCGATCATCCGGAATAATTGCGACAGCTTGGAGACAAAGTTTCCAATAAATAATTTGCCGATCGGATTTCTTTTTGAGACATTCGGAGTTCCTGTTTTCGTATAATTCTTGTTACGATAGTAAGAATCCCACTGAAAAAATTGGAATTCTAGTTGTCTGAAATAAAAACCCGATTAGGAAATTATTGATATAATGCTCCCATAACCATCCTGGAAAATTCTTTTCCGTGCAGACCTATATCTGGATAGCGAAAAATTCGAAACTTGGGAGTAGAATTCATTTCAGAAACCAAAACATTTCCGCTTCAATCCCCTCCCTCCAACCTTTTATTGGGCCTCAATAAAAAGGACCTTATGAAAAGGTACTTTACCTTTTATGGAACTACGCCCTCTTGCACTTCCCATCCAGGTGTTCGACGTGATGTTCTGCGAAGAGGCCTCAGCCCGGTTGGACTACGAGGTGGTGGTCGACTTCCGCGGGTTCTCCTTTCGGCACTTCCTCAAACTGACGACCGTGGCGAGGACGTTCATGAGCCTCGTCGAGAACGTCATGCCGGCCACGCTCAAAGGCGTCCACTACGTCCACGTCCCGCCGTTCATCGACAAGGTGGCCGAGTTCTTCAAGATGCTCGTCAAACCCAAACTCCGCGAGCGCTTCCTCATCCACAAGGACCTCGAGGCCTTGTACAAGGTCATCGGTGACCAGGATATCCTCCCCAGTGACCTCGGCGGGAAGGAGGCCTCCATTGATGAGCTATGTGGTGAGATATTTACGGAATCCTACCAAGGGCCTATTAAAAAAGGGGGGCGGGGATCTGTGGGCCAATTATGGAAATGGAGATGTTGCATGTGTGAGGGATTTGCGATTTGACCATTGATTCTTATGTAAAAGTTCGCGAGAAACACGATCGTCCCACTGGTTTTCTCTGAAATCAGCTCCCAAGCTTAAAAAAAGCTCTCAAAGTGAGACCAAAATGGAGGGGATATCCCACCCTACCCTGAGAGTCCACCTCTACATCAAGACAAACTCTCCATGCAAAGATAGGGAGCAAATACATTAGCAGTAATGCCGTGTTTTCAGTTGGCAAAAAAAAATTTGGCAGAAAAAATTGCAGTTGGCAAATAAAGTGGCAACCTTGCTAATGTATTTGCTCCCTATCTTTGCATGGAGAGTTTGTCTTGATGTAGAGGTGGACTCTCAGGGTAGGGTGGGATATCCCCTCCATTTTGGTCTCACTTTGAGAGCTTTTTTTAAGCTCGGGAGCTGATTTCAGAGAAAACCAGTGGGACGATCGTGTTTCTCGCGAACTTTTACATAATAATCAATGGTCAAATCGCAAATCCCATGAAATTTATAGGAAAAGCGATATAGACAAAGAAGTCAAAAGAGTTATGGATGAAATATCCTATGAAAGGAAGCGGGTGGTTGCAATGGATAAAGTAGGTAGGTAATAGACTATAACGAACAGCCGGTAATCCAGAATTATGCGAAATGCCTTTATAAATTATAAAGGCCTTATTAAAATATTGAAGGATCGTGCGAAAAAGGCCCAAGGATTGCGCGAATTTTAAAATGAAGTTAATTTAAGGTAGAAGTTTGGCAAAGCAGGAAACACTTGGAAAATTAACGCATTATTATGTTACGCTAGTTCAAGTTAGTTTGTTGACAAATCATCGATGTCTTACTCTCTGATGACAAATGAAGTGTCATGATTGAATATTGGTCGAGGGTATAAAGAACTTACCTAACTTTTCTCGGAAAAAAAAAATATTTATTATGGAGAAACGAGGCAACGTTGAAATGCTAATGCGGCGCGGCACGGCGTCAAAATACAACATGGGCCTTTTAAGTTCTATCATTCGATGCCGCGATTATTGTAACGGCAGTTCGAATATCGCGCCGAACAGTGCAGCCGGCATATATCAGCGCCTGCAAGACTGTAGGAATACCTCACGCATTGCGCCAAACTGTGCGGTCGGCGCACAGCCCATACCAGCGCCTACAAGACTGCATGAATACTTCTCGCATTGCGCCAAACGCAGTGCAGTCGGTCTGTTGGCCTGAAATGCATATTAGCGCCTACAAGAATGTATAGGAATGCTGTTGGACTGTGAGTCATCATTTTTGACTTTCTGCTCAAGTTTTTACCATAATTAAAGGGGAAATATGTATCCTCATTGTAACAATTCAGAAACTCAGATGATATTTAATTTTGTTTTGGTTACATTAAAAGAAAATATAACGAACGGAAACATCGCGTCGAAATTTTCGATACCACCAACCACCATGGTTGCCAGATTAACGCTTGAACGCCAGATTAGCGAATATTCGCGCAATCATGTGAGTGTTCAGTACCAGAGAAATTCGCGCAATCCTACGCATATCCAAAAAGGTAAAAGAGGGGGCATTCGCGCAATTCTATCGCAGCCCCAACGGTCACCCACGAGACACCCTTTGGTTAGTCCATAATTTTCTCCCTTAGTTTATAAGAACCACCAAACCACCTATTTCAATCAATAAGATCGCTCTATACTCCAGTAAAATTCCCGTAAAATACTCCATAATATAAAATTTAATATTTTTAAATAAATATATTTTTAAATACTTCTTTTAATTATTTTTTGAAAAAAATATGGTTCTACACTTTTTTATTATTCTTAATTTTTTAAAAATATTTTTAAACTTTTGGAAAATTAATTGATTTTTCGGTTGATTGTTTTAATTTGTTTTCCAGACGCATACCAGAGGAAAATCGAGTCGTACAAAAAATGGTTCGAGGAAGAAGAAAATATCCGATCAAATGAGGATCTACGACCTCCGTCTTCAACTAACTCCTGGCTCATGGGGACAGAGGGTTCTTTCAAACGATTAACTGTCGATTAAATTGAACACTCAGGGGAAAGAGCTTTCACTGAAATATTGAGCTCCTAATTATTTTTACAGAATGTGATAGAGCTGCAAAATCAAAGGTGTGCATCAAACTGTGTTGTCAGGCTGGAGGGGGGTTTATGAGTCATGGATGAAATTTTTGGTCGGTGCGAGTTTCGGAAACGTATTGTTAGTGTTTAAACTTTGTTTTTAAAGTAACCACTGATATAGCATTTCAATGCTTAATGCGTATAAAAGGTCACTTTGAATCCTTGAGGAAAACCTTACATATTATGTTGAATGTAAAATTACAGTGATGCTTGCAGTATTACTCGATTAATTTATGAATATTTATGCCCATTTGTAATATGTATGGTTGCCTTGAGTCACCGAGTAAACCTTCTAATTGTCACTCTTGTGTGTGAACTAATCTTTATCAAGTCTCATCGCTCACTTCAATCTCAGACTTTACTTCTAATCCCGCACCAATACTACCGTACTAAGGAAAAACGCCGTTTGAACGTGTGAGAGTTGCCAAATTTCCTTCGATAAAATTTTTATTTTTGGGGAAAGTTATGAATATTTTTCCTTTAAATTTTCAGAATCTTTTGGTGGAATTGCGAACAAAATTATCTGAAAAATTAGGAGGAAAATATTTATTCATAAATTTATCAGGAAATTCGCATTTTATCACAGGAGATTTGGCAACGTCTGAAGGCTCCTACGGCGTTCATCCTTAGTTTGGCAGAATTCAGGATACTGCTCAAGAAGCAACCGAGTTTTTATTAATGTTTAAAGACAATCTCTAGGGCAAGGACGGAGTCGCTGCAAAAAAGAGTGTCACTTTGCCTCTTTTTGGCCAATGGAGTATGACTGAAGTCAAAGAATCTAATAAACCAACCTTAACGTTTTTCAGCATTTAGAGCATCACTTTCTTTTACGTGTGCAACGAATCCGATGTTTTATTCTGTAAAAGCTGAAATATATGAATTCTCGATTATTATATTAGCAAAATTTAACGTGTGATTACAGAGCACAGCTAAATGAAAAGTCCTAGAACACGCATGCTGAGGAGTAATACCATGCAAAATATAGGATTGGTATATAAGTCCAAAATGATTTGTGCTCTTAGATGTCTTCAAATTATATGCGGGATTCTCATTTTTCAACCAAATTATATGTGGGATTCTCCATTTTTGATTATTCAACGGAACTCTACAGAAATTGCTCCATTAAACATTTTGTTTTCGTCGACTAATGTTTCGCTTTCTATTGACGGTTACGCATTGATAAAAATTGGAAAATGCGTTTTTCAGATTACGATGATAAAAGTCTTCAATGTTTTTTAATGTTTTCAAGGATAACCAACCATTAGATCCTATTGAAATTCTCTGTATATTTTCATCGCTTTCTCTAAATAAATCACAGCCAATTGCAATGAAACATTTCAAATAGTTTTCTTTGATTGAGATCGAGTCGGACGTTTTTTAAGGTGATTCGACGGTTGCTATTTTTTGCCAGAGCGATGAAAGATATATCGCATCAATTCGTTTCATAATTTAAAGGTACTTATCATTTTTTTTGAATTTTGAGATCGCACTGCTGTTGTCATTATGAGACTAAAGAATTCTAAGGAGACCAAGAAAAATATAGCATTCGATACTAATATCGAAAGTGCAGTCGAATGAAAAAAAAAAACCTAACGCCTCTAAAAAACCCACGCCTTTAATACATTGAATTCCTTTGTGAAATTAGATACATGAATTCTTTAGTCTCATGACAATAGAAGTGCGATTTCAAAATTCGAAACGAATGACAAGTAGCTGAAATTATGGAACGAATTGATGCGATGTATCGCACGTTGCTCTGACACAAAAAATGACAACCGTCGAATCACCTTAAGCGTTACAATTGAGGTTTTACTTTTTCGCCTTTAGCCATTGATAAGTGAAGAGTGGAAATTCAAAATCTGGAAAGTGTCATCCGGTATTGCTAAAATTGTGCATCTTGCTCCGTAGCGTAAAAGGACCTGAATACTTCCCTTCATTAAATTTTAGTGAAGAAATGTTCTATGAACTTTGAACTTATAGAAACTGGTGCTCAATCGTAGCAACACCTGGAGGCACTTGCCACGTTTTGAATTTATGCTCTCCCTATAAAAAAGATAAAAAAAGCACTTGATGAAAAGATTTTCAGATTTTGATTTTACTTACTCACAGGAGGAATAGAGGAACATATTTTGACAAGCTCGTTTCCACACCACCTTAGGAAAGCCCGATCAGGTAGAGGATACGGTGCTGTTCCTGGAGGTAGAGCTTACAGCGCGGTTTTTTTAACGTGGTGTCGCCAAGAGCCCTAATCCACGGGGAAGGGAAGAAGAAAAGGGATAGGGAAGAGGAAAAGGGAGAGGAAAGAGGAAGAGGGAAAGGGGAAGAGGGAAAGGGGAAGGGGAAGAGGGAAAGGGGAAGAGGAAACAAAAAAATACACTCACCAACGCCGATGCATCCACCTGTCACTTCTCCATGCCGTTTTTTTTCTTTTTTCTTTTTTTCTGCTGGTTTAATGGCTTCGTGTCTATTGCACCTTCAGCCAACTTTAGACAATGTTTAGTGTCCGTAGACATCAGGCTCCATGCTCCAGGCTTTTCTAATTTTCAGGGATTAGGGCCGAGGAGAATCTGTTTCAGCAGATCTACTCGTCAATTCCGTGAAAATTAGACGCCACCACCGGGATTCGAACCCGGGACCTATTGACCTAGAGTCAGACGCGCTGACCACTAGGCCAACTTGGCCGGCATCATGCCGTTTTTGATACTCCTAAAAACAGCTGTGCCCGCAGAAGACGAAAGTAGCGCCCTCCGCAACTGATTATGGAGGAGGAATAAAACAGTATCTTACCTTCGGTTGCGGGAAGATCCAGCAGCAGCAGCAGCACCTGGAACAGAGAATAAAAAAAAGAAAAGAAAGAAAAGAAGGAAAAAAAAATAAAAAAAAAATGCGACGATCCCGGTACGATGGCACCCAGCAGCAGCACCTGCAACAGAGAATAAAAAAAAGAAAAGAAAGAAAAGAAGGGGGGAAAAAAAAGAAAAATGCGACGATCCCGGTACGACGGTGTCCACCAGCAGCGGCCTCCCCCAACTCCGGTTTCCAGCGTCCCGGTTCCTTTCCCACCTCCTCCCTTTTTTTTTTTTTTTTTTTTTTTTTTTTTTTTTTTTNTTTTTTTTTTTTTTTTTTAATTTACCTTCTTTTTTCCTTTATCTTTTTTCTGAGAATACGAGTACCTAAAACGATGATTAATAAAAATTTAACCTGATACGGCCGTAGTAATGATAAAGTACTATAGAATATACCTACAATTTATAATTTATAAGCGAAAAAATTTCAATTTGAAAAATGACTGCTTTATTTAACTTTGAAAAATAAAAATTAAAAATTTGAAAATTAAAAACATTTAGATGGTAAAATCCATTAAAATTGCATATGTACACTCTGTAAAATAAATTAATCGTTGGATCGAAATCATCTCCCGTCAATTTGTCATCCCCCTCCTCCTCACGAAAGAATGTAACTCCATTTCAATGTTGCCAAATTTCTCCTCGCAAATTGCATATTAACAAGGAAAATTAGAGCCATTTCTAACTGAAAATTTCACCGATTATTCCTCGGATTATTTAAGGTGATTCGATGGACGCCATATTTTGTGTCAGAACGGCATGCGATATATCGCATCAATTGGTTCCATTTTTTCAGCTACTCGTCATTTTTCTCCAATTTTGAGATCGCAATTCTGTTGTCAGGAGACTAAAGCACTCACTTACCAATTTTAACAAAGAAATTCAACGTAATAAAGGCGTGGTTTTTTTAGATAGAAAATATCGCATTCGACTGCAGTTTCGATATCAGTATCGAATGCGATGTTTTCTCTCTGAAAAAACCACGCCTTTCTTACGTTGAATTGCTTTGTTAAAATTGGTAAGTGAGTGCTTTAGTCTCCTGACAACAGAATTGCGATCTTAAATTGGAGAAAAATGATGAGTAGCTGAAAAAATGGAACCAATTGGCGCGATGTATCGCATGCCGTTCTGACACAAAATATGGCGTCCATCGAATCACCTCATTATCAAATCGTCGCTTGGCTGACAAAAGGGCGTAACTACACATTGAGGTGATCCCGGAAAAGCATCGATATGTATGGAAGACAGGGCTCATTACAGAGTGTAGTTACCCCCTTGTGTCAGGAAGGCGACGAAATTACGAAGAAAATTCTTTGAAAAATTTCAATAAAAATATCTATGAATTACCCCGAAAACTTCTGATTTATCCAAGGAAATTTGGCAACGGCTGATGGTTTACACGACGCACATTGGTTCCCAGACCCGATCTAGGTGGCATTAATTCGAAAAAATGAATTTTGGAAAAATTAAAATTTGACACCACAGATTGATAGTGCATACTCTCGAGAGTAACTTGGCCAAATATCATGAAGATTGGATCACTAATAAGGAAATGATAAGCACCTAAAGGTGAGGCCGCGAGGTACTTTTAGGCGGACCCGCACCAGTGTTCAGTGTTTACTGTCAGGTCCTATGATTTGAAGTTCATCACACAGAAATAGATGCAAATGTGAAGTGTTCTGTTATGGTGTATCAAAAATATAAGGCATGTTAAAGGTTTATACGTTCTTACTATCTTTCAAAAACGTGTCTATACATCTAGACAAGCCATTAGACAAAGCGTTATTTTCTACTAATTCCAAGCAAATTTTTACAAAAATGGCTCTAGATGAATGTCTTGCGCCGGTTCGCACGCATACAGACCTACTGTAGTAGTTAGTACTAACCCTAAACTTGATTTTAGTGCAATAAAATTCTGCGCATACTCGCGTCCCTGGGGGTTAGGGCACTTTGAATTTCCAAAACCGGCTTTCAAGAAATAAAGAATTGACACACTAAGGAGCTTGCTGCAGATCTCAGATCCTTGGGAATATGAATACTGCATTTTTTACAGGTCATGTGGGTTCTCAAGTCTTCATAATCGTTAAGATGATTATTTTTTACTTTGTCTTACCTCTAGAGAAGCCCATAGACTTACCACAGCTCCGGTTTTTTGACTGGAAATTTTACAATTATGACTCAAAATAAAGGCCCTGCGTAGGTTCGCACACGTGCAGACCGACTGTAGTAGTTAGTGCTGACCCTACACTTGATTTCGGAGCAAAAAAATTCTGCGCATACTTGCGTCCCTGGAGGTTAGCGCACTTTTAATTTCCAAAACCGGCCTTCGAGAAATGAAGAAAATTGACACACTGAGGAGCTTACTGCACTACTGCATGCAGACTCCAGATCTTTGAGGACTGCATTTTTTGCACATCACGTGAGTTCTCAAATCCTCACAATCATTGGGATGATTATTTTTCACCTTGTCTATACCTGTAGAGAAGCCCATAGACTAAAGACAGTTCCCGTTTTTTGACTAGAAATTTTACAATTATGGCTCAAAATACAGAACACGTGGGTTCTTAAATCCTCTCAATCGTTTAGATAATTGTTTTTCACATTGTCTGTACCTTTAGAGAGGCCCATAGACATAGCACTGTTCCACAGAAAAGGAGCTTACTGCACTCCTCGCGCATTATTCCGTGATTGTATGAGTAAATGTCCTCTAACTTAACAACGAATGCTTATTTCTTTCTTGGTTCATGATTTCTTCGTGTTTTTATTCTCTCAGGTTTGTAAGGCTCTGAAATCATCGCAAGCTCACAACTTTGTTTAAAAAAGAAAAAAAAGCAAGTGTGACACCTCACTGTTTTTGATGCGCAATAAAATATTATACCGATGAATATTTTCCTGCTCTTACAGACAGTAATCATTTTTCTTTCAAAATACTTTGTTATTAATTTTGGTTTCTGCTTTCCTTCATTGAGTGAATATACTTCTTGTTCAAGTAATATATTTATGTTACGTATGTTTAAATTGCCGCGTATAATGAATTTAAATGTATTTTTTGAATTATAGACGAAGATCGAATCTTAATTCATAGTTATTCTGATAACATAATAATTCTGATAGCATAATTGTACCATTAAATTACAAAGCTTCAAAATTTCTGTTGGTTTTAAAGCGCGGCGAATCAAGAAATCAGCGAGCATTGAGGTTCAAATAAAATTCTTCTTACGCTGATTTGTCAACACTGTATGAACATCTCGAATAGTGGGATAAGCAGTTTTCTTTGGTACTGGAATTTATTTTCCTCAGGGAAACCACAACATTTAGGAGGTATATTTTACCAGATAATACCAATTCCTGGTTCACAAAATTATACAACATTGCCCACCCTCCCCCCCCCATAAAAAAATTAGTAATTAGAGGACAAATCCTCGTAAATTCATCGATAGTTTTTGATGCTAAATAAAAAAAGGTTGAAAAATATATCAGTCCAGGAATTTAGCCATGCTAAAATATTATTAATGTAGTATTAAGTATGAATTTTCAAGCTAAATGCAAATTTACCACCTTATGCTGAATGATACAGTCAAATTGACTTCAAATTCGTAATTAGCGACCCAAAGAACCCCTAGAAACATATATAACATGTCATCATCAGTGATATTCTAATTAATGCCACCTAGATCGGGCTCTGGAACCAATGTGCGACGTTTTGCCTTAGGACGGCAGCGATGTCTTTCGTGACAACTGAGATTCGTGTTTTGGTGAGGTGTGACTATGCCCCGCCCCTCCTTTTCCAAGTTTTTCCCCCATCGCGACGGGTATTTTGTCATCACCTCTTTGTCAAGACCCAGACTCTCATCTCTCTTTTACTGCCGATTTCCTTCTCATCCGAGACTCTTGAAGAGAATTTTCTCCGATGCCTGTCGCCAAACGGCCAGACAGGGATTCTGTCGAGCGGATGTTCGGCATATCAGGCCACCCGTGCCCCCCTCCCCCTTCCACCTTACCAGGGACTGATCGGAGACGTTGCGTGAAACGTCTAAGGTAGTCCGGTGTGTGAAATTGAAGGTGACGGTTCAGACCTCTACAGTGGCTTGTGATTTTGAGTAGCTAATTTTTCTGTCAAGTTCGGTAGTTCCTCGCTGTTAATTTTGAAACGCTTCTTATCCTGTCCAATTCCACAATGCGATGAGTTTCCTAAGAGTTGACGGTAAATACCACCTGTATTCGTCGTCGTTTGATGCGCTTTCGGTATGGCCCTTCCGTGATACTAAAATGATATTTGTTTCGAAGATATCATTTTGGAAAACAGATTGTTCGTATGTAAATCACTCCGTATTTTTGGTAAGTCGGTTGTGCATAGCATGAAAAATTGGAGTACATTTTGCAATTTGGAACTATAAATTCTCGCCCGGTTTAAAAACAACACATGTGCCATTCGTTTCCCTATGCACATAAGTGTTTTTCCATAAGAGTTAGAATTTATAGTTCCAAATTGCAAAATGCAGTCCAATTGACCCGCGTTGGGTTCAGAAAGGCATTTTTCGGTTGCGGTGTTTTAGAAGCTTCATGGTTAGTTTATACTGAAGAGGAAAAACTATTGAGAGAATATTCTAAACTATTGAGAGAATTTTCTAAAATTTTTAGTTTTCAGCATTGTAAAATTGTAAAGATAATCTACTAAAAATGTTAACGAATTTCATGCGTTTGAGTTAATTATAGTGACCAGTGGCATGGCGTGAATTGCGATATATCGAATGATCTGCCATTTAAACTTATGGTAAAGAATCGATTATTAAGGTGTTCGCTGCGAACACCCTGTCTATCGATCCTTTTCCATAGGTTTAAATGGCAGATCATTCGATCTATCGCAAAGCATGTCACGCCACTGATAGTGACTGAAGTGTTAATGGAGATCCTGAGACACCGCAATCAAGAAATGTCCTCTCTGCACCCGACGCTTCAATTGTCCTTCTCATTAACGAAATGTTTTTACGTACATAATCGCTTGCCCGAGGTATCGGTGAAGGGCGATTTTCCTTTTGATTTCCTCGAGATTTTTTAATCCCGAGAGTTTCGCAATCAGGTTACTATAATTTGTCACTCATCACTGTATGAGTTATCGGCAAACTTTTTCCGTTATACTTTCATGATATTTGGTATAATGATATCGTTTTGATATTAATTTTTATTCTTACCTCTATACTCTCTCAATGTTGATTTGATACGTCAATTGCCTGAACCGCAAGATATTTTAACGATTCGGAGGGGATTAGATGTGGCCCTATACAACCTCTGACTTATGAGGCTTGAAAGAAGGGGGGGGGGTCTCTTTTGACTTTTTCTTTTCCAATCTTATGGGATGATACGGAAATTTTTTAATTCGAGATTGTTTTTGATTTTCTGCGATACTTGTTAAACCTCAGGCTCCAGAAGGCCTTTTTCAGGAAGGTCGCAGTGTTTTGATGAAGGACGACCCTTCAGAAAAATTGCCTTTAACTCGCCGCAAAGTTATCGGCGGCTAAACCGCCAAAAGTTGCAGTTTCATTGTATTAAATCGCAACATTTCTATATTTTCGTTGTTGTATGCAACTTTAGGAATATTTTATTAGACAATTTACACGAATGTTAAGTTATGGCTTTATCTCTTAAGGCATTTAATTCTTTCTTTTACAGTCAATATTTTCCGGTCTGTGCAACATTCGACGAGGCGGTACACGAGGACTGAAAATGTTTACTCTGCATCAGAGCTGTTCCTGACTTTACAGATCATCCCTTCATCACGGTAAGATTTTTCTTATTCTTTCCTGATTTCAGAATTCCAGGGAGAACCTCGCTCACCCGACCAAGCCCCTCTCGAAACAAAATCCTGGCCACGTGTCTGCTCTACGGGAAGAGGGGGGGGGCTATTGAGCAAAGTGACGATACGTAACGATTTTGAGAGATTTTATTTCATAAGGATTTCAAAAGTCCTTCAAAGCTTTATATCCGTGGTCCAGAGAACTTTTGATAGATCGGGGCATCGTAAGGTTGCATCGAATTCACTCTAGCGAAGAGCAACTGTTAATCTTGTTAGCGTAGCAAGCGTCCTTTACTTCCGAAAATTTCCTAGCAAAAGGAACACGAAATTTCGAGGTCCACATATAGTTTCTCGGCAGGAGGAAATTGGCGAAAAAGCATGAATTTTGCAGTTTTAATTTCTCTCTGAAAAGCTTGTCTCGAGTAAAATATCAAAGTACCGGAAATTGGTGGGTATTGAGAAAAACAGATGTCATTTACGGATTCAGCACTAAATATTACATAATATTCAACCATCATATTCCCAACAATTTTTTTTTGCAAACCTGTGTAACTCATTGAACCAAAATACGGCGAAAAAAAGATTTTTCACTAAGAAATTTCAATAAAATCCATGACCGGTTATCATTTTCCCGGATATGTTTTCTAAGGGGCCGCTCAAGTCTTACGTATCGCATTTTTTCCAATTTTTGACCCCCCTCCCCCTTGTAACGCACCCGTAATGCAGACGCCCCCATTTTTGAATTACGTAACGCTGATCTGAGCCCCCCCCCCATTTTCAAAATATCAGGAAACTCCGAGAAAATAGCGTGAAGAAATTCGTGTTATTCTGGAGATATCGCTAGATAACGCTGAACGACGGGGAGAGATCAACAGAGGTGTGAAGGAAGGATCACGCGCCGAACAGTGGCGTGGCGTGCTTTGCGATATATCGATTGATCTGTCATTTAAATCTATGGAAAAGTATCGATAAACAGGGTGTTCGCAGCGAACACCTTAAAAATCGATTATTTATGACAGCTTTCAAATGGGGAAATATTGATCGATCGAAAAGCACGCCACGCCACTGGCGCCGAAAAGATTCATTCGGGAAGGACGGGATTTTCAATAGATCGTATTCGATACATCAAACGGGTGAGATTGTATCGATATCGATTGGTTCAAAACATAAACATAGCCTCAAAAGTAAATTCAAAAATCTGTGAGAACGGATCGTTTGAAACAGATTTTTTATTCTTTTGAGTACCAAATGCCAATGCAAAGTGAAATTGTCAGGAAATTTCTCATTTTCAGCTTTTCCAATTAATATCCTTGGAGTTTGGTTTGAGGTTATGTTCCATTGTTTTGAACCAAACGATACATCGAACCGTTATCGAATACGGTCTATAGATCGTATTCGATACATCAAACGGGTGAGATTGTATCGATATCGATTGGTTCAAAACATAAACATAGCCTCAAAAGTAAATTCAGAAATCTGAAAGAACGGATCTTTTGAAACAGATTTTTTATTCTTTTGAGTACCAAATGCCAATGCAAAGTGAAATTGTCAGGAAATTTCTCATTTTCAGCTTTTCCAATTAAAATCCTTACAGTTTGGTTTGAGGTTATGTTCTATTGTTTTGAACCAAACGATACATCGAACCGTTATCGAATACGGTCTAT
>NW_017547141.1:251147-282086 GCF_001854935.1 Bemisia tabaci | reverse complement strand
AAAATACGTCGTTTCTAGGTAATTTTCAGGCTCCATGTCGCAACGCTGGCCAGTTGGAAAAATCAGGTCCTTCCTTCCGTCTGATCTCGTCGGCGTCGGCGTCGCGTCGTCGAAAAGAGAGCCAGACACCTTGTTTTGCGTAGGAAATCTAGATAGACGACAGCGTCTAGACAGGGTAAGAATGGAATGGAACCGGCCAGAAAAGGCAGGTGGAGCAGCCAAAATTGGTTTCTCGAAACTTCGAAACGGTTACATAAGAGAGAGCGACAAAGAGACTTATCGGTTTCCCGTCTGGGGAAGTGTCTCTGAAACGGCAAGAGTAGGAGGAGGGTCGGGTCCCCACACACTCACACGCACACGTTTTTCGCCAGACCTGAAGTCTCGGAGATTTCAGTTTCAGACCGGCCGAGTACACGTGCCATCCTCCCCCCCCCTTCCAACGACGCCCGGCCTATGGCATTTTCCTTTGCCAGTTGTCTGTCTTGTTCAGAGAATGCCTTCCACTTGCGCGCTGTGTCCGTCCGGTGGCAAGTAGCCTCGCTTAAAATCTGAAATCTGTTCATTTATAAGTATCAAAACGTTTTTCCTACGGTTGTGCCGCCCCTCTTGTAGTGCTTGTCAATTGTTTTCGAGGACATTTCAAGATATCGTGTGTAAATCCTCGCTTAATGTAACCGTGATGAGAAAGGCATTTTCTTTGTGACAAATTCTCGATGTGATCAGTTCACCCATGTGTTAAAACCCCGATTGCACTGCGCGCGCCGGCCATCCGTGATTCTTGTTAACTTTCAGGAGCATTTTCGAAGGCTCCGTTTGCGTTCGTGAGATTCATAAGTGACTACTTGTGCTTGCCCTCTCCTAATCGTGAAAAAGTAGCAGCTTCAGCTATACCTAATGCCGAGTGAGTTGGTCTAAAAACATTCATTTTTCTATGAACACTCGAGTTGTCGGACGGTTGGCTTGCGTTTTCCATTTTGTCCGCTTAATATGGGTCTTTAATATTCTATTTACTGCTTTATTTTTTCTCCAAGTTTTCAATCTATGCATAATTTCGCAATGATTAAAATATTTATAGGGTGTGATCATTTCAATGCTCAAATTGGGCAGCATCTAAGGTGTATATTGATATTTCGACTAGAAACATGTCCCTAAGAACTTATCCGAAAATTGAACCGTGCTGGGGGCGATAAGTCAAATTTTGCTGATTTCCTATTCGAGCAGGACAATTGATTGCGGGTGGAAATCATTTTTTTATTTCTTTCTAATATTTCGTATTCTGGAGAGGTGGTGGTGTAGGTATGAGAGAAGTATCCTGTGAGTAAAATTAAATTGAATTTCTTCACTTGTTTCTGCATCAAGAACTTAGCCTCAAAAATCACAAATCATGATTTACGAGCACCTGGTTTTTTTATTGTTATTTAAAGACGATTTTTAAGATTGAGTCAGTGATTACTTCTACCGACAAAATTTCCACCATTAATTTCTCTCTGCGGAATCTGTATCCTTTCACACTCGTATTTTTTGAATTATAAACTTGAAAAGCTCCTAATCCTATGTATAATCCACAGACTTATTTTCTCCCATTTTGAAATTGTGGCTCCCTATTTTCACTTTAAATCATAGCTCTCATCCCTTTGATACATTTCGATTATTTTCTTTTCGTTTTATTTTTCAGATGTTCCAGCTTCACAACTGGTCTGTTATGAACTTCCGAGTCGCAAAAGGTATGTAGTCTTATTTTTTGACATTACCGTATGTTTGGATAATTCATCTTCTTCCCATCATTTCAATATTCCAATGATGCGTAGACTTAACTTTTTTCTTCCACATCACTTTTCGTCGGCAGGGATACCATTATTAACCTCATTCAAATCCATTCCTTTTATATCCCATTTATTCACCCATTTTCCTTGATTTTCACGGTGTTTCCTGCTATTTTTTCATTTTTCTTATTTTTTTTTCAATTTCCCCTGACAAATTATTTTCTCTCCCTGCTTCATCTTTCATGTGGCAATTTCGACGATTCTAAATCCTTTTACATACTGTCTGTTGACTCTCCTCTTCTCCGTCAATTTGCCCCCCCCCCCCCCCCCCCGAAAGGACGTAACTCCATTTCAACGTTGCCAAATTTCTCCTCACAAATCGCATATCAACAAGGAAAATTTTGGGCAGTTCTAACCGAAAATTTCACCGATTGTTCCTCGGATTCAATGCGAAATTCAGACAAATTTGGACTTAAAATTGCTCAGGTACATTCTAGTAAAATAAACTAATTGTTTGAAACAATTTGGCAACCTTGGAATGGAGTTACTTTCCTTCGTCCGAACGACGACGAATTGGATTGCCTCTCATGAAGGAGAAAAATCACGGATGTATTTAAGCATTTATTTTAAGTAGCATTTCAGCCGAAAAATTAAGTATGATAGGAAATCTGCAAGGTCGCCAGCCGAGCCACGCGGTTTGGGTGTTTGTGCCGTCGGCATGAGGTCAATACTCCATCAATTGAAATGTTTGCCCCTTGCCCCTTCATTGGCCTGCATAAAACCGGTGCGGAATGAAGCATGCGACTTATTGAGCTTCTGTGTGTGCTGTGGTATCACTCGAAATTGAAGGCACTTTTTCATTCGTGGAGCCTATCGTCGTCGCGTTGCGCTGAATGTCTCTGTCAGTCGTCATACCGGACTTTAACTTTACATTGGATTTTCTCCCGCAAATACGCGGTCAGTGGAGAAAAGGTTTAGCTTAAGGCAGTTTTGTGCCCATTCCCTACAAGGGGAGAGGAATAAATACGCCTGCCAAAATGCCTTCTGTAATATTCCAACGGCCTCTTGTTTTCTGAAATTCTGAGTTGAATTTTCCAATTTGTTGAAACTTTCTTTCATGGTCGGTGCCACGATAAGGATCAGCAACTATTTCTCTCATTCAGCGAAAAACTAATTGCCTTTGGACATGTCAATAGACTGATTTAGTGGCTACGTCATTGTTCAATTGTAAACATACACGCAACCTCCACTGGAAAAAAATTCTCTTGGATCTAGTGTCCAGAGTCACGAAAAATTTGACAAGAAAATATACTGTTGATTCAATCGGATTTTTGCTTGAATCAAAAGGAAATCCTTTTAAATGAAGAGGCTGGCCCTTAATCAAGAGTAGTTCTTCTTGTCGAAAATTTTAAGAGTCTGGATTCAAGATCCAAGAGACTTTTTTTTTCCTGTGTTGCCTTTGATTCGCGTCGTTCGCATCATGGTGGTCAAATGCACTTATGCGTTTCTTACGATCTAAATTTTGTCCTAAATGAGTCCTTAATTGATATAGGACCTAACAATGGCTAAATTGTAATGAATTAACGCAATTAACTCACGAAGAATTTGCACGTGAGGCTACATTAGGTGACATTCTTTCTGGTTTGAACCAATACTTTGATATTATCTATATCAAATGACGTAATAAAAAAATCAGTCATTCTGGCCATTCTAAGAAAGACTATTTTTAAGAAAATTCTCCCCATAAATATCGTACAGGGGAGGGCCGGGAGGCATTCGGTTTATTTTATGGTGTCAAATATCACGCTCATAATCAGTTAGAACTCATGGCGCTTGTGATATTTCGAAATTTTGATCTATAGATTATGCAATACAAACCTCAAAAGATCTAGATTTTGAGCAAATTCCGGCATTGATGGAAACAATTCTCCTCAAGATCCCTCCACGGGTGCAGAATGTTCACTAACTAACGACCAATCTGTCGTTCGCGAACTGCGTAGGCAGTGTGAAAATTGCGTAGGCTATAGCCTTGGATAGTGGATTATATAAAATGTATTACTTTTTGATTAAAATGCGCTCCATTTTTGTGTGCACCTTCCAAACTTGTGTAGGCGCGCTGCCCTACGGATTTCCAAGTAGCGTGCGCATTTCGGAACTTACAATGGGCCAGTTGCGCTGGTGACAGAATCGTGTTTTAATGCTTGATTCTTGTAGATCAGCTAAAATTAAGATGATCTGCCCAAATAGCATCTTTTTACGTTGAATACTAACCGAGATAACTTCCTTTGAAAAGTCGGATTTTTGACGTCATCCACCGCGGTAGTGCATAACCATAGAGTGCTTAGAGTCGTAACATAAGTAGGAAAGGTGGTGCCATGTTCTGCTCGACGAGTTCCCGAGCCCGGTGTGCGGGGTCACTTTTTCGATACAAATTCGATCCAATATGGCGGTGTAGAATATGGCCGGGTCCCCGTGTATCGCAAACAATCGATTATGTATCGAAAAAGGGACCCAGCGCTGCACAGGAATCTCGGAACTCGGGACCCGGAAAATGCTTAAAAGTGGCGCCAGCTTTCCCACTTGCATTACGTTTCTATGCACTCTATGTGCATAACATGGTATGTACTAACGCAGTGGATGACGTTATCAGTCGAGTTTGCCAAGGCGCAATATTTAGTTAATATACAACGTAGAGAGTTGCTGTTTGGACAGATCTTATTATTTTTAGTTGTTCTGCAAGAATAAAGCATAAAACAAGATTTTGTGACCAGCGCAACTGACCCATTCTGCCATGCTAAGGAAGAACGCCGTATGAACCTTCAGGCGTTGCCAAATTGGACCGCGTTAAACAGAAAGGAACCAAGCCACATCAGCTATTGCCAAATTTAATTGGGCAATCTAATTTTTTACATGAAAACGGTTGAGCGGATTTTTCTGCAAATTTCAGTAAATTTTCTCCATAATACGAGGCTAATTCCTCGGAATGTTCAAAGGAATCCGAACAAACGTTATCTCGTAAAAAATTTAATTGTCCGGTTAAACTTGGCAATAGCTGATGTGGCTTGGTTCCTTTCTGTTAAACTCGGTCCAATTGTGTTTGAAAAACACGAATCCCCTGGTAAATAACTTGTGAATATTTTTCTTCCAATTTTTCAGAGAATTTTGTTCGAAGTTTGATCTTAAGTTCCTAAAAATTTCAAGGAAATCATAACTTTCCTCAAAAATGAACATTTTATCGACGGAAATTTGGCAACTCTCGAATGTCCATGAAAAACACGAATTCCCTGCACTGGAAAAAAAACACATTGGATCTAGAGTCCAGACTCTTAAAAACTTCGACAATAAAAAATAATCTTGATTCAATCGGATTTTTGCTTAAATCAAGAACCAAGTCTCTTAATTTGAGCGGATTTCCTTTTGATTTAAGCAAATATCTGATTGAATCAAGAGTATTTTTTCTTGTCAATGTTTTCAAGAGTCTGGACTCTAGATCCAATGTGTTTTTTTTCCAGTGTGGTAAATAACTTATGAATATTTTTCTTCCAATTTTTCAGAGAATTTTGTTCGCAATTTCACCTAAAGATTCTGAAAATTTGAAATAAAAATGTTCATAACTCTCCTCAAAAATAGACATTTTGTCGAAGGAAAGGCAAATCTCGAATGTTCATACGGTGTATTTCCTTGGCACGGCAGCATTGGTGCGAATCGCAAGAGTCGAGACCTTTACTGGAGATCGGGTAGAGATCAAGAGATGTTTGAAGTATCCCATCAGTTTTGCAGGCACTTCCAGTGATCGTTTTTGGCGCAAACTCCAAAGTTTCCTAGAATTTTTTCAGGTAGATGAGATCCCTTTTCACAGATTTGGTCACAATAATGAAGCAACAAATCTTTCTAGCATATTAACAACAATGAAAAAAAAGT
This sequence comes from Bemisia tabaci, assembly GCF_001854935.1. Lineage (NCBI taxonomy): Eukaryota > Metazoa > Arthropoda > Insecta > Hemiptera > Aleyrodidae > Bemisia > Bemisia tabaci. Next base: position 276,402 of record NW_017547141.1, on the reverse strand, counting down.
TTGGTCTCTTTTCCGCTGACTTAGACTTTTAACACAGAGTAGAAAAATTGGATTGGGCTATATGCGTGACGCAACTATTTCAGTGCCGTGGCGTGCTTTGCGATAAATCGAATTTTATGCCATTTAAACATATGGAAAAGGATCGATAAACAGGGTGTTCGCAGCGAACACCTTTATAATCGATTCTTTATCATAGGTTTAAAAAGCAAAACAATCCATACACCGCAATTCATGCCACGCCACTGAACCATTTCGATTTCCAAGTAGGTGTAATTGCGTGTCCACGCAATGAAGGAGAATTTTTTTTCCGCTGACTTAGAAACTTAAAGGCTGTGTCCGCACCGAAGATCGCCACAAAAATATCGAGGCAAAGAAGTTGGATGGGGCGAAACGCTTAACACGACTATTTCGATTTCCAAAACGATAAAATTGCAAATTGACAAAATGAAGAAGAACTCTTTCCGGCTGACTTACAATTAGAGACATCAACGCAGGAGCAGAAAAGTTTGATAGGGCATTAGGGCAAAACGTGTGGTACAACTATTTCGACTTCAAGAATGATAAAATTCCATATCGACAAAATGAAGAACTCTTTCTGGCCATATACGTAGGGGCAGAAAAGTTTGATAGGGCAGAACGCATGATATAAATATTTCGACTTCCAAGATGATTAAATTGCATACCGACAAAAGCAAGGAGAATTTGTTCTCGGCTGACGCCAAGACTTTAACGCAGGAGTAGAAAAGTTGGATGGGTCAAGAGACAAGCCAAGAGCCAGACTCCGCCGCGCCGCACAGTGGATCGAGTCGATTAGAGAGGTCGGACATGAAATTTTTGACCAAAACTGCAATTTTTGGTGTTTATTTCGACACATTATACATTTCAAGGGGCATTTTCAGAGGCGAATTTCTCGAGGAAACCAATGGAGCCACTTTTTAGACCTGAAAGTTTTGTATAAACGGAGTTATACGCGGTTAAAGTTTCCAAATTTTGTCCGACCACTCCTATTGACTCGATCCACTGTGCGCCGTGCGTAGGTGAGATGAAGCGATGCGTGTAGGATACCTACAGTTTTGCAGGCTCTCTCCGCGATCGTTTTTCGCGCTAATTTCAAAGTTTCAGAACCAGAATTACGTACCGACCATACATAGAAACTTTTGTGTTTATTTTCCGCGATGCGTTTTAAACCTCAGGGACTTATCAGCCCTTCTAAGGCAGAGCTTACAGTCTCCATGAGGAACAGGCTTTTAGAGGAAATTATCTTTTAATTTTGGCCTGATCTCACGGCGCGGCGGCGTCTTATACCCTGGCCCCATTTTCATTGTTCATCCCTATTTTTCACACGTTCATATTTTCAATTTTTCTTAGGTATGACTAGGGCATGTGAGAGACATATAAAGTTCCGCGTGGAGTAAGAATTCTAATTAAAATGGCGCCCGGTAAAAGCCTTTTTCCTCCTACAGGCTGTGATCAGTCTTATAACAGGTCCATTATTCATATCTCGTAAATGTCTGTGCATTTCTTCGAGATGGGAAAGGAGAGCTAACATGTTTGTTCAAGATTTTTTTTCTAAGTATGTAAAACTAATCCAGAGGCATATTTCAAAGCCCAGGAATGTTTTTTTTTTTTTTTTTTTTTTTTTTTTTTTTTTTTTTTTAAATTAACAAGTTAAGACCCACAATTTGTGCACGGATGAGCAATCATTGTGGTCAGTGTAAAATTCCATTTGTTTGAGTCTTAGCAAGTCAAAGCAGCACAGGTTTCAATCAATTGCGATTACATAGCAAAATTACTGCTATTAAATCGGAGTGTTGAATATGTTGTCCATTCTTTGTTTGAAGGGACTTCTCTTAGTCGCGATAAGTTGCACTTTTTTTGTATTTCGAATTGCCTAACGGCCTCACTCATGAAACTATTAGATCGTTTATGATGGGACTTTATGAACCAAAAAATTTAAAAATAACACAATTTAAATGATAAAAAATTATAATTTTTTCCATTGACTTGTACCATTCTTTCAAATTTCCGTTGCTCTATGCTTCATGGGAACGATAATATTATATTTATGGCATTTTTATTTTGGATTTATCTAATAAAGCATTCATTTCTTTCTTTTACAGTCAATATTTTTTTGGTCTCCAACCTTCGTCAAGGCGGTGCGCAAAGACGGAAAATGTTCACCCTGCACCAGAACCGTTCCTGAATTTACAGATCATCACTTCATCACGGTAAAATCTCTCCAACTCCCTCCAACTCTCAGAATGAATGGCGAACGAACCGACTATTTGTCTATTCTCTCAATTTTTCGAAGTGAGCTTTTGTAGTATACCTTCAGGAGCACTGTGCCGGGTTATTTACAATGTTTATTGTTATGCGCTGAAACACTCATTTTCTGACTGTTGCGTGGTTTTTATCGTCTCCTGAAAAAATGTCATTTTTCCGAGATGGGTCGTTTTCGAATTAAATTCTTTCTGATATTCTGTCTCAGTAGACCCGAAAAATTGGAGAACGGAATGTCTTGAAAGTAAGAAATTCCCAGATTTTGCAAAAGCGCATACTTTTTGAATTTAACGGCAGCAGTTAGTTTTATTTTCTATCAAATGAAATGAATCGTGAGAGTAATATAGGCTACATTTTGGAGTTAGACTAATTGAGCTTGAAGGCTTCCATTTATGAACGTATTTCAATCAAAAGGAACTGTCCTCATCGTAACCTGGGCTCTGACACTCACAGTCGCACGAATTAAAGCATAGTGGGGCTCTTGTCACAATGGAAATATTTTCTTTTGATTCAAATATGTCCACCTATGAACGAGTCCGAGGAAAATTATAAAGACCTTCCTCAAAGTAACGTTAACCAATTCCCCGCAATGGCGGCGAAAGGGAGGGAAAAATTCAAATGTATCCAGCATCATACACCAAACAGGGTTACACAAATTGAATTGATGAAAAACTAAGCAGGTTGCATACCCTCCAAATTGCAGGGTTTTTTGGAACTTGCAAAAATCAAAATTAAGGCCTCAATTATTAAGTGAATGCAAACTTGAAAAAGAGGGATGAAAAGCAATAAACAGGTGAATCTCAAAAACTGATTAAATTGACCTCTTTTAAGTAAGGAGCTTGGAGGACACTTGCAAAAAGTGCTGTTTTTACTAGTTCAAGAAATACGTGTTTCATTGTTCAAAATTACACGGAGCCTTGTAGCGAATAGAAAGTTGAAACTCATTTTTTGATGCTGAAAAATTAGATTTTAGCAGTGAATTTTTCACAGGGGATATTTTGGAGACTAGTTTTAGTTGAAATCATTAATATTTTAATTTTTTCATGAATTGCACATTTCCCACTTATCCCCCACACCCGTTACAAAAATTCGTTTGATGGACTAGGGTTTACTATTTGAATATTGCGCTATTTAAAAGATCGACACGGGATTATTTTTTTTCTTCCATTAAAAGCTTGATTTACTTTGAACGTTACATTTGATGACCGTCTAAATGCCGCGAACTTTTGGCTCCTGCATGGATTGCCCATTTCTTTACAACGCTGAGTGCTTGTCATGCATTTGCTAACATTTACCAGCTGCTTGAAAACCAATTTCAGAAGTTAATTACTATGGCTACTGGATTTATTCCTGGTGATCTTAATACTACATTATGCAATGAGGAACTACTATTTCTGGCTCATTCGTGAAAGCACCTATATGTATAGGGCAAGTCAAAGTGATTTTCCACTTGAAGAGGAGAAGAAGAGGAAAAAGAGAAGAGAAGAGAAGGAGAGAAGAAGAGAAGATAAGAGAAGGAGGAATAAGAATAATAAGAGAAGGAAAAAATAGAATACTAAGAGAGGTAAGAAAAAGAGATAAAGGAAGAGAGAGAAAAGAGAGAAGAGAGAGAAGAATAGGAAGAAAGAAAAGAGAAAGAAAACATGGAGGAAAGAGAAGAGGAAGAAGAACAGAGAGAAGCGAGACAAAAGAGAAGAAAGAAGATAGTAATAAGGAGACGGGAGAGAGTGAAGTAAAAGACTATGAAGAAAGGGTGGGGGGGTCGAGAGAGGGGAGAAAGGGATAGAAAATAGGAGGAAGAGAAGAAGAGAAAGAGAAGAAAAAAAGGTGGAAAGATAAAAAGAAGAGGAGGAAGAAGAATAAGAGAATAAAGAAGAGAGGAAAGAGGATGAGAAATGAGAGATGAGAAAAGAGAGATGAGGAGAGAAAGGTGAGGAAAGAGAGATTGAAGAATAATTCGAGGAAGAGGGAGAAAAAGAAGAAAAAGGTCCAAGAGAGGAAGAAGGGAAAGTAAAATCAGGAAAAGAAGAAAAGAAAAAACGGAAAGTGAAAGAAGGAGATGAACAAGAGTAAAAAAAAGAGGTGCAAAATGTACAGATTTAAGAGAATTGAACGGAAGCAGAGAGAAACGAGGAAGAACAAGGAAACAAGAAGAGGATGGAGAAAAAAGGACGATAAAGAGAAAGAAGAGGCACGCCTTTCTGCGTGGGAACGCAACACTAGTGACACATGTGCGCCGTTTTAAAAATGAGCCTATAATATTAATTCCTCATTGCAAAATATAATTTTACATAATTAGGAATAAAGTAATGTTATTTAAAATATTTCAGTTTTTTAATTCCTGGGCGGCAGGGATATTTCTATCAAACGACGACGGTGAACCTTCTAGACCGCGTATCTCGTTGCGATCGTACGAAGTCATCTAAATGGAGGGGGGTTATTGGTGAAAGAGGGATTATTAAAGTTTTCGTGAGTGTTCTACGTTTGGAAAATAAAGAAAATTTAAAATGAAATTTGTCATATTATTATCTTCATTCTACATTCTATCGACAATCTCCACTTCGTTCCGCTTATTTCAAATTAGTAATGATAGTTTCATCCTTGTTAAATAATTTCCATAGCAGTATATTATTTTCATTTAAGCAATTTTCGTTCTGGGGCTGCAATGCTCCTTTCTCGAACTTACATTTAGAAATTTTGCAGCGCTTGGACGTCTCAAGATTTGCCATTGATTGTGCGTAGCCTCTTGCATCAAAAAACTTTATCAATGAAGTTAGATTTATTCTGCTAGAGAAGAGGAGGAAGGAAAAGAGATAAAAGAAAAGAGAAGAAAAAGAGGTAGAAAAAAAGAGAAGAAAAGAGAAAAAAAAGAGGTAGAAAAAAAGAGAAGAAAAGAGAAGAAAAAGAGGTAGAAAAAAGAGAAGAAAAGAGAAGAAAAAGGGGTAGAAAAAAGAGAAGAAAAAGAGGTAAAAAGAGATGAGAGATAGGGGGAGAGATGAAAAGAGAGATGATAAAAGAGATGAAAAGAGAGATGAAAAAAGAGATGAAAAGAGAGATGAAAAGAGAGATCAACAGAGAGATGAAAAGAGAGATCAAAAGAGAGATCAAAAGAGAGATCAAAAGAGAGATCAAAAGAGAGATCAAAAGAGAGATCAAAAGAGAGATCAAAAGAGAGATCTAAAGAGAGATCTAAAGAGAGATCAAAAGAGAGAAGAAAAGAGAGAAGAAAAGAGAGAAGAAGAGCAGGAAGAAAAGAGAAAGAAGAGCAGGAAGTAACGAGAGAAAAAGAGAAAAGAAAGAAGAACAGGATGGAGAGAAAGAAGAAAAGAACAAAAATTCAATTAACTTTCGTACTTTACTTTTCAGTCCCTCCCCCTCCCAAATAAAGTGGTCTTAGGGATTTTAAATATTCTAGCGCCCAGTATTATTAGAACGGGGGGCGTACGCTACCGCAGCTTTTGGTTTGGGGTCGCAGTAGTGCTTGCACTTCCGTTGGACGGTCGGCAGCCATGGCATCCGTTGAAGGCCGAAACCAATGACCCAGGACCCGGGTGCACGGGAAGGCCTGAGGGCGGTAGAGAAAACCCCTTCGGTAGATAAAACATGTATGAGTTGGCAGGGGTCCATGATGGCGGGACGAATAATTAAAACCTCTTCCTCATCTCTGGTTTTATTTTTTTAGTTTTTGTTAGGAAGTGGATGGGTATAGGTCTAATGGGTAGGTGTGAGACTACTATTTTTCTTAACTTTCCTTGATATTTCAAACGCACAATGCTCACGAAAATTCTATTCCCTCCTCTTTCACCAATAACTCCCATCCATTCATGTGACTTCATATGATTATCTTCATATCGTTTCTCTTCTTTTTAATGAGTAATGATAGTTGCACAATTGGTAGTTATTTTTCCTAGCAATAAATTAGAGCTCCTTATCCCTATCTTTTTCATCAATACGATTTTTGTTTTAGGGTTAAAATGCCCCTTTCTCTGGCATAAATTAATTATTAAAGAGAATAGAGGATGAATAAGGAAATAAGTGACTTGGGGGGGGGGAGGGGAGAGGAATTCCGTTGTAGAGAGTGGAATTGAGACACTAAAAGTGCAGTAGAAATTTAATAAATAATATAATTTAATGTAATAATACAATTTAATAAAAATAGAGCTTGATGCCATTGAACAATATGGCAAACTGCCTACATGAATTATTGAATTCGCCCGGAGATTTTATAGAAACAATTTTTTGAATCAAAGGAAAATATACAGCAAGTTCAGCTGTACAATTTAGAATTGCAATGTACGTCCAGTGCTCTTATTTACCTATGTCCTAGCCTGACTGCTCATCGGAGCAAGCTACGCTTTTTAGCATCTCAAAGGCAATATCAACTCCATTATGAATACTTGTGGGTAAGACATGATAGGGGATATACGGATGAGAAAGGACGGACTCCATTATCTAAAGTTATTTTCATTCGAAATTAATTTGATTTGCAATCATTACAACATGCAGCCCCTGATAATGTCACGTCGAATCCTACAGCAGATGGCGGTACCGTTTTTGCCAAAGTTAATGAGTCATCTTTAAACTAAAGCATTTGATTAAATTTAATCGGTGACTGTGCTTTATTTGAACTAGTATCTGAAGTTTATAAACATATCCATACTTCCCTTTTACTCCCTTGTACAGATTCTTTTTTACTTTACCGTATACAATTTTATTAAATTTCCAAATGCCAACATTTTTCTTTGCCAATTTAAATGGATGAGGTAATAAAAAGGGACTTTCCGAATTTAATATGTATGCAGATTTATAACTAATTGAAAAATTATTTAATGTAGCTCATATAAATTTTGAATCATTTGCATCTTGTTGGTATGAATTCGAACTAAAGTGGAAGTGATTACTTGGATGTAAATGCCCTCACTAAGACACGAATAAAGAGATGAAAAAGAGTCGAAAAGGAGACGGACAAGAGATGAGATGAAAAAGAGATGAAAACGAGATGAAAACGAGATGAAAACGAGATGAAAAGGTGTTGATAATGAGATGAAAAGGTATAGACATAGGGGAGATAGGTAGAGATACGTATGGAGATAGGTATAGAGATAGGTATAGAGATAGGTAAAGGGATAGACGATATAGAGATGAAAAGGAGATGAGATGAAAAAGAGATGAAAAGGAGATAACAAGGAGATAAAAAGGAGATAAAAAGGGGATGAAATGAAAATGAGATGATAATGAGATGGAAAGGTGATGATAATGAGATGGAAAGGTGATGATAATGAGATGAAAAGGTGATGATAATGAGATGAAAAGGTGATGATATAGAGATGAAAAGGTGATGAGATGAAAAAGAGATAAAAAGGAGAAGAGATGAAAAGGGGATGAAAAGGGGATGAAAAGGGGATGAAAAGGGGACGAAAAGGGGATGAAAAGGGGATGAAAAGGGGATGAAAAGGGGATGAAAAGGGGATGAGATGAAAATGAGATGAATTGAAAATGAGATGAATTGAAAATGAGATGAAATGATAATGAGATGAAATGATAATGAGATGAAATGATAATGAGATGAAATGATAATGAGATGAAATGAAAATGAGATGAAGTGAAAATGAGATGAAATGATAATGAGATGAAATGATAATGAGATGAAATGATAATGAGATGAAATGATAATGAGATGAAATGATAATGAGATGAAATGATAATGAGATGAAATGATTATGAGATGAAATGATAATGAGATGAAATGATAATGAGATGAAATGATAATGAGATGAAATGATAATGAGATGAAATGAAAATGAGACGAGATGAAATGAAAATGAGAAGAAAATGAGAGAGCGGAGGGTCTGGTGCCGGAGCCTCCTCGTGGTGGACCTGGGGCGGGTCTCCGACCCGTGCCAAACGCCGGCAAACCTGTTGTGATTCTGCACCCTCCCTCGCCTCAGGTTGTTAGCCCATATCTCTTCACACATCGTAACGAGCAATTTAGGATCAAGCGCATCCTTGGTACGTTATTACCTTGGTTGTTAGCCCATATCCCTAATACGCTCGGGCATGGATCAACCGCTTCCTTGGTGCCCTGCTTCGCGCGCAGCAAGGCTGTTTACACCTTGGATGTTAGGCCATATCCATTGCAGCCTTGGATCAAGCGGAACCTTGGTACGTTATTACCTTGGTTGTTAGCCCATATCCCTGACTTACGGAAGAGATCAAGCGGAACCTGAGGAACATGAGGGGAACGATGATCTTCAGAGGACCACTGATAGTAGTTAGGCCATATCCTTGAACCGCGAGGTGCAAGGATCAACCGGTACACAGTGGTCTGAAATCCCGATCTGTGACCGACTTTGCGCGATTCGTCAGTGACCAAATGCAGGGGTGACCGATCGAAGCCTGGCAATCCCGTTCTGCGGTCAACCTCCGGTATCTGCCGATGCTTGCGCATTAAGTCTAAAGCCGTCATCCCCCCCGGGACACTTTAGACCAGGCAAAGTCGGAACCGGAGGGTCGGACGCCTCTCAAACGGGCTGGTGGTTGGGGCGATGTTGCAGATTGAAGTAGGTTTTGATGCAGGACGAGCCGAATACTTCACGAGAGTTCCGGGGTCTCGTGGCTCAGGGTATTCTGTTCTCCTGGGCCGAACAAGCCGGACAAAGTTTCAGCAATCTCTATCTCTGTAGAGAGTATCCAGCTACGAGTTTGTTGTCCTGCTGCAGGATCGCACGGTGGTAGAGGAGTTCCTTGCATTCGGTCATTGGTAAATTGTTCACTGTTGTGAGTGAGGGTGCGCCCAGAACTTGTCGTTGCGAACCAGGGCGTTGCCGTCTGATGTCGGTTCCTCCTCGTGGTGGACGGTGGAAACGAGGGTTTTACCCTCGGCTAATCGCCGACAAAATAGGTGCTGGTTTTGGTTGTAATACCCAGGGGTCGATAGTATAGTCAAATTACAATGTCTCATGCCCCCCTTCCCAGCACCTTTCATGAATGAATAAAACACTAGCTGATAGTTGTTGACCATTCTTTTGCATGAAAATGAAAAGTTTCACATACGATCTTCTCACTGCCGCTCCTCCCTTTTTTGTTTATCTCTCGCAGGCAAGTAATCGCGACGGACAAAAATTAGCTCATTTGTGAATCATTTTTACTGAAGCGTGAAACTAGAAACAAGTCCATTGGACATTACTTAAAATTCCAACTCGATTCCTACTTTTTTTCCGTTGAATCCATGATTTAAAGTTCTGCAATTTTGGAGAAACACCAAGTTTTTTGGCAAACTTTCTCGAATATCCGATTTAAAATACAAGAATTTGTATATTTTCCGTATCCCATTAGCTTGAGTTTCTATAATTTACTTTTTTATTCCAGAATAAATATATGCAAATGCCACGAAAAGACAAAAGCGAATATACCAATCGATTACAGATGAAAAATTTAGATTTGTTCGGAGTTAATCCAAAATGACTAAGCGTTTGATTAAAAAGCATTTCTATAGAAATAAGAAAAACAGAGAAGAGTTACTTTTCATCTGATCGTATCAATGATCTGTGACGAGAAACTCAATATTCATGTTTGCGTATTGGAGAAAATTATCCAATGCAAAAGTTATAGGTGCTTCAACTATTCTTGACATGACGAGGGCGATTTGTACTTGGAAAAGCCGACGAGATACTGTATCAACGCTTCTGACGCTGCACTTTTATGTACAGGTGATTAATGTTGTGTGCTTTATGTTTTCTTGTTATTAGATTATAAACATAGGCCTTTGGCTAATTGTAAGAATCTGAATTTTTTTAGTTCCAATTTGTAATTACTTTTATAATCTCGCCAGAAAAAAAGAGTTGTACTTGGAAGTACAATCAAGTATCATACTTACGATAAATAGTTGTTCACACCTCCAAAGTACATTTAAGGTGCGCAAATCTACGATGCATGTAGAGGATCAACAGCAACGTCATAATGTTCCGTTAGAGAAAATTCTAAAATTCTATTTTCTTTTAGCACATCTTTAAGCCAACTTTGGTCGTCAACTTGCGCGGTAGATTTGCACGCCTTAAGTACCTTATCTTTGAATTTATCAGAGGAAACTATCCTAAAACTTGAACATTTGAACTTCATTGTGAAAAGAATACATACAAAGTGCCTTCAAAATTTCGTTTATGCCACACAGACATCGGTTCAGCATTGGTAACCGAGTGAGCCTGTGCATTGTTCCTGTGAATCTATCATAATTCAGTGCATGTACTTGATGATTCCGTATTCTTACAGAGCTTATGTGACTTTAGGCTATTTAATTTTAAGGCTTCGACTCTAAGCTTAATACCTTGTAATGCATGTAGAAAGATATGAAACACTGTTAGCAACTTTATATTGCTTTCTATTTGAATAAAATTGTGTTTTTTTTCGAAAAAAAAGAAGTTTTAGGTGTTTCCTGAACAACTTTTTTTCCCGAGTTTGTGTGTTTTCGAACTCACTGATTCTATTGTAAGTATGTAAAAGTGCTTGTTAGTGATTGATAGAATTGTGAAAACAGAAATTCAAAAAATTAATGGGGAAAAAAAGGTCTCTACTACATAAAAGAAATTCGAAGTCACAATTTTGTTATTTTATTAGATTTGTCTAATATAGTGCCCTTTCTCAAGCTCAATAAAAGCGCTCAAGTTGAGGCCAAAATGGAGGGGATATCCCACGCTATTCTGAGAGTCCACCTCACATTAGCAGTGATGCCGTGTTTTCAGTTTTAGAGTCCCCAAATAAAGTGGCAGCCCTGTCAATGTATTTCCTCCCTATCTTTGCATGGAGAGTTTGTTTTGATGTAGAGATGGACTCTCAGAATAGCGTGGGATATCTCCTCCATTTTGGCCTCAACTTGAGAGCTTTTTCTGAGCTTGGGAGTTAATTTCAGAGAAAACCAGTAGCTCCATCGTGTTTCTAGAGTCCCTTTATACCCAGAGTTAAGACAACTCGATTATCAGCTGACTAGCAGCCGGCCTGGGCTGTCCAAAGAGTACACTCAAACGAACGATATTGAGGGTTAAGGATAAGGAATCCTGTGATGTCTGTCATCTAAAAACAACGACGTCAACGAAAGTGATCATAACCTAACCAAAGAAATTTCAATAAAATAAAATTAGATTGATAAGTGGATAATTTCATAATCTATTTTCATTTTGGTGCTATGAAAATAACAATTCACTCTTGATAAACCACAGCTTAGTTATATTTTTATTACTTTTGTTCACATTCGAGGTACCGCTATCTTGGTGCACTCGTTTGTGACTCCGCATGAGCGAGAACCAATCGGAATTGGATTTTTTTAGGCCACTTTCAGCCTAACCAAAAGTGAGTTGTCGTAACTCTGGGTATAAAGGGACTCTTCACGCGAACTTTTACATAAGAATCAACAGTCAAATCGCAAATTCCTCACACATGCATGCAACATCTCCATTGCTCTGGCAAAATTTTGCGACAGACCAAAATTTTCCCAATCAACCTAATCAAGAGTATTGAGTAGTTCTGAATGATGGGTAAATGAAAGGCTTCCATTAGTCTTTAAGTGCAAAAGTGATGATTGGATAATATGAGACATCCGCTATAATCCGATATACTTATAACTTGCAGAGGCATTCTTCCCTATGAAGAAAACCCCTCGGGACTTTTATAAATGTTTCACTTGCGCCTTTGAGAGTGTGTTCCCATACTGTCACTTTAATTATCGATCACTTTACCTGAACTCGAAAATTTCGGTTGTTATCTCAGGGGAGAAGAATCGGTGACTTGAGAGACAAAATCGTTATTTAGATCTTATGTATTGCAATTAAAAATATTACCACATCTTCTTTCATTCGTTTTTTTTTTTAAATACTAATATTGCACTCAGTGTTCGAAACTCACAGGCGCCAACGCGCCAAATGCGCCTAAAAATCGGCTATGGCACCTAAAAAATGAAGGTACTGCGCCAACGTGGCCCCTAAAAATTGCTCCCGAAAAATCTTGATTTTCATATGAAGTCACGTAAAGAAAGAAAACAAATCTATTTGAATTAAAAAAAAAAAAAAACTTTATTTCTATTCTTCACAATTTCATTCTTAGTGCTTTTGTCTTACCCAAGTTACAGCTACTTACTATATAGTTCTGTTACGAAAACATCTTGCGTCTAACTAAATAAATATGCGCAAAATATAGGCAAAAAGTCAATTTGGCCCCTAAAAAATCTTCAATGGCGCCTAAAAATCGGGCTTGATGCGCGACATGGCTCCTGAAACTCAAAAGTGAGTTTCGAACACTGATTGCACTTCAATCGCAAACAAGTAATTGTTTGATCAAAAGGGTCAAATTTGAATCACACAATTAAACGCAGAAAACAAGAAGCGGCAGCTGAATACTTCACTTTAAAGCTGTATCCGCCCTCACTTTTGTTCTCTTCTCACGATTGTGCGCCTTCAACTTGAGCGCGATACCAGCCGCGCGCACTGGCGTTAAAATAGTGGTATCATACAAAATCCTCATCTCTCGCGGAAAACGGAGTATACCGAACCTCACAGTGGCGTGGCGTGAAATGCGATTTATCAATTGTTATGCCATCTAAACCTATGGTAAATAATCGATTATTAAGGTTTTCGCTGCGAACACCCTGTTTACCGATCCTTTTACGTAGGTTTAAATGCCATAACAATCGATATATCGCAATTGATGCCACGCCACTGATTCCGTTGCGATGAAAAGGAAGATTGTAATGTTACGTTTTCCCTACTTTTGAATATTGTCGTTCTCAATTAATACGTATAAATATCCATTTCAAGTTACAATAATCTTCATCGATATCCATCATTTTAAAGAGCTTCACAGAGACTATGAGTTTCGTTCAAGAATAGATTTATGTAATTACATTATCATTTTTTCGAAATAGAGGTCTATTCCTGACGACATTATTTGCACTATCTGCACTGCGAACTAACTTTTGTCTATCTAATCCCAGATTTCTAATCGATCCAAAGGTAATTAATACTTCCTAATAACCCCGCAGGTGTGCTTCTAATATCTCTCGCTAAATAAACGTCATTCTGGCATGAGGTACCATAATTTCTGACCTATCCGTAAAAGCACTTATTTGCATAAAGAAACTAATGGCACATACGTTGTTTCTTAAATGAGCCGATAATTCTAGTTCCTTATTGCAAAATGTAGCCCAAATGTCAGTTCTCTTTCCGTCACAGCTTCGAACAGTCACTTATCTCAGTCATTTTCTACTTATTCTACATTATTCGTTTGCCTGGATGGTCTCTGACACTTAGAACTGGCTATTAACTATGGGTTAGAACAACAAATCACTGGGCACAAAAACTTTATTATTACAAATTATCTCTTGAGTAAGTCAGTGAAAACTAAAAAGTTGAGTAAAGTCGATGAACCAGTTGCTATAGGCCACGCGCGCGGCGAGGAGCCCAGGACGACTGTAACGGTGCGTAATGGGTACGGCGCGTCGAAACCCGCGTATAAAAATGTTCATAACTTCTATACCAATCGTTTCTCCGCCAAGTATGACATATCGATAGATGCGGCATTAGACAAGAAATCGATTGGACATATTTTTTTTAAAATAAAAAAATGGCTTTTTTGGGAATTTACGAACACGTAAAATTCGACGGATCAAAAATCCAAAAAAAGAGGTGAATCATAAGTTTAATGTTACGTTCTATCCAAAAACCATACATGAAACAAAAGTTCATAATTTTTAAAGAATTTTAGCGCAAACCGCAGATCAATAACTCAATTGGTTCAAAAGTTATCGAATTTTTAAGGTTGCAACTTGGCAACGCCGCCAAAGCGCGGGCAAATTTTTTTTGGACTTGAAATTATCAGAAACGGGGCCCTTTGTTATGGTAAAATAGCATACTAAAAAATGGAAGCAATCGGAGCTACGGGGGATTTGGCCGTTTTTGCATAAGGCTCTTTTCAAACAATGAATTCATGAATTTCAGCCTTAAACTCAAAATTTCCCTGGAGGTTTGCCTTAAGGTGACCTTTAACTAAAGCCAAACGCAGTCAATGGCGTGATTCTTGTGGTAGTTTTTTTATGATCGCCGGGAAAGCTGCCAGGTGCAATATAAAGAATGATGCAAGACAAACTCACTCTTGATGCGCGACACGTGATTTCCTAGAAAATTTCTGAATTGGATCTTGATTGTTTTTGAAAAATTTTGAATTGGATCTTTGATCTTATTACGGATGAAAAGCACTAAGAAATTATTATGCCTTACTTAAGAAAAACGTCATTTGAACATTCAAGAGTTGCCAAACTTCCTCTGATAAACTGTGTATTCTTGAGAAATGTTATAAATATTTTCTCTTGAAATTTTCAGGTAATTTAGATCTGATTCCGAATAAAATTCTGTCGAAAGTTCGAAGAAAAAAATTCACAAATTTCCCTGAAAATTCATATTTTGTCGAAGAAAATATGGCAATGTTTGAAGGCATATAGGGCGTTTTTCCTTAGCATGGCAGCATTGCTAAAAAATCAAAATGTTACTATTTTTTAGTGAGCTTAATTTTAGGACAACATGTTACAGCTTAATTCAAAGCTCAATTCTTATTTGCGTCATAAGATTAAAGTCAATTCCTAACTTTTAACGCATTTCTCTCAAAATTTAAAAATATCACTCACTTCTCATACGGTGATACCCCTCATTTTTCATGTGGATTAGTGTTTACACACTGACAGAAAGTGCAATCAGACGGCAATTAACGGGAGGTCTAGAGTGAAACTGAGAAACAGCTCCATTCGAATACAACGCAGTCAAATTTTGATTATTTCCATTTAACTCGCCAATTCAAAGGGTATGCTCAAGACACACTCACATTGACACGACAACATTGAACATGAGTCAGTTGGGGAAAATTATTCGACTGCCCCCATAATTTTCTTATCGGTCAAAAAGTCTGATTAAGCCATGGGGGTATGTGTACTCGAACGCTTGAAACTCAATTTGACCAATCGCTCGTCACAACTCGATGGAGGCGATCGAGTATTCCAATGGTCACAAATGAGCCAGACATTGAGTGGCAATGAACTTCTCTTCGCCATTTGCGCGCATTAAAATATATCGAATTATCGACTCGGAAACCATTGAACCTACGGAAAATCTACTGTCACAGCACCCGCCACTTTCTAATCGATGAATCGAAATTGTTTGATATCGACGTGGTCCTCATGCGTTATTTCGCACCTGATTTCTACGCAAAGAGGTGAAGTGATTATTAGTTAATGTTTTAATTGAATGCTGACCGAAGTTCGTTAAACAGACCTAGTTCTCGTTTTTTAGTACGTTTAGGTAACTTGCTTAGCTTAGTCTTTCTGTACTCGGGTCTACTACTTCGTCTACTTGTGTCGGTCAATATTTTTGGTCTGCTTTTCAGACTCTTCAATGTTAAAGTTATTTTGTGCCGGTCCTCATAATGAGGAATGAGATGATTGCCTGACTTCCATGATCAAGAAAAAAGGGATAAGTGAAGAATGATATTACTTTTGTGGTAAGTCAATTTGAGCCCTTTGGAAACAGTGAAATAGAACCATTTTAAAGATTAACAAAGTTTAACAGAAAAACATCAATCCATATTTTTTTTTGAAAAATTTCTTTTGTTCAAGTAAGGTCCCAGGATTTTTTTTTAAAAAATCTAATTTTACTATTTACATTTAGTTTATTTATAATTAAAATTTAATTTTCAATTAATTAGAATCAATAGATCATAAAAATAAAAATATAAGCATTAATAATTATCTTATACTTTTGAACGAGGGATAATTAAACATTGAGAGGAACGTAAACTCTCGAACTTTAAATGAATGAAAATTTTAACGTGTCCTATTAATGAGTAAAAATTGAATTAAATACATTTTCAAGAAATCCACATAAAATATATTTTTAAATATTCAGTTATAGACTAATTTGTCTCTTCAATAATTATTTTTGCTCGATTGAGTTATTTGTACAGGGTGTTTCAGACCACCCGTACCAGGCCTTTTTCTCGATTGGTTTAGGTCGTACGAAGTCGGAGACCGCGAGGTTGAATAGGGAATTGACCCCAAGAAATCCGAATTTCGTGGTCCCGAAACCCCCCCACCCCTCCTCGGGGGGTAAGGGGGGGTCACGATGCTAAAAGTCACGGTTCCCGACCGAATTGCGGATAGATCGCATCAGAATTGAAAAGCACGGAAAATTTCACGTGAAATTGACCCCTAAAAATCCAAAATCGGACCACCCAAGGCCCAAAAATGATCCCCTAAAAAGGGGGACAGTACCCCCCTCCATAATTTCTCTTTGGTCTCAAAATTGACGTAAATTCTCCAGAAAAAGACGGTTTCCCAGGTAATCGACCCCGAGAAATCCAAATTTTATGGTCCCGAAGCTCCTCTAGCCCCCCTTGGGGGGTAAACGGGGGGGCCCAATTTTAAAAATCGGGGCTCCTTTCCGAATCGCAAATTGATTGCATCCAAATTGAGGAGCAGAACACATTTACACCTTAAGTGACTCCTAAGAGTTCTAATAGACCCCCTGAACGGCAGAAAGTAACTCCCTGAGGAGGGGGGCCTCGCCCCCGCCAAAAATTTCTCAGGATTCCTCTTTGGTCGCAAAATTGACGTCGATTCTCCAGAAAAAGACGGTTTCCTATGTAATCGACCCCGAGGAGCTGAGGGAACATGAAATTTAGAGTCCCCGGGGTCGATTACATAGGAAACCGTCTTTTTCTGGAGAATCGACGTCAATTTTGCGACCAAAGAGGAATCCTGAGAAATTTTTGGCGGGGGCGAGGCCCCCCTCCTCAGGGAGTTACTTTCTGCCGTTCAGGGGGTCTATTAGAACTCTTAGGAGTCACTTAAGGTGTAAATGTGTTCTGCTCCTCAATTTGGATGCAATCAATTTGCGATTCGGAAAGGAGCCCCGATTTTTAAAATTGGGCCCCCCCGTTTACCCCCCAAGGGGGGCTAGAGGAGCTTCGGGAACATAAAATTTGGATTTCTCGGGGTCGATTACCTGGAAAACCGTCTTTTTCTGGAGAATTTACGTCAATTTTGAGACCGAAGAGAAATTATGGAGGGGGGTACTGGCCCCCTCTTTAGGGGGTCATTTTTGGGCCTTGGATGGTCCGATTTTGGATTTTTTGGGGTCAATTTCACGTGAAATTTTCCGTGCTTTTCAATTTTGATGCGATCTATCCGCAATTCGGTCGGGAACCGTGACTTTTAGCATCGTGACCCCCCCTTTACCCCCCGAGGGGGGGTGGGGGGGTTTTGGGACCACGAAATTCGGATTTCTTGGGGTCAATTCCCTATTCAACCCCGCGGTCTCCGACTTCGTACGACCTAAACCAACCGAGAAAAAGGCCTGGTACGGGTGGTCTGAAACACCCTGTATTTTCTCAAAGTCTAACGACCTCGGCTAGACAAGAATGATGGTTCGTGGTTGAGTAAACTAGTTTTTAAATTGAAAATAATGTGAGTTGAACGTAAGTGACCATCTGATTCTGAAATAACTCGGCGAATTTTTTATTACATGGCGGTATAAAACGCCTGCAATCAAGAGGGCATGCAACTTACAATGAAGATGCATGAATAGTTGCCTACTCCGCCCCTTGAGAATAATTTTCCTCAGTCTACAGGAAATCCTGAAGAGATTTGCAGTCCTTTCTGGCCGCAACAATGTAAAACGCCTGCATTCATCTGAGTATGCAAAATTCAAACATCATGAGGGAAAAGTTACACCAAGGTCCCTTTTCATAGATCCTGTCACATTATGTTGCTTCATAAATGGATCGCATTTAGAAAAGAAGAACCAGCGTGATCACAATGTTGTAAAAATGTTGCTCCTTCTTAATTATCTAAAAAATCTCCCAGAACAGCAAATAGTTTTTTCTTCCCACTAAAAATTTGTCAACTTCAAAGAGAAATAATTGTGTAAATTTGAATAATGTACTTATGTATTAAGTATGTTTAAAAGAAAAGAAGAAGTTGCACGATTTTGAAAACACTGAAATCACGCTGGTTCCTTTTTGCTAAATGTGATCCATATGAGCAAGGAGTAGTGGTCCCTCATTGTATAGTGTACTCGATTTTCACCTTATCATAATCGAATGGATCGTATTAAGCAGAAAGGAACCAAGCCACATCAGCAATTGCTAAATGTAATTGGGAAACGGTTTTATGGATTTCGTGCAAATTTCAGTGAATTTTCTGCACAGTGCAAGGCAAATTCCTAAACATTTTCAAAGGAATCCCTACAAACGCTCTCCTGTAAAAAATTAAATTGCCCAATTAAATTTGGCAATACCCGATGTAGCACGGTTTCTTTTCGCTAAACGTGGTCCAAATATCTCCTTGACTGAGGGGCTTTCATTTTTCCATTCGAAGGTACGCATGTCTAGTCCTTATTCTCTCGGTCCTATCGGCGCGGGGTATCATTCCATACGGGCCGACGGAGGTGCAACAATTGAGCCCATGCAACTCAGTGGTCAAACTGCCTTCCAATTTTCAATCGACAACCATCTTCCAGCTGGACGCGCTTGACCGCCCCGCGCAGCCGGCCACGGAGGACTTCAACGTCACCAGTTGCGCCTTCATTTTCGAGGGCCCGCAAAACGCCACGCTCACCTTCCAGCTCTTCGGCGTCACCATCATGCGGGACCCCGACTTCCCGAACAACACGGCGCCCTGCTTGGCCACGCCCACCAAGTCAAATATCCAGCTCTACGATTATACCGCTGACGGCAATCTACAATTGATCTCCGTGTGAGTTTCAATACCTCTTTTCAATTGGACTACATTTTGTAAAATGAAACCGAGAGCATTCCAGTATCGCTAAGATTATGCAACTTTTTTTACCTTGCAAATATAAATTGATAATCTGAACAGGTTCTGTCAACATACTTCCTAGATACTATAAATTCAAGAAGAAAATTGCCTATGCCATTTTAATTTTTTCATGATTTCAGGAATTCTATTGCAAAGAGTTTAAGCTGCACCATCCTAGCAACACTAGAATGCTCTCGGTTCCTTTTTGAAAAATGCAATCCAATTGGTCAGATAAAAATAAATGAATGAAAGGGTTTCTGACAATAAAACCGCACAAAAATCACAATGAACATTGCAAACATTATTTCTTTAATACACAATTTATTGTGTTGAAATTGGACGCATTCCTGCCAATCGGAACTATGTGCATAAAGACACGAGTCCTGAGACCCATAAGAATTTATGCATTACAGAGCTCACGTCACAATGCACATAGTTCCGTTTGATAGAAATACGTCCAATTGTATAGTTCAAATAATCTGCATATATGCTTTATGACTGCAAACATGTAAGTACATACGCACTTACGCTACTTTGATAAAGCATCCGTTCTACATGGCTTGATTTGTATCTGTTACTGGCATTCGCCAATCGTCGCAAATTCGTGAGCGGCTTGCATGATAATACGTGCAATTACAATAATTCGCGTCGACATACCAAAGATTTTATTTGTAAATGACTCTAAAATGACGATCTCGGTATACATCGCCTTCAATTTCTCTTTTCAACTCTTGCGGTTTGTTGTGCTTGCATAAAATGAGCATAAAGAACAGGTTTTGTTTTTCTACAGTCATTACGCTAACGCTACAGTCATTACGCACTGTCAAAGCATAACAAAAATTAAATTCTTCACCCCAAAAAATTAAAAGCATGTTATGAATCGGCTTTCACGGAGCAGAAATTACTCTTACTGCAGAGCAGCTCTTCTTTAACGCAATTTAATTCAGGTTTAAACATTTTTGAAGGTATTTTTGAAATTCCAAGGAACTTTTACAAAAATTTTTGAAGCATACCATTGCATAGTTTTTCAAAAAATACGAGTAGGACAGCCTGAAAGGGCATTAGGCATGCAGTTGGATTTCGGTTAAGTCCATACACTTTGTTCATATTGATGCCACCAGCGGGCCGATTATTAAAACTGATAGACAAATCTATAGACAAAGACGACAAGAAGGATTTGGAGGGATCCTATTGGTGGAAGCAGGTGGTGGCAATGGACATAGGAGGTAGGTAATGGACTAACTAACGGCAACCCACCAAAAACCCGACAGTTAGTCCATCATTTTCTTCCTTAGTCTATAAGAACCAACCATGTCAACCAATAGGATCGCTCTATACTCCCTATGTCTTCTTTGTCTATCGCTTTGTCGATCAATTTCAATAATCGGCCCGCAGTGGAGACGTCAC
This sequence comes from Bemisia tabaci, assembly GCF_001854935.1. Classification (NCBI taxonomy): domain Eukaryota; kingdom Metazoa; phylum Arthropoda; class Insecta; order Hemiptera; family Aleyrodidae; genus Bemisia; species Bemisia tabaci. Next base: position 255,869 of record NW_017547141.1, on the reverse strand, counting down.
TACTCACCATAGGATTCTCTATTACATCAAAGTGGATCCAAACAATGACAATGCCATAACCTCTTCCAATGCTACCAATAAGAATAGATCGGTAAATATCGTTTATCGTTATCATTTTCTGTGACGCAATATTTCTAAATCCATACGTAATGATTCTTGATTTCTGTCATTGTTCCTGATTCCAGCAATTGTCAAAATGAAACTTGGAGTGAGAGGATTTCTACCACAAGCAACATTGGAGTGTTGACCAGCACCATCAGTGGACATTTTGCTCTCTCTGTCCAAAAAGTCTACGCGGCCCAGGAGCTGGTTGAACCAATCTTGTCTCTGCCGTTCGAGTAGTTTTCCTAAGTTCCCTTCTATCTAAAATGAAGCTCGAACGTTTTACGAACGCCACCATTATACAAATTTTGGGCGCGCCACTAGGAAAAATGTTAGAATTACAAGTTTTCCAGCTATTGCTGATCATGAAGAATTTCTCATGACTTCACCGTTGTTCGCGAATCTGAGTGAGTGCTTGGTGATTTTACTGTGATGTTTGACTTATCTTTTCAAAATAGAATAGGGGGAAAAATTAGTCTTGAAAATTTAAAACTTGCTCAGGGCGTCCCTTTTTGCGTGACGATGATTTCGGAAAGTCACATTGAGTAGTTGTTCAAATTGGGTCCTGTTCTCTCAGAACATTATACTTATCCATTATCATAACCACACGATGCAGTACTTGGAACCATGCCCAATAATAGTGACATTTATTCAATGATGAGTCATTAACCAAGGATATTTTACATTTTGTTAAGAATTCACAATTTAAACTCAGAGCCCCACTCTTTGTGGTATCGATAATCGTGAAGTATTGACCCTTTTGATTCCTCTTTTAAAATAATTTTCAATTCGTTTCTTCACTTTTCATGGTTCACACTAGAAGGGTGTGTATGTGTGTGTGCTTTTTTTTTAAAAAAAATGAAAAATAAATAAAAATTGTTTTTAACTTCTCCAGAATAGTTTTTACGATTAAGTCGAGCCACAAAATTTTAAGAAAAACTATTCATAAATTTGCCCTATTTAAATATTTTACGTGGGGAAAATTCTGCAGTTTCCAAAACCTCTGACGGCCTTTTCCGTTATACCGACAGAATGATTTAGTGTCGCTCTTTGCTTTTAACCATTTACCCGCACTCAAAACCTAGCATGTATTATCGAGTATCTAGCCCACTGATTTGGTGGAACCTCGTTTGTCATTGAAGAAAATTGAGTCACGAGCGTACATTCAGAAAATCTCCTTGCAGAGGTCGAATTTAAGTTCTAAGCACTCAAAATTATTGGCAGTTTAGAGTGAAACCGACTCGGGGTTTATGTTTTGCACAATCAAACTATGAATCTTAAAGACATCCTTTAACTTAAGAAGTGATTCGAAGATTCTGAAAAGTGTTAAAACCTTCCTGTTTGAATTCATATTTTCTTTGCTTGAATTGAATTGAATGTACCATCACGCTCGTTCTTGAAATATAAACTAATAAAACTCCAGATACTTTATCGATAGTAAATGACTTGAAACTAGAATGAATCTAAAGCTGTCTTAAAGTTCCGTCAGTCAACTCTCTAAATAATGGCTTACTCGCGTGTGCCACTGCCGCCGCGCCGCCTTGTGGACAATGGGAATTTTCAAACCGCCTTCAATTCGGCTCTAGGCAAATTGCATGACAGTTATGTTACTCTCCACGGCGCGGTGAAACTTGAAAGAAGCACAGCGGAGGCGTAAAATGTTAAAGAATCGTCTCACACCCGAGAGGTCACTTTGGAGTCTCAACGAGCATAGCGAGGGTATAATATCAAAATTGTGCCCGTCTTAGAATTCCCATCACCCATAGCGGCTAATATGATCTAATGAGCTTTCGCTAAAAACTGCAACGTCTATACATATAGTTTTTGCTTATAATTCAAGGGTCAAACCTAAGAATGCTCCTCCCTGTTTAAGGAGCTCATGGTTTCAAAACGATACCTATTCGAAAATCGAGGGCTAAGGACAATGCCGCTTAACTGGCTGGTTTTCCGCCAAACGGAACTGTATGCTTTATGACGTGAGCCCTGTTATGCATATATTCTTATGGGTCTCAGGTCTCATGCCTGAATGCACATAGTTCCGTTTGACAGAAATACGTCCAATTTTGGCGAAAATGAGTTGGCAACTTCTTCAGTAGTAAATACGCAAGATGTCTTTATTTTTTCCCAATTCCGCATGGAGGTGTTAAAAAGACGCTGTAATGTATAAAAAAAATAATAAAAAGAATAATTGCAAATCCAACCTCAAAATCATTAAAAATGGCGAAGTTCCTTCGAAGTTCTTGGAAAATCGTCAGTTTGCAGGTAGGCGGTACTGTTTCTTATAGCCATCGATATTACTTTTGTAGCGTTATATTATGCCCTATACTTTTGAGGGAAGAAATTTTGACTGATTTGTTTTTTCATAAAAAGATATATTTTTTATTTAATTATTTCTATCTTATCTTGTTACATTAAAAAGAGCTAAGCCGCCTTTTGTGTAAGCGACGCTATCTTTGTTTCGATTGGTTAACGAATCAGCCGATCAGAAAACGTCATTGGAGAAGCGAAGATGACGTCATCGGGAAATCTCTTTGATGACGTCACCATGGTTTTTTAAATGCTTCCTCTCTAAATTATCGTAGTTATCGCATGATTTGGTATTTGTATGTATTTATTTTTATATTGTAATAAATATATGAACACCTATATGAATTTGTTAGGGATAAGTTTTCCTCGTATCAGAGGTAACGAATCACTTTGTATTTGGCGAGATCTGACAAGCATGTTATTCAAGGTTCAACTAGAGTCCCTTTATACTGAGAGTAAAGACAATGTGAATCCATTTCTGATTGGTTCTCATATTTTAGGCCTTCACAGTGTCGCAAGCGGGAATAAAGATTACAGTTTCACCAATTGCAAAGATTATAAACTGGAATAGACCAGGACATTGGGGGTTCGGCAAGGAACAAATGGAATGAGAGAGGAAATGGAGATAGGAATTCGGGAATGGGTTGATCAAAGATTACAAAAACGTCCAATTTGTGTAATCTTTATTCCCGTTTGTGACATCCATGAACCGCGTTGTCTTAACTCTCCCTATGAAGGGACTCTAGGTTCAAAGACACGATTATTTTGCGAATATGTCCCCCAACAGATAAGAACATATTGCAACACACAAAATGAAAAATACACCATTATTTACGAAGCTTCAGATCGCGTGTTCTACGACACGATGAAGAAGCCAGGTATTGCGTCAGAGGGAATGCTAGTGTAAATGTGAGAGTGAGTGATCAATCGATGGTCTGGTGGTCAAATATTACAAGCGCGCCAAATAGTGTTATGAGGTTACTTTGCGGGGGAAATGAGTGATGTGCGTGACATTTGAGATTGAAGCAATCGTAAAAAGACGTCATGCGTGAAAATCCGTGTGAAACAGAGGTCGATGGGAATCTATAAACTGAGCGTTTTATGGCCAATCCACAGTCGGTTTTAGAATGGATGAGAATGGGCCAGCAGACAATGCTTGAGTGCTCGAAGCAATGAGAGAGATTTTAATTATTTTATCGAGCCGACTTTTAAAATTAGCCCACCAAGGTACGTTTATTTCTTACAAAATAAGTTATGGGCGCGTGAAAAAGTAAGTCCTTTAAATGTAATCCAAAATGTTTCGCCCGATCGCTGCAAATAAAACATATAATTTGCGAAAAAGTGAACTGGTTTCAACTGGGGACACGGGATAATGAATGGTTTCGAAGAAGGTAATTAAATAGTTTTTCACTCGTTTCAACTTTGAATCGTGTGATCTTTAGGTGAGATGTGTGAACCGCGAAAACTCCTGGAAAATAGTCTTTAAAATCACAATAACTAGCCTTTTTTTTACGTAAATTTTTTTCACCCAAATACCGTCAAAAATTTTTAGCGGTTGTACCAGTCAATTTTGGTCCATAATTGAAGGTAAATTTTAATTTTCGGCAATGAGTCGTTATCGAAATTATTGAAATGAAGCTTTCGCAACGCGATGAACGTCGCAAACGGAGATATGTGGTCAACTTCCGTTATATTCTTACTCTGTGAGTAGAAAACTCGGTGAAAATTTCAATGAATATTATTGATTCGTTCTCCTTCAAAAATATGTAATATGAGATGAGATTTTTAAACATTTTTAACGAGTTACGTGGTCTGGCAGTTTCATCGTCGATATGTCTTTACTGTTCTCTAAGACGGTTTCAAAGAGTCTTGATAGGGAATAGAATACTGCTGCGCTAAGGAAAAACGCCGTATGAGCCATCAGGAGTTGGCAAATGTCCCCTTACAGAACATACATTTTTGAGGAAAGTCATGAATATTTTCCCTTGAACTTTTCAAATCCTCCGAATCAATTGCTAGTGAAATTCTCCTAAAAACTGGAGGAAAAACAATCAACAGCATCCTTGGAAATTCGTATTATATCGAAGGCAATTTTGCAGCGCCTGAAGGCTTATACGGCGTTCTTCCTTAGCACGGCAGAATAGACGCAGATTTTCTAAAAATCCGAGCTAATATCCTGAAAGAAGTTTGATTGTTTGTTTCGTTTTTTTGAATGTACCTTTATTGTAGATTAAGCCCAGATAAGAGGATGTACCTTTATTGTAGATTAAGCCCAGATAAGAGGATAGAATCAATTTGACCCCCCCCCCCCCC
>NW_017547141.1:192355-251064 GCF_001854935.1 Bemisia tabaci | reverse complement strand
GGGGGGGGGGGGGGGGGGGGGGGTGCGTCCACGCACAAAAACCGCTCGGGGAAAAGAAACCTAGCCGGGCGGATATGACTCGGATAGAAAAACGCAAGCGGGCGGATTACATATGCATTACGCGTGTAAATTCCGGGCCGCGGTTAAATCATCCTGAAAAGCGTGGTCTAATCAGGACCCCTCACTTTCTTTTTAATCTCACTTTTCCCGCCTCACCCCCGCCCCCCGCCGGGCCGAGACCGATCCATCATCTTCGGAGCGCATGCGCGCCGCGCCGAGGCGAGCTCTGCCCAATTAAACATCACAAAAGGCAATACTGTTCCTCGTTTCGTTGTTTCTCCTTGTTATTTTCCGTTTTCGAGATTTACATATTTATGAGCTGGCGTCTCGGAAAATCGAAAAACGCGTATGTGCGTGGAGTTTTCGTAGGAAGTTGCGCGGTTTATTCCTCCGCGGTGGAGCGGGGGTCTCGGCATCGAGCCACGAGATGCATCTTCGTATCGGGCGTTCGGACTGGACGTGAGGATGGTGCCGCGACGTTTGTAATTGATTCGGTGGGAAACAACTGCCCTCCATGCGGAGCGTCACCAGAGGTCCAGGTGTGAGTTTGTCGGCTCGTCCTGTCCCGGACGAAGGGACGTAACGACGTAACTTCATTCCAAGGCTGCAAAGTTGACTCAAAAAGTTCTATTTTTTGCAAGAATGTGTACCCGTGAAATTTTTGTCCAACATGTTTCCGATTTTTTATTTACTTACATACTTACTAACTTACTTACTTACTTATTTACTTCTTTACTTACTTATTTCCTTACTTCCTTCCTCACTTACTTACTTACTTACTTACTTACTTACTTACTTACTTACTTACTTACTTACTTACTTACTTACTGACTGACTGTCTGACTGACTGACTGACTGACTGACTGACTGACTGACTGACTGACTGACTGTCTGACTGACTGATGGACTGACTGATTGATTGACTGACTGACTGACTGACTGGCTTACTTACATACTTACTTACTAACTTACTTACTAACTTACTTACTAACTTACTTACTAACTTACTTACTTACTTACTTACCTACCTACTTACTTACTTACTTACTTACTTACTTACCTACCTACTTACTTACTTACTTACTTACTTACTTACCTACCTACCTACTTACTTACTTACTTACTTACTTACTTACTTACTTATTTACTTACTTACTTACTTACTTACTTACTTATTTACTTACTTACTTACTTACTTACTTACTTACTTACTTACTTACTTACTTACTTACTTACTTACTTACTTACCTACTTACTTACTTACCTACCTACCTACCTACCTACCTACCTACCTACTTACTTACTTACTTACTTACTTACTTACTTACTTCTTTACTTCAAATACCCCTGAAAGGGTTCTCACGCTTGCAGTTCTTTAAGTCCCACCCTTTCTCAGCCCCTAATCAAGCCGAGCTGATTGTTGAAATTGGTAGACAAAGAAGAGAAAAGGGATGCAGATGGATCCTATTGCTGGAAGCGGGTGGTTGCGATCGACGAAGGAGGTAGGTAATAGACCAAATAGCGGCAACCCACGAGAGATCCTTTAATTAGTCCATCATTTCCTCCCTTAGTCTATGAGAACCGCCCATTTCAACCGATAGGATTGCTCCGTACTCCATATGTCTTCTTTGTCTATCGTTTTGTCTATCAATTTCAACAACCAACCTGCAGCCCCAGGTAACCGTTGTTTGAGACCATCAAACTCACTTAATCGCAGAGGAAAAATTAGTGCAATTCTAAGTTAGAAATTCCCGATATTCTCCTGGTAAAAAAGCAATTTACGAGAGGAAATTTGGCGACACTGAAATATAGTTACGTTTTTTCGTGAGGGAAACGACGTGTTGAACACGTGCGGGAATCGTGTGTCGATGGCTCGTTTTACAGGTAGCAAACCAGCGGGCTGATTATTGAAATTGATAGACAAAGCAATAGACAAAGAAGACAAAAAGGATTTGGAGGGATCCTATTGGTAGAAGCGGGTGGTTGCAACGGACAAAGGAGGTAGGTGATAGACTAACTAACGGCAACCCACGAGAGACCCGACAGTTAGTCTATCATTTTCCCCCTTAGTCTATGAGAACCACCCATTTCAACCAATAGGATTGCTTTATACCCCCTATGTCTTCTTTGTCTATAGCTTTGTCTATCAATCTCAATAATCGGCCCGCAGCGTAAAATATACCAATCTGCCTGAACGTTAAGTTTCTAAGTGGAGAATTTGCAAGAGGAAATTTCATTGCTTCATCGACTTCGACTCACACGCCATGTCCAAGTTTTCGGCTGAGAAAAGCGATGACTCGGCCTTCGAATCATAACTACAGACTTTCCACTTTGAAGACCTCGCATGCTATTTCTCTAATAGTGAAAGAAAAAAAAAAACAAAACAAAAACAAAAAAAACGCTCAAATTCACTTTCTCATATGACTTTAATTAATTAATTACAGACTTCGAATAATGCGAGGACAAATTCAAGTGATCAGGAAAGCATGCACATAAACAACTTCATCTGCGATGAGCCACCAAACAAAGTTCAAGCCCGGAAAAAGTAAGATTGCTGATTTAACGATTCAATTGCTAAAAAAAAGTGACTGCAATATTTCAATGTAGATTTTACAACGAAAAAATGCCACTTTGACCACCCCCGTGATTAAATTAGCTTACAATAAGGGTAGCATTTGTCTGGTGTAAAATCTACGTTGAAACGTTGCAGTCACTTTTTCCAGCAATTGAATTGTTGAATCAGAAAATTTTTTCCGTGGGCATTTACGGGAGACTTAAACGCAGCGTAAAAAAAGTAAGCGCTTTAGATCGCGCTTTTGATTTATTGCGGATTGATCCTGAAAAGATTTTTCTATATATGGACACGCTTCCGCTGTTCAATGTTTTTGAAAATTGGATATGTATCGGGAAAATTAAAAAAAAAAAAAAAAAAAAAAAAAAAAAAAAAAANNNNAAAAAAAAAAAAAAAAAAAAAAAAAAAAAAAAAACCCGGGGGAACTACAAGTACTCTCATTGAAAGCTCTCTATGCCTTGCTCGTTTTCACACAATTGCAATCGTGGCGACGAGTTGAAGCCTGCACCAGCAAATCGAGCATCCAGGGACGACGCCTGAATGATGGAGTATCGATATTTCCCTATTTGAAGCTGTGGTAAAGAATCGATTATTACGGCGTTCGTTGCGAACACCCTGTCTATCGATCCTTTTCCATATGTTTTAAAGGCAGATCAATCGATCTATCGCAAAGCACGCCACGCCGCTGGGGCCGGGCATGGAGGGCACTGGAAATAATGAGCGAAGCGTTTAAAAGAAACGGGGCTCTTTTGTTGGCCGGCCCGGATGAACCGGGAACGATATTGCTCACCTCAAATTGAAATTTTGTCGGACGATTCAAAAGAACGCTCGGGGGACGCTCGCAAAGTCGGCGACCGAATTGAACCGATCGCCTCCCGAGTGGAGTCTGGCTCGAGCCGCCGAGTCCACGGCTCGCCACGGCTCGCGGGGTTCGCGAACGCTCGCCGCTTGCGAGGATTCGCAACGAACGCACCGATTGAAAAGGAGCGAATTCGCCGAACTAAGAAAGAACGTCCTATGGGTCACACTGAGAAAAAACTCCGGCCGTGGAAGCCGTACTTACGGCCTGTACACTACAAAAAAAAAAAAAAAAAANAAAAAAAAAAAAAAAAAAAAAAAAAAAAAAAAAAAAAAAAAAAAAAAAAAAAAACACACTTTGGATCTAGAGTCCAGACTCTTGAAAACATTGATAAGAAAAAGGACTCTTAATTCAATCAGATTTAAGCCTAAATCAAAAGGAAATCCGCTCAAATTAAGAGGCTTGGTTCTTGATTGAAGCTTAAATCTGATTGAATCAAGAGTATTTTTTCTCTATGGTGAGCAAACTAAACTAGAACTACAAGTCGCCTGAGCTCATTATTGTACCTATGTGGGGGAGAGTATTGCCATCTCTGTTCCGCTCTCCGATTGGTTCATCGCAGTTGTAGGCTTCATGGGGCCCCAAAGTTGGTCCTATGTAAATAAACTTCCTCAGAGCCTACTTGCATGAGATGAATTTTAGGTTAATCTTCCTCTCCTCGCACGGATTGTATGTTCTAGAAAGTTCCTTATAGACCTGACCTCCACAGCCTAACCTCAATTCACTGTTTACATTGAGCCAACTTTCGGGGCTCTATTATAGCCTAACACTCACCGACCAATCAGAGAGTGGAACATTTTCTCTTCAGTTAAAGGATTTAGATGGCAATAATCTCCCGTATTTAGGTACTCTAAAGCTAATGGCCTCCAGAAAGTGTTCTCCGTTGATAACTTAAAAGTGCCATTTCCTTAAATTCAGCTTTCAGCTGGATAATTAGTTCACGGAAGATAAGGCTCCTTTTCACAGAAATAATGATTCGAGTGATTCTCCTCAAATACGAATATTTATGGGGCACTACTTTATGATCAGCATCAATAACTCAATTATTTCAAGTTCTTGAAGACTAGAGTACCTTTGTAGGGAGAGTATAGGCAGGACCGGATTAAGGGGGTGGCCACATGGACCGCGGCCCATGGCGGCAAATCTATAGGGGGCGGCAAATTTTGCAATTTTTTTAAATGTAGGTATAAAAAAAATTCGGATTTAGAAAAAAAAATTACAAATAAGAAAAGGCGACCAAATCTCTAATTTTCTGAGAGCATAGTAATTTCTACTTTTGGTGTCTTTCAGTGATACAAGAGACAGCACCTTTCATTATTCGAGTTAAGTGAGAAACCAAACACGCAATTTGGCCTGGAAAGGCGCGACGTACCTGGAGAGAAATGATGACGAGGACTTGAGATGAAAAGGAGAAGCCCTCGGCGCGGCAATCGGCATATAACACATATTAGCGCCTACAAGACTGCACGAATACTTCATCACGCATTGCATCAAACACAGTGCGGTCATTGCGGACAGCGTGAAACGGATAGCGCCTTCAAGAATGCATGAATACCTCACGCATTGCGGCAAATACAGTGCGGTCTGCGAGGCGCATAGCGCCTACAAGACTGCGTGAATACTTCACGCATTGCGTCAAACACAGTGCGGTCTGCGAGGCGCGGCGGCGGAAGTTAAAATCATTAATCTACATTTATGTTTATTCTTTCATAATTTTTTCGTTCATTTCTTATGAATAGAAGGCCTTGTCCACACAGAGATAGGTTTACGGAACTTAACTTTCGCGCAAAGTTCCGTGAACTTTTGCTATTAGTGTTGACAGGGCTGTCCCCAAAAATATGTTCAACACCAGTAAACGCGTCTTATGCACCCCTCCCCCGCTGGCACGTTCATTTGATGGTTTTCATTGATGTTTCGAAACGAATGAGAAGTGGGCGGCAAAATACTAGCGGCCCATGGGCGGCAAGTATAGGTGAATCCGGTCCTGAGTAGAGGCAACTCGAAAATTTGGAGACTAGGTTTGATCAGGTCATGTAGCTACTAGGGCCCAAAAAGGCTGCCAACATATGAACTCGCATTATCCAGTGGTACAAATTATCACATTTCAACTATTTACACTGATCAAAAATGAAAAGCACGTGTAAAACTTTGATTTCGCTTACATTTTCTCAGTTTCAAAGTTTTGACCCTTAGGACGCTTGTTTGTAATGCGCTGTCGGCCGTATTGAGTAATCTTCAAAATGCATAGGTCGGCAGCGGCACTTTTCTAGTGATTTTCGTATTACACGTTGTCGGCCTTTTGAGCCCTGAGAGCTACATAAATCGAGTTGTCCATACACGGAAAGCAATTAAATGCCGATTTAGCATTTATACTGTTAAAAAGATGTCCGACAAGTTTCAAATGCTGATTTTACATTTTAACAAATGCTAACGTAACTACGCCCACTGCAAAACGTACAAATTAAAATGTTATGTTAGCATTTTTATATTATAAAATCAGCATTTGAAACTTGTCGGACATCTTTTTAACAGTATAAATGCTGAATCAACATTTAATTTTTTTCCGTGTACTCTCAACACAGTCTCAGTTCTCACAGACGATAACAACTGTATTTAATGCGGGCAGTTTGGCAACATGCAAGTGCTCATGCGGCGTTCTTCCTTAGCGCGGCGGAATTAAAATCGAAATCGGAATCGGAGTCGGTGGCAGACAAGCCGAATGAATGAGCTTTAATTAAACTGGCTCAACTTCTCGGAAAATCGCTTTTGATACGCGGTCGCGGCTGATGAAATGCCCGGCAGATGGCAGCACGGGCGAGGCGTAGCGCGGAAGGGGGAAAATAGAGAGGAAAGCACAAACATGTGACTACATAAAGTGAGCAAGAGACGTTATTGTCCAAATTAAGAAGCTCCCGGTCAAAGAACCCGTCTATTATGTGGAACAGCGCCGCCAAATCGCAGCCATTATCCATACCGAGTTGTATCGTATTGATTCGGATAATACACTGAAAAAAAATTCTCGGCGTTCTTACTAAGGTCCGTAAGTACCTTTACCATCTCACTTTTTTTCCCCAATCATTGGTAATTTTACCAAGGCAGACTGGTAAGCTTACCTAAAAACCGGTATTTTTACTGTTTTTTTTTTCAGGAGAAGTGAGAATACCACTCTTATTGGTAATCAATTCCTGGTAACTTTGCCATTTTATCTCGGTAATTCTACCACAGTCGATAAAAAATATTGCCGTTTTTACCAAGGTCCAGTAAAATTACCGAGAAAGGTCAATAATTTTACCGAGATTTCTTGGTAAAATTACCAATTCCATAAATGGTAATTTTACCAAGAAAAAACTGGGATCAAATAGAACCCTGAATTCTTGGTGATTTTACCCTTTTCTTGGTAAATACACCGAGATTTTTTTTTCAGTGTAGCCTGTCCCATTGCAACGTTTCAAAATTTTCACTCACTCTTCTCCCCCCCATGCGTTACTCTGAAAAAAAATTGAAGTTAATTTAACATTCTGGACGTAAAAAAAATGTGTGGGAGAACTTACTAAATGCTGAATTAACTGCTGCGGCAGTTACTTTAGCAATGTCAAGATGTAAAACTAACTGCCGTAACATGTCTTGTTGTGCTGGCGTACACTGAAAAAAAAGTGAAGTTGATTTAACATTTTGGATGTTAAAAAAGTGTGCGAAAACTTACAAAATGCTAAATTAACTGCTACAGCAGCTACTTTAGCAATGTCAAGATGTAAAACTGACTGCCATAGTGGGTAATTTAGCATTTTGCGAGTTCTCGCACACTTTTTTTACATTTACTTTTCTGCATTTTACTTTTTTTACAACCCACCCCATAGGTATTTAAAATGATTCGTAACACATGTTTTGGAATATGGCCGTGTCAGAGCAGTTTAAAACAAATTTATCTGCTCAAATAGGGTCATCAGAATTTGAAAGGCGGCATGAATTTACGACGACTGTAAACACTAGAAAAAGCTTAAGAGATGAAAAATTCCACGGGGGATTTTCGTCCACAGACGCAACCCGAATCATTTCTCTCGCGTCATGTAGCCGAGAAATAGTGGCCGAGAAGACACAATTTGTAATTTGTCCAGGAAGATTATCGGAACAACGTGGAGACCGGGCGTTTCCGAGGCAGTTAATCGACCACTCGAATGCAAAACAGCGTATCTCCACCTGAAGAATCAGATGTAGAAGCTGGTCTTTTTCTAAGGCACACGTACGCAGCAAGAGTAGTTCCTCCGATAGTGTAAGCGTGCTTAGTTGAGCGGTTTTCCTCTTAAGCCGGTGTAATGCTTAAATCAATCTTCTTTACGAGCGGTTGCATATATTAAGGGGCTTAAATAGGGACGATAACTTTGAGACGTGCGACGTTTATGGTCCCGAAAGGAACGAACGCGCAGCGCAAGCTCTGAAAGTTTGTAATAAGTAGGAATGACAGCGCGGTGCCGCACAGTGAGCTAGGTATCCATTTCTGGTAGCGAGAAAATCAAAGCACAAAAATAGTCGGTCCCGGCAGAAGATTCGTTTTTGAGGAGGAACGTGAATAATAAGAGAATAAATGGAAGTATTGGAGTAGAATCGGCCCAACTAAAATAAGTGCTGAAAATTTTATGACATTGGAGACTTAAACGGGCGAGTAGAAACATAGAATCCGCACCCTGTTACAACGTAAACTCGATCACACTCTCCTTCATGCGTTTTTACTTTATTCTTAAAACTAACATTCTCCCGGGGGATCGGAGAAAATAAGACAAGATATTATGATCATAGCTTTATACTACTGTGCTAAGGAAGAACGCCGTATGAGCCATCGAGTGTTGCCAAATTCCCTATACAAAATACGTATTTACAGGAAAATTTGCGAAGATAACTCTACTGATTTTCGGAGGATTTCATTCGTACTTTGATCTAAAAAGTCAGAAAATTTAAAGAAAAAATACCCATAACTTTCTTCAGAAATTGATATTTTCTGAAAGAAAATCTTTGAAAGGCAACATTTGAATGCTCATACGGCGTTTTTCCTTAGCAGGGCAGTATAAGCGCGGGTAATTCGTTGGACGCCCGCAAAGAAAAAACAATTCTCGGCGTTTTTACCACGGTCCGTTGGTACCTTTACCATCTCACTTTTTTTTACCAATTATTGGTAATTTTACCAAGACGGACTGGTAAGCTTACCTAAAAACCGGTATTTTTACCGTTTTTATCAGGTAAGAATACTTTTTTTATTGGTAATCAATTCCCGGTAACTTTGCCATTTTATCTCGGGAATTCTACCACAGTCGATAAAAAATATTGGCGTTTTTACCGGGGTCCAGTAAAATTACCGAGAAAGTTCAATAATTTTACCGAGATTTCTCGGTAAAATTACCAATTCCATAAACGGTAATTTTACCAAGAAAAAACTGGGATCAAATAGAACCCTGAATTCTTGGTAACTTTACCCTTTTCTTAGTAACTACACCGAGATTTTTTTTCAGTGTGTTCGTGGCGCATTTGCAGTTCCCTGAAAAACTGCCGTGTAGCCACACCGCGTGCGACGATCCTTCATTTTCAAACGAGATCAAGGGACATTTTCCAACGATACTGCAACAGTGGTCGTTGGGAACGTGAAAATAAGAGAATAACTGGAAGTATTGGAGTAGAATCGGCCCAACTAAAATTTGTGCTGAAAATGTTATGAAATTGGAGACTTAAACGGGCGAGTAGAAACATAGAACCCGCACCCTGTTACAACGTGCAACATACTGCAACAGTGGTCGTTGGGGTGCTTTGCATCCCGGGATCGAGGTGAGGCGTTAACCCTCAAATTCCTGTTCGTGGCTCCGCTGGCAGAAAGACTTAACTGCACTTTGAGGCGCTCGTATATCTCGGCGCTTTCTGGAGCTCAGGCGAGGATGGCGTCGAGCCCTTTTGTGAGGGCGACGTATTATCCTAGGTCGTTCACTTGGGGGCCCAGTTGCCGCGTGGCCAGGGAGGAGGGATTGTCTCGGGTCTCGGGTCTCGGCTCGGGCGACGTGTGATCTCACACGAGCCGGCTCTGTTGCGCCAGCGCGGGCCTCGAGCCATCCGCTTATCGGAGCCGATATAGGAAGCGGCCAAGGTGGCGCGGCCGGTTGCCGAGCTGGGCATGGTCAGTATGGATGTCCACCATACACTGAAAAAAAAAATCTCGGTGTATTCACTAAGAAAAGGGTAAAATTACCAAGAATTCAGGGTTCTATTTGATCCCAGTTTTTTCTTGGTAAAATTACCATCTATGGAATTGGTAATTTTACCGAGAAATCTTGGTAAAATTATTGAACTTTCTCGGTAATTTTACTGGACCTTGGTAAAAACCCCAATATTTTTTATCGACTGTGGTAGAATTACCGAGATAAAATGGCAAATTTACCAGAAATTGATTACCAATAAAAGTGGTATTCTTACCTGAAAAAACAGTAAAAATACCGGTTTTTAGGTAAGCTTACCAGCCTGTCTTGGTAAAATTACCAATAATCGGTAAAAAAAGTGAGATGGTAAAGGTACCAACGGACCTTGGTAAAAACGCCGATAATTTTTTTTCAGTGTACTGCCGTGCTAAGGAAGAACGCCGTATGAGCCTTCAGGCGTTGCCTAATTGCCTTTGGTAGATAACGAATTTTTGGGGGAGTTTGTAAATATTTTTCTTCCAAATTTTCAGGTAATTTTGTTCGCATCAAAATGTCTGAAAATTTCTCGAAAAAATATTCATAACTTCCTCAAAAACAAACATTTTAGAGAAGGAATTTTGTCAGTTCTCGAATGTTCATACGGCGTTCTTCCTGAGCACGACAGCACGGGACAAAATCTCAAAAATTTATGGCGACAAACGCTAAGAGTATGCGCAATAAAAAAACAATTTAAAAGTGGATAACAAGGATAAAATTTCAAATAAAACCAAACCGTTTCGGCTGAAAACTCATTCTTCCTCGCAGTTGGATAAATAAAAAGAAAAATGGTAACATTCTAAAATAGCACCTGGCTGTACCTTTCAAAGCGGAAATGTTCTTATCACAGAAATATTGATAACACAGTCAACAAGAAGAGTAATCTGCAAGAGTATGCTAAGAGTGAGTGGCGTGCCAAGGAAGAATGCCGTATGAGCTTTCAGGCGTTGCCAAATTTCCAGTTATAAAACACGAATATCTTAGTAAGCTTATATGAATATTTGTCCTCCAATTGTTAGGATAATATTGTTTGCAATTTCACCTGCAGCTCCTGAAAATTTCAAGGAAAATTATTCATAACTTTCCTCAAAAATAAACATTTTATTGAAGGAAATTTGGCAACTCTCGAATGTTCATACGGCGTTTCCTTAGCACGACAATATAAATGTCCACCATGGTACAGAATCTCAAAAATGTATGGTGACAAGCGCTAAGAGTCCCTGGTAAAAATTGGCAGTAGAATGTGTGTTCCAAAATACTATAGACCTAAAGCCGGCTGTAAGATTTCCAATAGCTTCTGTAGCCGGCTGTATAATTTCTTACAGCCTTTTATAGCCGATGGCGATTAAGCAACAGCCAGACGATAAAGTTTATGCTGAACGTTATTAAATACGGATACTAGGACTTAGTAAGTTTTTGGACTACCGCTCTCTTTTTGTGCCATAGTATCTTGATTTATTTTGCGAGGAAAGCTCCGTACTTTTGAAGGATGCCTGTCATTCTTAACATGTTGGAGCTCCTTCAATTTCTTATGATACTGTGCAATACTTCCGGTGTGAAACAGTTGCTTCAGACGCCGTGGCACGCTGCGGCGCGGCGCGGCGGGCGGGCAGAGAAACGCGCATTGGCGCCTACAAACCTAACAGGGATACTTCACGCATTGCGCAATGCGTGAAGTATCTCTATTAGGTTTGCAGGCGCCTGTGCGTCGCCGCTCCGCTTTGTGTTAGGCTCTAATATTTAATCTCGCGTTTTTCAACTCATGATTTTGAAATGTTTGCACACTCTGAATGGACTATTCTCATTTTAATTGATGAAAAAAAAATATGTTTTAAAGGAAAATATAATGTGTGTTTTGTAAATATAAAGGGAGTTCCGTAACAAACTTAATGAGTTCCAAAGCACACAAATTTCTACACAATTTCTTATATCCTTTTATAGCCAATGGCGATAAAGTGTAAAGCCTGGCGATAGGAACTACAGCCCGACTGTATACTTTTTTATAGCTTCGTGTAGCCCGGCTATATGATTTGCTCCGCATTCTACAGCCAGCTATATGATTTTCAATAGCCTTCTTTAGTCGGCTATAAGAACTCTCATGGTATTTTGAAACGCAGCTCCCATCGCCAATTTTTACCAGGGGTATGCTCCCATGCCAAGGAAGAACGCCGTATAAGCCTTCAGACGTCGCCATATCTCCTTCAATAAAAACTGAACTTACTAGAAAAATTGTGCATATTTTTTTTCAACATTTTCAGACAATTCATTAGTTATTTATTCTAGAACGTATGCGAATTTCAAGGAAATTCACATAATTTTCTTCAAAAATACATGTTTTATGCCCCTTACATACAGAAATGCAATGTATGTTTGCACATTCTCAACAATTACTCGATGCTGAGAGCTAATTATCCGAAAACCAATACTGACTCGCGGTGAATTGAAGATTTCGATTTTTCAGTGACCGCCTCAAAGTCCTGCAACTTCACCCTTGAATGCTCGAACTCGCTGTTTCGAACTCGTTGTGGAGTCCGGACTCATCTCGTGCGCAAAGCTATGAAATTTGAAATGCAAAGCGAGGGTAGAGCCACAACACGAGGAAATACACTGATTGTGAGTGGGAACAATACTCCATTAAAAATTATATCCTGGACTCTCTCCCGCCTGACTGCCCCTTCCTCTCATCTTCTCCTCCAGGAATCAGCCTCCCCAAGTGCAAGTCACGAGATGTAAATCTCACAATGGCATCATGCTGTTTCGTGCTATCAAATATTTTCGGTAGCGCCTCATCTGGACATGGATAGTAGTTTGAAAGGGCATGTACCTACTCTTCCTTAGTAGAGTAGTTTATGAGGTGGAGGTATTTTAACCTACCATCGGTGTAAAAAAATAGCCGACGTTTTCACCGACAATACTGCCGTAATGAGGAAAAACGCCATATGAGCCTTTAGACGTTGCCAAATCTTCTTCAGTATTCACTTTTGAAGAAAGTTCTGTCTATTTATCCTTGAAATTTTTAGATATTATAGATTAAAATGCGAAAAAAACGGTCTGTAAAATCGGAAGAAAAATATTCAGAATATTCCCGATAAATTTGGTTTTTATCAGAGGAAATTTGGCAACGTCTGAAGGCTCATACGGCGTTTTTCCTTAGCATTCACTACGTCATTCCCCGGCGAACATCTCCATGGCCAAAGGACGAAACCTCGTATCTTCGTTTGCGACGTTGCAGACTTCCTGTCAAACTTAATTTTTTCTTTAGAAAACTAGTGCACGTATTTTCTTGAAAACTCCCTTGACTTTTTCCCTTGTTGGCAGTACATCCTCTCTATTCTAATAAAACCATTTTCAAGACGTTCGACGGACGGGGTGAGGAGAGTAAGGCAGCCAAAAGATCAGAAAGAAGAGAAATCAAAAGAAGAGCCAAAGAAGGAATCAAAATTCAGATTAAGGAGAAAAGCGTTAATAATATTGTTTGGCGAGGAATTATTCTTTGAAACATCGTTTCCTTATTCAATTAGAATTATTTGCTCATTAACCACCAACGTACGATCTCGACGATTTCGCTGACCGCGAAGCGGCCTTTGGAGGGAAGGGGTTGGGCCGCGTAGCGGCCAGGGGGCTGACTTCCTAGTACTGTATATATTTCAAACTATAAAGGTATGGCTTGTTTCTCTTATATAAAATAAATTAGGAGTGGGAATTTTGTAACACTGCGATGGAGATATATGTGGTTTTGCTCTTCGCACTGAAAAAAAAATCTCGATGTATTTACTAAGAAAAAGGTAAAATTACCAAGAATTCAGGGTTCCATTTGATTCCAGTTTTTTCTTGGTAAAATTACCATTTATGGAATTGGTAATTTTACCGAGAAATCTCGGTAAAATTATTGACTTTCTCGGTAATTTTACCGGACCCCGGTAAAAACGCCAATATTTTTTATCGACTGTGGTAGAATTACCGAGATAAAATGGCAAAGTTACCGGGAATTGATTACCAATAAGAGTGGTATTCTTACCTGAGAAAAACAGTAAAAATACCGGTTTTTAGGTAAGCTTACCAGCCTGTCTTGGTAAAATTACCAATTATTGGTAAAAAAGTGAGATGGTAAAGGTACCAACGGACCGTGGTAAAAACGCCGAGAATTTTTTTTCAGTGCGGCTATGGATCCATAACAAGACGTCTAGTCCTTATTACGATTATCTTGTATCTGGGCGTATCTGAAGGGATCAAGGGAAAGGAATGAAGGACGACGAGGAGCTTCGGAGGCGAGGCGGAAAGTGGCCTTGAGGGATGACGTCAGTCCAAGGTCGTCCGCGTCCGTGACTTGCCAGTTGGCACATCTCCGCCCCTCGCGTGCATGCGCATGCGCCGGCCTCCACTCGGACATCCCTTAAGCATCCCAGTCCCCGAGTTCATCGACTGCTCTCCGTTTCCGAGCCGCCTTGCCACATTGCACGGAAAACGATGAAATTGTTCGGAATTTTGTGGTTAAGGTGATTTAGAGTCCCTTTATACTGAGGGTCAAGACAATTTGAATCCGTTTCTAATTGGTTCCCCTATTTTAGGCCTTCACAGTGTCACAAACGGGAATAAAGATTACATTTTCACCGATTGCAAAGATTATAGTCTGGAATGGACCAGGGAATTACGGGTTCGGCAAGGAACAAACGGAATGAGAAAAGGAACGGAGAGAGGAATTTGAGAATGGGCCGGTCAAAGATTACGAAAAACGTTCAATTTGTGTAATCTTTATTCCCGTTTGTGACTCCATGATGGGGTGTTGTCTTGACTCTCAGTATGAAGGGACTCTAAGGTGATTCGCCAAGCTCAAGTGACGTGGTCGAACTGGCATGCGATATGTCGCATCGATCAGGTCAAAAGTCTCGGCAGATTTTGAATTTTTGCAAAAAAAAAAAAAAAAAAAAAAAAAAANAAAAAAAAAAAAAAAAAAAAAAAAAAAAAAAAAAAAAAAAAAAAAAAAAAGGACCATACTGCCGTGCTAAGGAAAAACGCCGTACGAGCCTTCAGGCGTTGCCAGATTTCCCTCGATAAAAACTGAATTTACTGGAAAACTTTTGAATGTCTTGCTTCAAATTTTTGGGACGACATTGTTCGCAATTTGATCTAAAATACCTGAACATTTCAAGAAAAAATATTCATAGCTATCCTCAAAAATACACGATTAATTTGAGGAAATTTGGCAACTCTCTAATGCTCATTCGGCGTTTTTCCTTTACACGGCAACATAGCCCCTGGGCTTAAGCCTATAAAATCATTGTAAACCCAAAAATTGGCAAAATTCAGAGGAATGAAAGCAGAATAGTGTTAGGAAAAAACCTCGCATTCGATACGGACATCGATAGCTGAATCGAATGCAAGGTTTTTTCCTAACAATATTCTGCTTTTATTCCTCTGAATTTTGCCAATTTTTGGGTTTACAATGATTCTTTAGGCTTATGCGCACACTGGAAAAAAAAGAATCTTAAATTTGCCGCCAAGAAATATTTCTTCTTAAATCAAGAATTTTGCTGGTTAATATAAGCTACTTTTTTGCTTAACCCAAGCATTATTTTTCTTGAATCAATAAAAAGTTAGCTTAAAGCAAGATAAAGAAAATTCTTGGCGGCAAATTCAAAAATTATCATGCTTGATCCAAGCTACTTTTTTTTTCAGTGCAGGGGCTATCACCCTTTTTTGTGCAGAATCTGCCAAGATTTTTGAGCTGATCGATCGCATGCCAGTTTGGCCACGTCACTTGAGCTTGACGAATCACCTTAAAAAAAGTGTAAAACATGTTTCAATGTAGATTTTACAATAAAAATTATATTTTAACCACCCTCGTAGTTAAATTAGCTGTCCACTCTCGTAAATGCACATTTGAAACACGTCGGACATATCTTTTAAAAATTTAATTGTTAAATCAGCAATCTTTTTTTCCATGTTCCGCCCGGAAACAATTTGCGAATTTTGTTCATCAAACATGCCACAATTTCAGAATGAGCCCCTCGCAAACTTTTACTGGAACACATAGAGGAGTTTGTTTTATAAAGAACGGAGGCTTCTTTTGATAAAATTTTCCGGTCAGAAGCTTCTGATCTCGTTTTCTCAAAACTTCATTTTTGCATTTACTGCTCTCTTCGCTATCACGGCAGAATATAGAATGAACAATGGGGTTTCAGCTAATACCAGCGCGGAAATTCTAATATCGATGGAAAACTGAACTAGAGCCCTGGTAGCAACGAACTCGAAGAGTTTTAAACGGCGTCCCGTGCAATACACTCACGTTGTGATTACCTTGTTACTCTATCTGGCAGATTGAAGTCTAAATCTCTCGAGTTAATAATGGTAATTTGAGTTAATTTAGCACTGTTTCTCTCAGGCAAGACTCTGCCGCTGTGTGTCGTGAGTCATACTCATTGAGGACTCGTCTTTTCGATACAGCTCCTACTCATTACGCTAAATAAATCGAATTACAAACAATATTGCCAAACCTAACAAAATACGAAAAATTTGGATCTTAAAGCCTTATTCCAGAATTCTGATTAATTTTTTTAATTAAATGAAAAAGGAAATGCTTGCCTTTGCACTCTATGTTGTTTATTACAAGTTGTTGTAGTGGATGTACATTTCGAACATCAAGTCCATCCTTAGCACTTAATCAAAAAATTAGACAGTAAAACACCAGTAGTAGATGAGATATCACAATGATTACAATTATTAAAATAGGAACAAATTGAACAAGTGGAAAGATTAAAAGCAAAACATTGTTTAGTTATTAGATATAATATAGCTAGGTAATCGAGTTATTATCAGTTATCATCAAAAAAGGCAAGACTTTCTTTTTTAATTTAATTAATTGAATTAACACGCGAAATGCGATACCTTAATTTTTTATTTTTTGTGTCCTTTTTTGGTTTTGTTTTGTCTCTGATATGTTACAAATTCCTTATATTCTAACTCTGTTTCAATCGAATCTTATACTTTTTTTACAGCTTGGGGAATGTTTATGGAGAAAATGAGAGTAATGGACACTTTTGCAGTTTAGTTTCAATCTCAGACAAATTCATTAAAAAAACCATTATAAAACTTTGATGACAGTTATTGTAATTTTATTTCTATAAAATACCTAATTTTACGTAATTTTCTTCAACTAAGTCTTTTTAATATTATTATTATAGAATATTTCCAAAGTATACAGCAGCAAAAATTACCTATAAATACACCGACGACGGTAGGTATTCTTGAGAATTTGTTAACTTATAACAAACTTTCTTCTATCAACCAACTCAATTGCTAAAGCATTATGAAACGATCTTATTGTTTTGCGTAAATAGGAAGGGTAAAAAATTTGACTGACAAATGTTTGCTTTCGAGTAAAAAATCTACCTCATTATTTTCATCGCTTATCTAATTTTAAAAAATTCATTTTTTTTAAAAAATAATAATAATAAATAAATAAATAATAATAAGAAAAAGCGAAAGCAAATAAAGAAAGTTGTTTTTAGCCAAAATATGTAATTTCTTTGGAAGTTTAATGTATACATTTATTAAAGTAGTTCTCAGCTTTCAAATTACACGAAGGAATCCAAAATCTCGAATTAATAAACAAGGCTTTCATCGATGAAATAGCGGAAAGTAGAAATGCCACGAATAGTAAGCTTTCTTTATATGCTTTCGCCTTTTCTTATTATTATTTATTTATTTAAACATTCTCCTACAAATTTCGAAAGAAGTAGACGCATATCGATCCAAATCGAAAAGCACACCACGAGGGCTTGTCCGACTATTGCTTTACCACATCATAGTTTATGACTATCAAAAAATATCAATTAAATCGCCTTACACTGTTGCCATTTGAAACTAGAATATTAAGAATTAAATCATTCTGCGCGTGTTCTAATAGGTGAGTTTTTTGTTTTAAAATGGCAACTCTGTCGCTAGGTAGTAATCTTACGCTCGGAGGTGCGATATTTCGTAACGTTCCTGAGATTTCGCTCAACAGGAGGCTAATAAGGCTCCCCAGTTTTCCTCTCTTCCTGTTTTCTTGCTGGTTAGCTTTTAATTGGTGCGATTCTGTCACGCCAACGTCGAACACAGCTCAGAGCTGCAACTTTAGGTAATATTATCACAATCGAAAAATGGGGAAAAGATCGATATGCAAAAACAGCAGAAAAGAAAATGCGAGGTACAGGCGGATAAGATTGAAAAGCCGAGATGCTCAAAAGTACCAAGAGCGACGGTTTTTTTACGAACGGTCCCCTAGCTTGAAGCTTATTCCCTCCCTTATTCATTTAACCTTCGATCATACATCTCACTTATTTGCCCTCCTTCTCACGAATCCTTGCAGATTTTACTCGAACTGCTGAAACAGCTTTTACGAAAATTAGCCGTGTAAGACCTGTTCGATATACTCGGTTTCGGATTTCGATATATTAAGCATGCTTCGTAGGGAATCGTTCGATAGAATTCGATGAATCTTGATGCTGGAAACCGGACGGAGAGCCGAATGTTGGGACCAGCTGCGGTTATCCGCAACTCAAGGTGTCCGGGCTCAAGGCACCCGCGAGCTGTCCTAATTCATGGGCCCCGTAATAGAAGAGCGTAACTTCGATCGTAAGTGAACCTTAGGCGGAATGGAATACCCGCAGGACCGAGCTCATGTGACTGGCGTCTTAAGTTCTTTTACTGGCAGCGCAATGAACTGCCTTCGCTGTTGGACGAGTGTTTGTCAAATAGGAGAATTGGCAGTCGCAGGGTGATCGTAGCCTCAGTCTGACCTGGAACTGTTTGTACATGTGACAAGAAAGAACAGCCTTGTCCGGCGGGGAACTTCCGTATGATTTCCGCGGGAGATCCGAGTTTGTGAGAAAGTCAAAGTTACCATCCGTAGAGCCATTCTTGTCGCAGACTCAAAGGGGACTACGGTTGCATACTTCTGCCGTGCTAAGGAAAAACGCCACATGAACCTTCAGGCGTTGCCAAATTTCCCTTGATAAAACACAAATTCTCTGATAAAATTATGGATATCTTCCTTCCAATCTTTCAGATAATTTTGTTTGCAATTTCACTTAAAGTTCCCGAAAATGTCAAGGTAAAACATCCATATCTTTCCTCAGTGGCCCCCCTCCCCCTAGCAAAATGACCCAGATACGCCTACAAAAACTGTTGAATGGTGGATAATTTGTAGGTGTCTGAAATTTGATGAATTTAATTTGTGACTGGTAGCCGCTATAGCAAAAAAAAAAAAATGGAATGATATACACATAACTATGTTAGACGAATATTCTAAACGGCAGGAACAGTTGTAACAAACGTAAACGAAGTGGTCATACGTTTTTGAACGACGAGGATGATAGTTCAACATCCCAATATTTTGGTGAATAGCCGAGCACGACAATCTTCTTTCTTTCTGAAGTGACCAATTATTCGAGAGGTGTAATGAGAAAATTACCCAATCTATCTGCATCGCAGGGCTTGGATGGAATGTGCCGCTCTATGATGTCGTACAGCCGCCGATTATTTCACTTTTAAATCTATGTTTAACAATTTATCATATCAGCGGGCCGATTATTGAAATCGATAGACAAAGCAATAGACAAAGAAGACACAAGGAGTATAAAGCAATCCTATTGGTTGAAATGGGTGGTTCCTATAGACTAAGGGAGAAAATGATGGACTAACTATCGGGTCTCTCGTGGGTTGCCGTCAGTCAGTCTATCACCTAGTCCTTTGTCCATTGCAACCACCCTCTTCCACCAATAGGATCCCTCGATATCTCTTTTGTCTCCTTTGTCTATTGCTTTGTCTATCAATTTCAATAATCATCCCGCAGGGGAGGACTGTAATGAATTCTGAAGACATAAAAACAAACAAAAAAAATTACAAAATAATATTACGTTCGGTCGAAAACCTGTTCTTGCAAGAACTCCATTACTGTGCGGCGGCAACGGTGACGTGGACATCGGAAGGGGATACGGATGGATGGTGGATGACCAGCGGTGGCGTCCTTGAATCTGAACTCTACCTGAACCCACCCGTCCCAGCGTGGTTGACGAGCAAACTCATCTCGGCGCGCAGTGGCTGCTGCAAGCTGCAAGTGCTTCACTTGAACCCGTGATATGCATCTGGTCGACAATCGAGACATTTTCCGCTGGAAGGCCGTAATTTGGTATAAATCATGTCACTATTAGAGCCGCACTGAAAAAAAAATATCGGTGTATTTACTAAGAAAATGGTAAAATTACCAAGAATTCAGGGTTCTATTTGATCCCAGTTTTTTCTTGGTAAAATTACCATTTATGGGCTTGGTAATTTTACCGAGAAACCTCGGTAAAATTATTGACTTTCTCGGTAATTTTACTGGACCCCGGTAATGACGCCATTATTTTTTATCGACTGTAGTAGAATTACCGAGATAAAATGGCAAAGTTACCGGGAATTGATTACCAATAAAAGTGGTATTCTCACCTGAAAAAAAACAGTAAAAATACCGGTTTTTAGGTAAGCTTACCAGTCTGTCTTGGTAAAATTACCAATAATTGGTAAAAAAAAGTGAGATGGTAAAAGTACCAACGGACCTTGGTAAAACGCCGAGAATTTTTTTTCAGTGCAACCCGTGATATTGCATCTGGTCGACAATCGGGACATTTTTCGCTGGAAGGCCGTAATTTGGTATAAATCATGTCACTATTAGAGCCGTCCCTAAATTTCACAACGTAATTTTTTGGAATTTTTGACCACCCCCTCCTCCCCTATTTCTCCCGCTCGCAACAATTTAGTGACGGAGGTCCCTATCCTCTGACACGTTAAAAAAAAATGGCGTAACACTCCTCGAACACCCCCTTATAGGGAGGATTTTTAGGGATAGTCCCTTAGGAGTCGCTCATGAAACACGTAATGCTCCAGAGGGAGTCAATAAGAGCGTTGCGCCATTATATTTCACGTGTTAAAGGATTGGCACGCCAAGAAAGTGTCTAGTGAGAGGGGGGTGGGTCGAAAAATCCAAAATTCAGCGTTGCGTAGTTTATGAACGACGCGACCCAAAATATAAAATATTACTTGTCCAACATTTCTGGTCTTGCGTGTAAGTCTCCAGAGAAGTGCTTACAATGTGCATCACATGTGCATGCATTCAACATGCCTATCTGGTCGAAGAATATAAAATTTGGTAATACTTTTTTAAGTAACAGTTGGCCTGTTATAACAAAACAAAACTTATCTAACTTTTTTAGCCTTGCGTTTTAGTTCCCAGAGAAATGCTGATAATGTGTATTGCATGTGCATGTATACAACATGGGTGCTTCTGGTTGAAAAATCCGAAATTTAACGTTCGGTATTTAAGGAACAGCCTTTTATTTTAACAAAACTTGCTGGTCTAACTTTTCTAGCCTTGCGTTTAAGTCTCCAGGGAATAGCCAACAATATGTAGCCTTTTACTTCTACGGTGAGTCGTACTTTTCGCTTCTATTTCTGTCATCCAAAAATAAAAAAAGGTACAATTGACGAAGCTAAGAGGATCCAGACCCCTTCCCCCTTGTCTACGCCACTGGTGCTAAGGAAGAAGGCCGTATGAGAATTTAAATGCAGTCAAATTAAATCTTAGAAAGTATTTATTTTTGAAGAAATCTATGAATATTTTTCTTTGAGATCAAGTTACGAACAAATCAAGTTACGAACGAAAACCCTCTGAAAAAATCTGAAGAAAAATATTCACAAATTTCCTGAAAAATCCGTGAATTGTCGAAGAAAATTTGGGAGCGTCTGAGGGCTCATACGGCATTCTCCCTTAGCACAGCAGCGTGGGTTCCTCTTGGGATTTTTTNTAAGCGGTGGCATATGGTTCGATTGACAGAGGAGTGGGGAACGGTCAGACGTAGGGGAAAGGTTCAGGCTGAACCGTTCAGCACAGCGCAGCGTCAGTCACCGGGTGGGGAAGAGAGTCCGGGAGGGGACACTTCCCCTCGAGTGAAATAGAAAAAGGCAGAATCCTTCGAAGTTTATATTAATGATATTACTTGTCCAACATTTCTGGCCTTGCGTCTAAGTCTCCAGAGAAGTGCTTACAATGTGTATCACATGTGCATGCATACAACATGCCTATCTGGTCGAAGAATATAAAATTTGGTAATACTTTTTTAAGTAACAGTTGACCTATTATAACGAAATAAAATTTATCTAACTTTTCTAGCCTTGCTTTTAAGTTCCCAGAGAAATGCTGATGATGTGTATTGCATGTGCATGTATACAACATGGGTGCTTCTGGTTGAAAAATCCGAAATTTAGCGTTCGGTATTTTAGGAACAGCCTTTTATTTTAACAAAACTTGCTGGTCTAACTTTTCTAGCCTTGCGTTTTAGTTCCCAGAAAAATGCTGATAATGTGTATTGCATGGGCATGTATACACCATGGGTGCTTCTGGTTGAAAAATCCGAAATTTAACGTTCGGTATTTAAGGAACAGCATTTTATTTTAACAAAACTTGCTGGTCTAACTTTTCTAGCCTTGCGTTTAAGTCTCCAGAGAATAGCTAACAATATGTAGCCTTTTACTTCTACGGTGAGTCGTACTTTTCGCTTCTATTTCTGTCATCCAAAAATAAAAGAAGGTACAATTAACGAGGCTAAGAGGATCCAGACCCCTTCCCCCTTGTCTACGCCACTGGTGCTAAGGAAGAAGGCCGTATGAGAATTTAAATGCAGTCAAATTAAATCTCAGAAAGTATTTATTTTTGAAGAAATCTATGAATATTTTTCTTTGAAATCAAGTTACGAACGAATCAAGTTACGAACGAAAACCCTCTGAAAAAATCTGAAGAAAAATATTCACTTTCCTGAAAAATCCGTGAATTGTCGAAGAAAATTAGGGAGCGTCTGATGGCTCATACGGCGTTCTTCCTTAGCACAGCAGCGTGGGTTCCTCTTGGGATTTTTTTTCTTTCGGATGTATTTACGTTAAAAGGGACTATGAGCATAGGATTTGCGTCCGACATAGTTTCTTTCGTCATAAAAACGCCTAGTTGGTCAACAGGAACCTGCACCAGCACCACTGCGCATCTCTGGACTAGTGGTGAGGCGTGAACGATCAATTATCGATATTTTCCCATTTGAAGCCGTGGTAAAGAGTCGAGTCTTAAGGCGTTCGTTGCGAACACCCTGTTTATCGATCCTATTCCATAGGTTTAAATGGGAGATCAATCTATATATCGCAAAGCACGCCACGCCACTGCTCCAGACGGTGCACGGAGAGTCAAGACCAAGGGTGAGGAGCCAAGATCACGCTGCGGCCGCTAGAAACCAATCAAATCTCATGTATTATTCATAGCTCTTAATACAGGGTAAAGAATACAAAGCACGAGAACGGAATACATGCTCCATCCAGCAGTCGACGATTGTGGGAAAGGCTCGTTCCAACGACACCTGACACTGGAACTAGATACGCAAAGGATAGAAAAAAAGTTCCGATGGAATTATCAATTTTTCCTGTCGTCGCCGATTACCGGAAAATGCCGATACTTAGCTTTGTAACGAGTTTATGAAAATAATAATATGTGAAATTAAAGATAATTTGAATACATTTTTAGATTATTAACATTATATCTGTTGTTATTATTTGACTTATGCAATAACAAATTTAATTATTATAACAAAAAAAACATAAAAATATACGTCCAAATAGATCGTTGCATTCTAAAGAAGGGGATCATCTTGGCCTGCTCCTCGCAATTAAACCCCGAATGGATGCCTTGTGCCTTTAGTGGGTCGTTTCGTGGCGGCTCAAATCATCATGGGTATAATTTAAAATTTTAAAGATGGGGACTCCTACATAGATTATTGTCTGCCGATAGAGGAAAAACCACGGAAATCAGACAGATAGATCTCTAAATATCCCTCTATTGATATGATTACAGATGAGGAACATTCAGGAAGCCAGAGAGCTTGCAATAATGAATTACACGTGTCATTTAACATCAAAATGTCTACCTACTACGCGTATGAACCAAACGTTCCCGAGTTCTTTCGCTCAACGGAGAAAATTTCGATTGTAGATAAACTTGCATGAATGGACCTCCCGACGACTTGTGATGCGCGAGTACACACCAGTGAGCTAACGTGATTGACGTAACTTGGCGTTGATAACTCATTTAAATTGACGTGCAATCGTAGCACATTACGATGGCTAAATTTCGCCCCTGCTGCCAAATGAGGGAAAATTCGATCGCGGTTGGAGAGAGAAGAAGGTTCAATCTTTATATGCCATGCTGCTACGCTCTACCAACGTCTAGCCAGTCAACGTCCGCGCATCTGTTTCCGTCAGTCTCGAGAGACGTTGCCGGATTTCTGCTACAATGGAGATGTTGCATGTGTGAGGAATTTGCGATTTGACTGTTGATTCTTATGTAAAAGTTTGCGAGAAACACGATAGTGCCACTGGTTTTTTTTCTGTAATCAACTCCCAAGCTTAGAAAAAGCTCTCAAGTTGAGGCCAAAATGGAGGGGATATCCCACCCTACCCTGAAAGTCCACGTCTACATCAAGACAAACTCTCCATGCAAAGATAGGGAGCAAATACATCGACAGGGCTGCCACTTTATTTGGGGACTCCAAAACTGAAAACACGGCATCACTGCTAATGTATTTGCTCCCTATTTTTGCATGGAGAGTTTGTCTTGATGTATACGTGGACTCTCAGGGTAGGGGGGATATCCCCTCCATTTTGGCCTCAACTTGAGAGCTTTTTTTGAGCTTGGGAGTTGATTTCAGAGAAAACCAATGGCACCATCGTGTTTCTTACGAACTTTTACATACGAATCAGCAGACGAATCGCAAATTCCTCACACATGCAACATTTCCATTTGTCATGATCTTTGAAGGGAGAGGAACAGATATGACATTACAAGTGCGGGCTGATTGTTGACATTGATATAGACAAAGTGATGGATAATGAGGATATTGGGAGTAAGGAGCGATACTATTGGCAGATTGGCTTGACATGGGTGGCTCTTATACACTAAGGGGGTAAATGATGGACTGATACTACAGGGTCTCTCGTGGGTTCCCGTTAGTTTGTCTATTATCTTGCTCATTTGCCCATGGCGAACACCCGCTTCCACTATTAGGATCCTTTCATATCCCTTTTGTCTTCTTTGTCTATAGCTATGTCTGTCAAGTTCAAAAATCTACCACAAGTCAGAAAAAGCCTAGCGTAGACGAAGAAGACGCACGGAGCATGGAGCGATCCTATTGGCTGAAATGATTGGTCCCACTAGATTAATTTACCGTCAGTGAAAGATACCTCATAGGTATCGTCGCTCCTCTGACGCTCAGTAGGTCGAGTCAATGGGGAGGTCGGACATGAAATATTGGCTAAAAGTACTTTATATGTTTATTTCTTCATATTTTAAATTTTAAGGAGTGCCTAAATATGAAAATTTTACGAGCGAACCAAAGGAACCACTTTTAAAACCTTAAAGGGTTGTTAAAACGGAGACATGAGCCTTTAAAGTTTCCAAATTTTGTCCGATCTTTCTCATCGACTCGATTCAGTGTTCGGCAGATGCCAAATATTCCTTCATTAAATACGAATTTTCCTGAAAATTCGTGAATATCATACGTTTTTTATATCATACAAATTTTCCTCGTGATTAGATCTAAATTCTTTGAAAATTTCAAAAGAAAATATTGGAGATTCTGTCCAATATTGAATATTTAATTGGAGGAAGTTTAACAACTCTCGAATGCTCATACGGCGTTTTTCCTTAGCACGGCATCAGAATGGTTATCCATCGCTCTATTTCCACTGCAATCGGGCAAGCATGTCCTGTCCCTCTAATCGTCGCTCCTCTGGCGTTAAGACGTATCTAGATTTTGACATGGGCCCCAGAAAGCATGGCTTTATATGTAAAACAGAGCTCATGAGGTTTCGACTTACGCCGTTACGTCAGAGAGAAGACGTAATGACCCGACGCGGGTGAATCAAACAGCAGCCAAGCAGATTAGAATCTTGATCGATTTACGAGCGAGAGAGATCGATTTACGGGGGGCCTACTGCCGCGCTAAGGAAAAACGCCCTATGAGCCCTCATGATTTGCACAATTTCCTCTAGTAAATCACGAATTTTCGGAAAAAT
Organism: Bemisia tabaci; assembly: GCF_001854935.1. Lineage (NCBI taxonomy): Eukaryota > Metazoa > Arthropoda > Insecta > Hemiptera > Aleyrodidae > Bemisia > Bemisia tabaci. Next base: position 225,236 of record NW_017547141.1, on the reverse strand, counting down.
TTGTAAATATTTTCTCCCTCATTTTTCAGATAATTTTGTTCGCAATTTTACCTAAAGTTCCTGAAAATTTCAAGGAAAAATATCCACAGCTCTCCTCAAAAAGAAACATTTTATCGAAGGAAATTCGGCAACTCTCGAATGTTCATACGGCGTCCTTCCTTAGCATGTCAGGAAAGCTGGGGCATCAGATGCATTTGGACGAATTCCTGTCGAACGGAACCATGTGTATCAAGACATGAGCCCTGAGACCCGTAAGAATTTATGCATAACAGGGCTCACGTTATGATGCACATAGTTCCGTTCCGCAGAAATACGTCCAATTGATTTATCGAGCGTTTTAAAAGCTGAGCGGGAGGTGAAATCGGCGATTTTTGACTTCCGACCAGAACGCAACGGGAGAGGATATTGGGTCCCGAGTTTTTGTTCGTTCGGCTTGCATCACTGTCAATCATTTCATCGCGGACGGTTGCGCAAGGTGACCTAATGATGCGAAGTAGAACAGAATGCCTCGCTCGCCGCTTCCTGCTGGGGGTGGGCCGAAGCTCGCGTCGTATTGTCTGCGAAGAAAGTTCAACGAAATAGTAACTTGGGAGCGTGGGGTCAAAAATGGAGGGAGGGGTCAAAAACATTGAGAGAGGGGGTCAAATTTAGAACTAGATGAATTTTTATTTCAAATGAGACATTTGGATGTATTTAAGCTAACAAGAACCATGTTGCATATCGACGGTGAAACTACCAAACCACGTATCTCGGTTTGCTACGTCACAGACTTCCTGTCATACTTTATTTTTTAAATGAAAAACTTCTTAACATCCAGTCTTGAAAATTTCTGTGATTTTTCCTCTTTGTGCGGAGAAAATTCCGTGAAAATTTCAAGGAATGATATTGATTTGGTCTATTTCAAAAAAATAAAATGTGAGCGTAGATTTTTAAACACCGCAAACGAGATACGTGGTTTGGTAGTTTCACCGTCGATATACATCCTGTGCACATAGTTATTTTTAGCATAAATACGTCCATTTCTTATGTATACAACAAACCATAGGCGGATCCAGACACATCGAACGATAACTCCTAGAACGTTTTTCCCGTGCCTTCTCGCGTGAGATGAAGCCTTAAAATGAAAAATGTTCATCATTCCTTTCGGTTCAGAATGGGTTATAGGTTGGATTAGATCATGATCGACTTTCATTGCACCGTGTCTCTATTGCAGTGCCGCTTCATGTTTGCACCATACCTGATCACCAACGTTAGGCCGACCCCACCGCCTGGGCGTCGCACAGTGAGTCGGGTCACTAAAAGAGGTCGGACATGCGAATTTTGACTAAAACTGCAAATTTTGATGTTTATTTGGCCACATTTGTAATTTAAGGAGTGTTTCTGGAAGAATTCTTTCACGAAAAACCCAATGAGACCAGGGCCGGATTTAGGGGGTGGCCACATGGGCCGCGGCCCATGACAGCAAATTTAGGGGGCGGCAAATGTTGTAATTTTTTCAAATGTAGGTATTAAAAAAATCTGATTCAGAAGAAAAATTACAAGCGAGAAAAGGCGAAAAAATATCTCATTTCCTGAGGGTTAAAGTATTGTAATCTCTCATTTGTTCGTCTTTCGGTGATACAAGAGACAGCGCCTTTCAGTATACTATAGTGAGAGAGAAACTAAACACGCAATTTGGTCTGGAGCGGCGCGGCGCAGAGAGCATAATAATGACGAGGACTTGAGATGGAAATGAGAAGCCCTCTGCGCGCTAGTCAGCATGAAACACATATTAGCGCCTACAAAACTCCATGATTACTTCACGCATTGCGTCAAACGTCGTGCGGTCATCACATAGAGTACATGGAGTCGTAATGTAAGAGCTGGCGCCATGTTCTGCTCGACGAATTCCGAGCCCGGTGTGCGCCGAGTTCGGGTCGCTTTTTCGATACATTTTCGATCCAAAATGGCGGTGTGGAATACGTGGTAATTCTCCGTTGTTGTTGTTGTCATCGGATGGCCGAGTACCCGTGTATCGCAAACAATCGATAATGTATCGAAAAAGTGACCCGGCGTCACACAGGAGTCTCGGAATTCGGGACATGGAAAATGCTTAAAAGTGGCGCCAGCTCTCCCAATTAAATTATTACTCTATGTACTCTATGGGTCATCAGCGGTCGTCGCGAAACGCATAGCGCCTACAAGACAGCATGAATACTTCATGCATTGAGTCAAATACAGTGCGGTCAGCGTGAAACTCAGAGCGCCTACAAGACTGTATGAATACTTCACGCATTGCGTCAAAAACAGTGCGGTCAGCAGCGGTCGGTGTGAAACGCATAGCGCCTACAAGCCTGTATGGATACTTCACGCATTGCGCCAAACAGAGTACGGTTGGCGCGGTGGCGGATATAAAAATCCTTAAACCACATTCATGTTTATTCTTTCATGATTTTTCCTTTCTTTTCTCATAAATGAAAGGCCTCGTCCACACAGAGATAAGTTTAGTACGGAACTTAATTTTCGCGCAAAGTTCCGTGGACTTTTGTTAGTGTTAATAGGACTTTCACAAAAAATGTGCGCAACACGAGTGAACGCGTCTTATACACCCCTACTCCTCCAGCACGTTCACTTTATGGTTTGTATCGATATTTCAAAACGAATGAAAAGGGGCGGCAAAATACAGGCGGCCCATGGGCGGCAAGTGGGTAAATCCGGCTCTGAATGAGACCATTTTCAAGACCTCAAAATTTTGTTGAAACGGAATTATGAGTTTTTAAAGTGTCCTACCTCTCCCATTCTCTTGATCCACCATGCGTCCGCTGCTGCAATCGTGAGGGATCATTACATAATCATAATACGCTAATTAATTGGCTTCTGCCGGAACGGCGATCAATCTTGCTCATAATCCTACTCTACGATCCCGCTATTGTCGCAGCCCTGCTCCCTATCATTTTTGCAATCAGGTCGCGTCGTAATTCGGCGCGCGCATTTCCGAGAAGCAATCATACGGCCCAGAATCAATATCGTCCACGCTGCCAGCAGAGCACAATGCAGTCCGATCCGTGCTGAAGGGGGGATTAAGATGTAGGGGGCGGGGAGTGCAACGCGCACTAATAAAGCTATCACTTCATGCACCGTTGCTGCGAGCATTGGGCAATAACCCCACATCTGCGCAGACGGGAGCTTGTCGCTCAGCTTTCAGAGCTCAATTGATGTCGCCTTGAAACATTTATTTCGTGCGATTTGTTTCTTTGTAATCGTCGACAGGGAACAGTCCTCATTGGATGATTAAAATTGGACATTCAGAAGTGCTTCACAAACAGATTGAGACGATATCGTCACCTTCCAGGCAAAGTATCACAAGCGCCATGCGACGTTTAAAAATTTCCGCCGCCATTTTATTTTTTTACTGAGAAATTGTTGGTTGAATCTGTTCGAAAATTTCACTAAATTTTATCGGCAGCACAAAGGAAATTCGGTGTAATTTTCGGACAGCTTCGTTGAACAATTTCTCTGTAAAAAAATATAATGGCGGCGGAAATTTTTAAACGTCGCATGGCGCTTGTGATACTTTGCCTGGAAGGTGACGAGATATGAATCAATGAGAACGAAAACGCACCAACTCGGGAAAATGAAAAGAATCAAGACACATACGAAACCGAACAGTAAATGAAGAAATTAGTCTAAAAAAGAGATTTTTGGTGCCGAAATACAAGCTTTTAAGGGAATTTTGAAGGTCCAAGTTCCTATCCAGCTCACTACGAGCACACCCCATCATTCCACTTGCACATAGTTCCTTTTGGCATAAATACGTCCAAAAATCCTATCACTACCTATGCATGTGGTCAAATCGTCAAAATGGTGTTTCAGCAATGCACGAGTATCACTTGGTCCTACTTTTTCCACACTGAGGTGACTAATAATCCATTGTTGCTTTGTAACAATCGACGTCGTGGTAAACATTATCCATAGTTTACTGCATCGATTAAGTATCAATTGAAGAGTTTCCTTCGCCGCGCCATGGATCCACTACCTTCTTACGTATTTTTTTTTCTTTTTGTTAAAACACCGACTCCGGTCCGAACGGGCGTAACGCTGAATTTTCGTCGGTGCAGAGGAGAGAGTACGCGAAGGGAGAGTGAGTGTAGGATAGTGCAAGTCATGATAGACAATACATCGTCCTCGCAGATGCAAGTATCGGCGCTGTGACGACACGTGATACATGCTGAAAAGTGAGAGTGTTAACTAGACGGAATATGATTTAATAATCGCTCTCAGTTTTTATCCGCCGATTATATGGTTGCTTAGTGTGCGTGTCGAATTTTCAGCGAGCTGTATGAAATCGGCGAAGAGGATGACGACGTGACGTTTGTTACTCGTGGCTTCGACTCGCTCCTCAGTGACGAATATTAAGCGGTTTTAGGAACCGTTTATGATAAAAGATTCATTTATAATGGACCACTAGACAAGGTACGAATTTAAGCGATCTGATACATGTTTCTTAACCAGAACTTTACGTAGAACACGATTCACACAACGAAAATTACTGAAACCAACTCCTAACGAAGATATTAACGTTTTTATTTCACATTGGTTACGTGGAATTTGAACTGCCCGCTCATAAGAAACTCAAAAATCTACATGAGTCAAATCGCGCACTACAACGGTTTCGGCAAGCTTCTCAATCGAGCAGTGTTCATTTCCCATCATGTGTTGTTCAAACTATAAACAACTTTCTATAGCTGAGTCAAAGCGTCAAGATTGAGGTTGCCAGATTTTTATATCGCAGAGACTGTCATGATAACGTTTAGCGCACGATGTGAATTACGTAGAGCATTGAGTTTTCATGAGCAGGTGGTTTGACATCACGCATTAAGAATCATTAAATATCTTCGTAAGGAGTTGATTTCGGTAATTTTCGTTGCGCGAATCGTGTTCTACGTGAAATTCTAATTAAGAAACATGTAACAGAATGCTTGAATTCGTGCCTTGTCTAGTGGTCCATTGGACGTATTTCTATCAAACAGAACTATGTGCAGATGGGAAAGGTGGGGTGTGCTCGTTAGAGCTCGGGCCATAAGAATGAGTGGGAAATATAAAGCGCCAGTGACGTAGCCACCGCCGCGCTCGTCGCACTTCGTCCTTAACTCATGAGCCGTGTCCACAACGCTCTGGACACATGCCCACACGGAGAAAAAAACTTCGTGCGTGGGACCCAGAGTTTAGGTCATATGGACCTTTGAAGTTTTCGGATTGAGCATCTGAACACTTAAGGTCTAGCTGCCGAAGTTTCAGATGTGTGATCCGAACCTCTACAGCTAGACCTTAAGTGTTCAGATGCTCAATCTGAAAACTTCAGAGATCCATATGACCGAAACTTCGGGTCCCACGCACGAGGTTTTCTTCTCCGTGCATGGCTCATGCACTGTGCACATAGTTTCGTTTGACAGAACTTAAAATCCCGTTTTTCCAATTCAGCAAACGGAACTGTGAGCCAACTGAATGTGGCACCCATGAGCCATGGGCATGTGTTTAGAGCGTTGTGGACAGGGCTCATGAGTTAAGGACGAAGCGCAGCAGTGGCCACCGCTGACTCCGCGAGTTTAAATATTAGAGCCTAACACAGAGCTGAGCGGTGTGCTAGCAGCGCAGAACGCGCACTGGCGCCTACAAACCTAACGGGATACTTCACGCATTGCGCAACGCGTGAAGTATCCCGTTAGGTTTGTAGGCGCCTATGTGCGTGTCACGCTGGTTTCCTGCCGCGCCGCAACGCTTTAAGCAACTATTTCGCGTCAGAGGCGTTGCACAGTATCCTACAAGATTGAAGGCGCACGAAATAACTAGTTAAAGAGGACTTTCAATTTTGACTGCATCTGTCACTGAAAAACGTTTAATTTGGTCAAAAAAATGTGGACATAACATGTCCACAATTTGGACAATTTTGGACATATTCATGGCTGGACATTAAATCATGTGGACTTAATAAAGATTGGACTTAACGTTTAGTGGACATAAATAGCGGTGGACATTTATTTAATGGACGAAAGGTAGGTGGACATTAAGTCCTGGAAGCATTCATTGATTCCAAAGCATTAAAAGACCAAGACACTAGAGGGTTGTTGATGAATAGAGGGGGAAAAAAGGTTAAGGCTTAACAATGTACATGATTGAGAATGTTAGGGAACAAAAAACGTTGCTTTCTCACTCAGGAGAGTGACTATGTACTCTGAGCGTAATATACTTGTTTTCATTCTTTGTTAGATAATTACAAGAGTTACCCTGAATTTTTTTTTTTTTTTTTTTTTTTTTTTTTTTTTTTTTTTTTTTTTTTGGTTATTTGAGGCTTTTGATAGCTTTGAAGATTTTGCAACCTTGAATGAGCATCGGGTTAGAAATGTACACATCCATGCTCCAGGCTTTCAATTTTTCATGGACTGAGGCCGAGTGGAGTCTGATTCTTCATGTAAATCCACTCGTCAGTTCCTGGATAATTTGTCGCCACCACCGGGATTCGAACTCGGGACCTGTTGGTCTAGAATCAAACACGCTGACCGCTAGGCCAACCTGGCCGACTTCGAGTAAAATTCCTCAGTGGTGAGTGCCTTACACGTAGCTATACAAGACAAATGCATCACTTTTTTCGTGAAAATTTCGTCTACTTTTATTCTGCAGTGAATGAAATACGGTAGCGTGGCGTGCAATGCGATATACCGATTGATCTATCATTTAAACCTATGGAAAAGGATCGATATACAGGGTGTTCGCAACGAGCACCTTAATAATCGATTCTTTATCATAAGTTTAAATGGAGAAATATCGATTAGCGATCATTCACGCTTCGCCACTGATAAAATATGATTTGTCCTAGATCTGTTTAGTTCGCAATACAATAATTAAATCACTGTAAAAAAACACATTGGATCTAGAGTCCAGACTCTTAAAAACATCGACAAGAAGAAATACTCTCGATTGAATCGGATTTTTGCTTAAATCAAGAATCAAGCCTCTTAATTTGAGCGGATTTCCTTTTGATTTAAGCAAGAATCTAATTGAATCAAGAGTATTTTTTCTTGTCAATGTTTTCAAGAGCCTGGACTCTAGATCCAATGTGTTTTTTTTTCCATTGATTCATGAAGTTTTTTTTTTGTTCAATTTGGCAAAAAATGCGGTACTCTCTGTTAAATTTTATTAAATTAACAGTAAAATTCACTTGTTCCGTCGTTCGGTGAACAGCTGAGAAGTTTTCCCGATCCGAGGAGTAAAATGTAAATTACGGCCGCCGGCCGAGACCAAAACGAATCGTCGGCCAAAAGACGATAAATATTAAACTCGGATATGAAGAGGAGGTAACTTCGGTGANGGGGGGGGGGGGGGGTCGAACAAGTGCACAAGTGAAAAATGGCACGCAACGCAAAAATTGAATTAATAACCCCGGCGAGCCCGTGCCGAAGACGGGACTGGTAACAAGCGCTTTAAAATGCATGCCATGCACATCGCGCATCGAATCGCAACGATGCACCTTCTCGAGATATCTCGAACCTCGATACCTCGAACTCCGGATACTTTTGCTGCGGAAAGAGGGATTCACTGCGGCTATTACTGCCTTGCTAAGGAAGAACGTCGTATAAGCCATCAGGCGTTGCCTAATTTCCTTCGATAAATCACGAATTTTCGGAAAAATGTGCACTGAAAAAAATTTCTCGGCGTTTTTACCAAGGTCTGTTGGTACCTTTACCATCTCACTTTTTTTTACCAATTATTGGTAATTTTACCAAGACAGACTGGTAAACTTACTTAAAAACCGGTATTTTTAATGTTTTTTTTCAGGTAGGCATACCACTTTTATATTGGTAATCAATTCCCAGTAACTTTGCCATTTTATCTCGGTAATTCTACCATAGTCGATAATAAATAATGGTGTTTTTACCAAGGTCCAGTAACATTACCGAGAAAGTTCAATCATTTTACCAAGATTTCTCGGTAAAATTACCAATTCCATAAATGGTAATTTTACCAAGAAAAAACTGGGATCAAATAGAACCCTGAATTCTTGGTAATTTTACCCTTTTCTTAGTAAATACACCGAGATTTTTTTCAGTGTGTGAATATTTTTGTTCCGATTTTCAGAGAATTTGGTCCTTAATTTGATCTAAAATTCGTGAACATTTTAAGGAGAAACATTCATAACTTGCCTCAAAAATAGATATTTTCAGAGAGGACATTTGGCAACGCTTGAAGGCTCATACGGCGTTCTTCCTTAGCGCTGCAGATTTCGAGGAGTCGCTTATTTCCGGAGGAGTGAGCGAGGAGAGTGAGTACTCGTGTTTAATGACTCGTCTCTTTATGTACAGGGTGTCTCTCGGATAATTGGTCAAATGTGCTGGTCTCAGAATCGTGTTTTAATGGTTGATTCTTGTAGATTAGCTAAAAAGAATAGGATCCGTCCGAACAGCAACTTCCTACGTTCAATATTAACCGAAAAATCCGGTTTGTGACGTCATCCACCGCGGTACACTGAAAAAATAAATGTGCTTGGATTAGACATTATGATACTTGAATTTACCGCCATGAATTTATTTTCCTTGATCTAAGCTGAATTTTTCTTGATAACAGAAAAATGATGCTCGGGTTAAGCAAGAAGGTAGTTTATGTTAAGCAGCAAAATTCTTGATCTAAGAAAAAATGCCTCTTAACGGCAAAAAGTTTCTTTTTTTTCAGCGAACGCCCTTGGTTTCTTTCGCCGTGCTTTCATCGGTTAAGGAAACGCACATTTGCACTGATCACTCAATGTACAATTAGTAGTGGGCCATCGGTTCTGAAAAAAAATTAAATATGAGTTTTTTTAAATTTTTGAAGTTTAGATTAGCTTAAGCTGATCAAGCATCACTTGAATGTTCAAACTTACACTGAAAAAAAAAAAAATTCTTAAGATATTATGTTGACTTTAAGCGTCACCGTTTCTTGTCGACAAAATTTGGTTTTGTTAGTGAAATCTGTGCTTTAACTTGAAGTTAGTTTTTTGGGTTAAAAAAGTGTCCTTTTGTCATAGTTGAGTTTAAGTTAACAAATTACAACAAAACAAGGTTTCTTTAACAAAAAAAAAACGGACTTCAAGTTAGTCCCACACGGACTTGGAAAAAGAAAAAAAAAAAAAAAAAAAAAAAAAAAAAAAATGTCGACAAGAAATGACACTTTGAGTCAAAGAATGTCCCAAGAAACATTTTTCAGTGTACCGGCGATTCGGATCGAGTGACAACTCAACGATTTTACCATAATCGCACGGAAAAAAAATTCCGGCCGTGGAAGACGTAATTACGAGCTACTTAAACATACCACCCGCGTTCCGGGCTCAGAGACCGAAAGTTCCGGGCGTAGCAAACAGAGCAATCGCAGCTGCATCTCCAACATCCGGAACTTTCGGCCTCTGAGCCCGGCACGATGGTATTTCTACACAGCCCGTAACTTCTTCTTTTTTCAGTGTACGTCGCACAATCAACACCCTGTATATTAATGATCATTGCAGCTTCGGTCATAGTTTTAATGGGGTTTGCATGCTTGCCTCAAAGTTGGCGAATGGAAGAGTCTCGTGTTGATTTATCTTTGTTAAGTCAATTAGTCCTCCCCTTTCACCTTCCCATACTCCACCCCTTTCCGCCCTTGGGACCTCCCCTCCCCCCGTCTCGCGGGTTGGCGGAAGGGAGCTATTGCGAGGCTTAATAGTTTTCAAAACGCTAAGCGAAAACAGAGTCGGCACTGCGACAACTTAGAAAATAACCGCACTATGCGGGTGGTGTACTCTGCCGTGCGAAGGAAAAACTCCGTATGAACCTTCAGCCGTTCCCAAATTTCCATTGGTAAATCACGAATTTTTGGGAAAATTTTTAAACATTCCTCTTCCAATTTTTCAGAAAACTTTGCTTGCAATTTTACCTAAAGTTCTTGAAAATTTATCGGGAAAATATTCATGACTCTCCTCAAAAATAAACATTTTATGGAATGAAATTTGGCAACTCTCAAATGTTCATACGGTGTTTTTCCTTAGCACGGTAGTACTGCGGTATGCTGCCGTGCTACGGAAGAACGCTGTATGAGCCTTCAGACGTTGCCAAATGTTCTTCGACGAATCACGGATTTTCAGAGAAAGTTTTGAATATTTTTTCCGGATTTTTTAACGAGAAATTGGTTCGTGCTTTGATCTAAAGCCTCTAAAAATTTCAAGGAAAAATATTCATAACTTTCTCCAAAAATAAATATTTTCTAAAAGGAAATTTGGCAGCATTTAAATGCTCATACGGTGTTATTACTTAGCACGGCAGCGGGCTGACTGTTGAAATTGATAGACAAAGAAGACAAAAGGGATGTGGAGGGACCCATTGGTGGAAGTGGGTGGTTCAATAGAGAAAAGAGATAGGTATTAGACTAACTAAAGGCAACCCACGAGAGACCCTATAGTTGGTCCATTATTTACTCCTTAGTCTCTAAAAACCACCCAATTCAACCGATAGTATAGCTTTATACTCGCTATGTATTTTTTGTCTATCGCTTTGTCTATCAATTTCATCAATCAGCCCAGTATGCCGTATCAGTATGGCGATGCCGTCTTCAGATTTTTTTCTACGACGAGTGAAAACGAGCCTTGTTGGGTGATCTATGGATTCTCGATAGAATAAGACTCTTAAACAAATTTTATTGAAACTGAGCTTTACTTGTACTTTGTAAAATCAGAATGAAATATTTCCATCAATATTGTATTCATTCTAACCAATTTAAATCATTGAGATGATTACAGTTTTGCCATCTTGGTCATCTCTCAAGCGACTTGGGATCCCTGGTAAATATTGGCGATGAGAGCTGCGTTTCAAAATACCATTGGACTTCTTATAGCCGGCTAAAGAAGGCTACAGAAAATCATATATTTGGCTGTAGAATGGGGAGAAAATCCTACGGCAGGGCTATACGAAGCGATAACAAATTATGCAGCCAGGCTACAGTTCCTATCGCCGGGCTTTACACTTTTTCGCCTGGCTGTTGCTTTTTCGTCATCGATAATGTGTAGAAATTCGTGTGCTTTGGAAATCATTAAGTTTGATACGGAACCACCTTAATATTTACAAAACACACATTACATTTTCCTTTAATACATATTGTTTTTTCATAAATTAAAATGAGAATAATAATGGATGTGCAAACATTTCCAAATCATGAGTTGAATAACGCTGACTCCGCCAGATTAAATATTAGAGCCTAACACAAAGCGGAGCGGCAACGCCCTGGCGCCTACAAACCTAACAGGGATACTTCACGCATTGCGGAACGCGTGAAGTATCCTTGTTAGGTTTGTAGGCGCCAATGCGCGTTTCGCGCTGGCTGCCCGCCTGCCACGGCGCTTGAAGCAACTATTTCACACCAGAGGTATTGCACAGTATCATACGAAACTAAAGGCGCTCTAATATATTAGTAATGGCAGGCATCTATCAAAAGTACGGAGCTTTCCTCGCAAAATAAATGAAGATACTACGGCCCAAAAAGAGAGCGTTAGTCCAAAATCTCACTAAGTCCTAGCATCCGTAGTTAGTAACGTTTAGCATACACTTTATCGCCTGGCTGTTGCTTAGTCGCCGTCGGCTATAAAAGGCTATAAGAAATTGTGTAGCCGGCTATAGAAGCCATTGGAAATCTTACAGCCGGCTGTAGGTCTATGGTATTTTGGAACACAGATTCTACTGCCAATTTTTACCAGGGATGATAGGGGTTTATCAGTTGATTTGTTAATTTTTTCTTTACATATTGCGGGTGTGTTTTCAATTTTAGGTTCAGTTAATTTTATTGTTACTATTTTTACATACGGCTCCCATACGGCTTTTTATAAATAAATAAAATAAAATAAAATAAAATGAATATATTTTGTGTGTAAAAAACAGCTTTAAATTCAAGGTAATACTTTCATCGGTGGCTAGCCCATTTGGACCAAGTTTATGAGAAAGGAACCAACCCACATTCTCGAAAAAATTGGATTAAGAATGTTTCTGAGTTCCACTAGCCGTATATTTTCTCCTGCCAAGAGCTGATAGTCGGAAAGCAAAAATTAGCCTGTGTAAAGAGGAGTTAAAGTTTATTCTGCACATTGAGCCTTATGCAGGAATAAAACTTCAAACCTCTTTTTCTCAGTTTCAACTTGATGTGGGTCGGTTTCTCTCTGAAATACTCGGTCCATTTGAGAGTGTAACCACGCGATCGATCTCTTCTCAAGGGATACTGTCCGAATGGATACCTGTCATAATAAAGGCAAATGAAAATGTAAGCAGGTGTGTTACGGGCCATAGCAAGAAAATTGAAAACAAATTGCAGTTCGTAATTAATAACTGTCTCCACTTTTCGCGGTTAAAAAATGCAAATTTCACCCGTCCCAGAGGAAACGCGAGAAAATATAAAGAAAGAGATGGTTCCGAACATTTTATGGGAGTAATAGACACCGTGCATGAGGTACGAGCGGCGAGTGATGAATAATGCAAAACGAAGATTATGAGTTTTCCCTGGGGTCTCTCGTGGTCCCTTCCTGGTCTTTTATTAGTTGGAAACAGCCTCAATGTCCACGCATCAGCATGCGTGGGCTCCGTTGTCGTTTTCTATAAAAAAGGAAAAGAAAAACCATCGGTTACACTCGCATTTTACTCTGCCGTGCTAAGGAAGAATGCCGTATGAGCCTTCAGACGTTGCCAAAATTCTTTCGATAAAAACCGAATTACTTAGAAAATTTTCAATACCTTTTTCTAAAAATTTCAGATAATTTTGTACGCAATTTAATTCAAAATACCTGAAAATTTCAAGAAAAAACATGCACGTATGTCCTTAAAATTCTTGTTTTATTCGGAAAAATTTGGCAACTCTCGAATATTCATACGACGCTTTTCCTCGGCGCGGCAGTGTTGCAGGGCTTCGTTTTACGCGATTTTTTGCCTAAAAAATCGCCTTTTAAAAAAATTAGGTTACAAACGTATTCCATGTACGTAAGCAGGCAGTCATTTAAAGATTGCATATCCTATCGATTTTGCAATTTGAAGAAAAAGACGTAGAAGTTGAATAAAACAGATATTCAAATCCTGTTTTGAACATAAAAAAGAAGGAAGAGGGGAAAACCTCAATCAAAGTTTTCTCATCCTCATCAGGGTTTTCAACTATTTTTATTTTTGATTCCTTTATGAGTAAATAGGTATAAATGGCAAAAGTACTCTTTTCGTGAAGTTCGTCGGTTTTTTGGTTGGCTCGAGTTCCCGTGCTGGCAAAAAATTTCACGCACCATACTCACATTCTTAATTATTAGCGTCGAAGGTTTTGAGATCAAAAAGGTTAAAAGGTCAAAAGGTTTTTAGCGGAAGGTTAAAATGATAGAACCCAAGAAGCTAAAGCTAGGATTAAACTTCAAATAAAAAAAAACAGCGGTGATATTCGAATTTAACGATTCGTCTCGCATCTGATCAAATTATACGAGTTAAGGGCACGGTATCTTGCTTTTGGAACAGATTCATACAACTTCAAACGCAGTTTGCTGCTCTCCACACAAATGACGCGACTAAATTTTAACGTGACATCAATTCGGCCTCTGTGAATCGAATCTTTACTGAGAAACTGTCGGGCGTTTCTCGTTGAAAATTCCCCCAATTTTTTCCAATGACGTTCAAAAATCAGCAAAATTTTGAGCAGAAAATGCACAGCCATATTCCTCGCCAAAATTGAGTAGTTATTAAGTCAATTTTACAACCTTGGATTCCAGTTACGTTCCTTCGTCTAGGATTGGGCGAGTTTCCTTCAGCGCAAAGCACAGAAAAAAAATATTGCTGATTTTAACAATTCTGTAGTTAAAAAAATTGTCCGACATGTTTCAATGTACATTTTATGGGATCAAAAAGATAATTTAACCACCCTCATGGTTAAGCTAGCTTTCTACTACTGTAAAATGTACATTTGACACGTGTCGGACATATTTAATAACAATTAAATTATTAAATCAGCAATCCGTTTTTTCTATGTATTTCGTGAAAAAGAGATTTTCCGTGAGAAAAATCCGTTCCTCTGGTGAGTTAAATCAGACAACGACGGCATGAGGCCCGCGAGAACATGCCCAAGTGCGCATTAAAGGATTAACTGGGATATTTTATGGGATTTTCAGTTTTTTTACGAGCTGCGACACGGCTTTGATTAGGGTCTGACAACTGGACAGAGTGCAGAACACGTCCCGGGCACCCCGCGAATGTTAACACGACGGTAATGGCTTCGGGCTTTACGACTTCTCCGATGCACCAATGCACCAATGCATCCAGGTATAAAAGCCGGAGCCAGGATGCAGTCTTACTCAATATGATTGAGAATCCATAATGGCAACTCCATAATTCACTCAATTGTTGACCGTTGCGCCTAGCGCAATAACAGGAAAACTATTTTGACCGAAGAGCTTTCGGAAAGAGCCGAACCTCAGTGTGATGTTTTCCATTTGTCTGTCCGTCTTTTGAGCGTGGAAAATGCGCTGACGTCTCTACTCAATGCATGACTTCCATAAGTGGCGAGAGATGGGCCTCGGGGTCCCTAGCTGGCCGTTTCAAGGCCCATTCTCGGTGGATGTTGAGCTTTTTTAGAAGGCCGCTTCGTGGCGATAGAAACCTGGCTCATAATTCGAAAATTCGAAAACGGCGATCTTGAGAATATTCACTGCCAACGACCGAAAATCACGGAGATCCGACTGAATAGATCGTATTCGATATATCAAACCGGTGAGATTGTATCGATATCGATTGGGTTCATATAACACAAACATAGCCTGAAAAGTCAATTGAGTAATCTGACAGAACGGTTTTTTTGTGATAGATTTTTGATTCGTATGAGTACATATTGGCCAAGAGTAGTGAAATTGTCCCAAAATTTCTTATTAACAGCTTTTCTAACAAATATCTTAACAATTTGTTCTGAAATTATGTTCTATTGTTTTGAACCAAACGATACATCGAACCACTATCAAATATGATCCATGGTGGATAATCTCTTGAAGTGACCCCTGGTAAAAATTGGCGATAAGAGCTGCGTTTCAAAATACCATAGGAATTCTTATAGCCGACTAAAGAAGGCTACAGAAAATCATATAGCTAGCTGTAGAATGCAGAAAAAATCATACGGCCGGGCTATACGAAGCGATAAAAAAGTATGCAGCCGGGCTACAGTTCCTATCACCGGGCTTTCCACTTTATCGCCTGGCTGTTACTTTTTCGCCATTGATTATAAAAGGCTATAAGAAATTGTGTAGAAATTCGTGTGCTTTGGAAATCATTAAGTTTGATACGGAATCACCTTAATATTGACAAAACATACATTATATTTTCCTTTAATACATATTTTTTTCATTAATTAAAATGAGAATAATCCATACAGGATGTGCAAACATTTCAAAATCATGAGTTGAATAACGCTGACTCCGCCAGATTAAATATTAGAGCCTAACACAAAGCGGAGCGGCGACGCACTGGCGCCTACAAACCTAACAGGGATACTTCACGCATTGCGCAACGCGTGAAGTATCCCTGTTAGGTTTGTAGGCGCCAATGTGCGTTTCGCGCTGGCTGCCCGCCTGCCGCACCGCAGCGTGCCACGGCGCTTGAAGCAACTATTTCACACCAGAGGTATTGCACAGTATCATACGAGACTGAAGGCGCTCTAATATCTTAGTAATGGCAGGCATCCATCAAAAGTACGGAGCTTTCCTCGCAAAATAAATCAAGACACTACGGCCTAAAACGAGAGCAGTATTCCAAAAACTCACTAAGTCCTAGCATCCGTAATTAGTAACGTTTAGCATACACTTTATCGTCTGGCTGTTGCTTAGTCGCCATCGGCTATAAAAGGCTGTAAGCAATTATACAGCCGGCTACAGAAGCTATTGAAAATCTTACAGCCGGCTGTAGGTCTATGGTATTTTGGAACACAGATTCTACTGCCAATTTTTACCAGGGACTGTTTGCTTGTGTGTTATCTCTTCACGAACTTTGAAAAAATAGGTGCACTACCATGTAGGTCTTCTTTCATACAACCTCAACTTTAAGGGCTTTTTTGGACCCAGGATTGATTTGAACACCATGGTGATTATTGAGAGAAGTACCTGATTAAATTATAAAACTCCGTTACGTGCGAGAAATTGTAGATGTAGAGCCTCAGGGTGTTGCCAGCTTGTGTGTTTCAAATTAAGGGCGGCCTCTTTGTTAGTGCAGTCTTGATAATGGGTTGGCAAAAGAAAATAATCAGAACTAAGCCATAACTTGGCATATTTGGCTTCCTCTCGGTTTCTTCTCAAAAACTGACGCGGCGGGCTGATTCTTAAAATTGATAGACAAAGAGGACAAAGGGAGTATGGAGAGATCCTATTGGCTGAAATGGGTGATTTTTATAGACTAAGAGGGTAAACGATTGACTGAGGATAGGGTCATTCGCTGATTGCCGTTAGCTAATCTATTTCTACAGTCTTGCAGGCGCTAATGTACATTTCACGGCAACTGACCGACTGTACTGCGTTTGGCGCAATGCGAGAAGTATTCATGCAGTCTTGTAGGCGCTAATATGGGCGTCACGCGGACCGCACTATTCGGCGCAATGCGTGAAGTATTCCTAAAGTCTTGCAGGCGCTATTTTACGTTAAACGCCGGCTGCACTATTTTTGGCGCGATTATTGGAGCTCGCGTTAGAATAATCGTGGCATCGAATAAAAGAGCTTAAAAGGCTCATGGTGTGTTTCGATTCCGTATGAGCATTCCAACGTTATTACCTGCCTCCTTTCTCCATCGCAACCTTCAGATTCCACCAACAGGATCCCTCCATATCCTTTTTGTATTCTTTTTCTAAAGCATTGTCTATCAATTTCAACAATGCCCGCAGGGTGTGTACCTGTGCATTTTCTGCGACCCTGGAATGGAGAGAGATCTCCGACAGAACTTTTCATGTCAATGAAACGCTCAAGAAAATGTAGTCGTGGAAGGAGCTTTTTTAATTGGTCATCATTGCTCACAGTTTTCTATCGATCTACCGATCGTTTTCCATGGATTCAAATGGCAGATGAAACGATATATCGCAAAGCACGCCGCGCCGCTGGTTTGGATCGTTCAAAATGTCCTGATTATGTGTTATATTTGTCAACTCTACTCGTGACAGTGAAAGTGTCTCGGTAGGTCAAGACCCTGCCCTTTATCACAGAATAAAATCAGGGCTCGGCGGGAGAGAAAAATACGTTGGCAGTCTTTTAATAACCGTCAGAACGTCAATCATGGGATTTACATAACTCTTACGCGCACTGAGTGAATAGCGCACGTGAACCGGCCCCTATGCGGATGCAGTTATGAAAAATCACGAACAAAGGACAACTGTTTAAGCCTAACTCGTGCTATCGTTTTCATCTTCCGGACCATGATGATGCTGCGCTGGCCAGAGGCGGGTGTGCTTCCATGCAGATGCCCTTACACAGGGAGAAATTTCACCACAAAACAGTGTTCGAAACTCACCTTTGAGTTTAGGAGCCAAATTGCGCATCAAGCCCGATTTTTAGGTGCCATTGAAGATGTTTTAGGGGCCAAATTGACTTTTTGCCTATATATTTCGGTGCATTTAGTGAAAAGTTAAATGCAAGATGTTTTCGCAACAGAACTAGTAAGTAGCTGTAACTTGGGGAAGACAAACGCGCAAAGGATGAAATCGTGAAGAATAGAAAAAGCTTTCACTTGTAGTGTTGAAAATTTCGAATAATCACCCGCTATGAAAATTCAGATTTTTAGAGGGCAATTTTTAGGGGCCACGTTGGCGCAGAGCCTTCATTTTTTAGGCGCCATGGCCGTTTTTTTAAGCGCATTTGGCGCGTTGGCGCCTGTGAGTTTCGAACACTGTCACAAAAGTTTGCTTAATACGGGAAGTAAAACACAAAATAAACCTTGCCTTCGGTCGACAATTTCAAGAGAAAATTCCAGCTAGTTTCAAAGCATTTTCAACTTTTTTGCCTTCAGGGAAGCTTACGTCATCCTTGGCTTGACACCTACCTCCCTCCCCCATTCCCCATCACTTATCGTCATCTACCTCTAGACCCCCCTCCCCCCTACTTGGGTGTCATAATTTATGGACGACCCCTAATATATCCTTTAAAGACATTAATGACCTAAATTGCTGAATGTCTCTAATAAAAATAACTAACCAACTAAATATTCACTTGTTGGGAAACATTCATTAATCCGTTCTGCACGCGACCGTCAGTCTCATAAAAACAATATTAGAGGAGCAAGTTATAACATTCGCGCTCTTGAACGAGAAATTCCGTTGATTAAACGCCCACTTATCGTTTCAGAACGGTTATGGCTGAATTTAAACGATTTCGCACGACTGCATAGGAAGAATCATATTTTTAAACGGTGGTCATTCTGAATAAATGGAGTGTTTTTAACTCTCCATATTCATGAAGAAGATAACCAAGGTGTTTTACATTGCTCCTACGGTAATGTAAAATTACTTGCAATTTCCTCACTCCTTCATACAAACTGGAGTAAAATTATGCAACATTGCTAATATTGTCTTATGTGTTTACTTATCATCAGGCAAGAAATAAGAAGGGAAAAACTCTCACTTTCGATACCTCAGTTAATGGAACTTTAGCTCGTCGAGGAAGTACCGAAACGCGTTTGTCTCACGTTTGCGACGGTGGTGTACTCGAAGGTGCACACGTAATCAAGTGAACTTGGTTTGCCAAACCTTTCGTCTGAATGGACTGAAGAAAGAAATGAGCCTCTTCACGAAGCTTAAACGTCAGTTTAAGCTTTGTCGTTCAATAAATATGTAGTTTTGGAGGAAAATATCCAGGTATTAACATTTGATTTTGTCCTGTTTAGAGGTCAGATTGGTCGTATTAATGTGAAATTATGCACTTTCTACGGTCGCAAAAATAAATGTAAGAGCTTACAACGTAACCTTTGAAATACATGGATTACGTTGGAATACGTTGGAATTCAAATTCCAATTTTTTTAACTCAGAATTTCAAGAGGTGTTCCACTCGATTCCCTCCACGACTATCCCCTTTCCTACGGTTAGATACACATGACTTGAGGTGCTTGGAGGGCAAGGCGGATAAGTGCAATTTTTGAAGAAGAAAAAATTGAGATAATAATGATTTCAAGTTAAACTAGTCTAAATGCATATTCTGTGAAAAATTCGCTCCCAGATTCCAATATTCCAGCATCAAACAGTCCGTTTGAACTTTCTTTCCGCAATAAGGATCTATGTAATTTCGAAACTTCAAACACGTATTTCTCGAAATAGCAACAACTGCTCTTATGCGCTTTGTCCCTCAAACTCCTTACCTCTCCTTCAAAATCAGCTCATTCAGAATTCAAGCCCTTTCCATTTGATCTTAGTTTCTTCATATCTTTGATGAATTTTGCAAAATTTCATCGATAATCACAATGAAAACGACATAAGCTAGGAGTCGAAGTCAATTAATTAGACTTGCCCTCGTCTTTGTTTCCACTAAACAAATTTTCTTTAAATTTGTCAACATCGCGGGGAAATACTTAGGGCACAACTGCGCCAGCTCAGCTTGAAGAGCAAACACGGGTTACGCATGAAACACAGCGGTCGAATGCTCCTTTGTTTGGGGGTCTGACCTAATACCAGCTCATTTAAACTCGGCAGAGAGTCCAGATGATTTACCTCTTCTCTCAATACACACATTAGCTCCTCACATCGAGTAAGCTGGGTCATTAGAAGGACCACATTTTGTGGCATTATAAGTTCAACACTGATGCCAGAGGAGAAGGAAAAAAAATCCTTGAAACTTTTTATAGAGTCCTCACACATTGTAGAAGAGTTCAGAACTGCCGTGCCCAAGAAAAACGCCGCATAAATTTTTAGGCGTTGCCAAAATTTCCTTTGATAAAACACGAATTTCTCGGTAGAATTATGAATATTTTTCCTCTAATTTTTAAGATAATTTTGTTCGCAATTTCACCTAAAGTTCCTGAAAATGTCAAGGAAAAATATTCATAACTTTCTTTAAAAATAAACATATTACCGAAGGAAATTCGGCAACTCTCGATTGTTCATACGGTGTTCTTCCTCAGCACGGCTAAGATGCAGTAATTATATTGAAAGTTGATCCATTACATTACAAATGGTAAAACTTGATTCATCGCCGAAGAAAAATGTGTTTATCTAGTGTCACTATCATTGTACTTACGGTGACTAGAAAAATAAAAATAAAAAAATTGTGAAATCGCCTCAGTGACAATATTACCAAAAATACGCTATGAAATCTAAAACATGAAAACGGTCTTTTTTTTTTTTTTTTTTTTTTTTTTTTTTTTTTTTTTGAGATGAAGTGTCAGAATTGAGAGCTATCAGGGAGAGTTGGCGGCGTCGCTGTGGAGCATTGTGAGTTTTCTGTAATTACCTGTCTAGTTCAAAAATGCTGAGAGATATGCGTGTGTAGTTTTTGTCAGTCGTTCGAGGAAGTTCCCGTTTTCTAGTTTGTGAGATGCACTGTGGACTTTTGCTCCAAATACGTTTCAAAATACCTAAAAACGGCACAGGCAATTATCAGCTGCGAACCATCCAAAATTGGAATTCCAGAGAATGCTTTTATTAAAATAGAGTCTAACTGATGATGAGAAGTCGCATGGACTGGAAGATGAACCGTTTTCAGGAGCATCGTTTCTTCATGACGATAATGGCAATATTAAGTTAAAGATAAACGATGAATTCCTTGTGATGTCTATTAATCACAAAGGAATCGTTTTCAAAATAACAATTAATATTTCTTAATATATAAGTTTAATCTTCATTTTTACCGCTAGAAAGCTCGGAGTGAAATTTTTAGTTCATTTTACTTAGAGACAACTCACTTTTCATTGAAAAATTGAGGAAGGGAGTAAGGAAAAAAAGGACCTCCTACTTTGGAAAAAAATTAATCATTTAAACTGAAGTTCGGCGTTTCACATGCTCAAACGGGATCTGTTTATCAAAGCAAACATTAGATTTAGGAAACAGAATATACAATTCCGATGATTAATTTTCTAGATTGAACCGAGCTGAAAAAAGATATTCTGTCACACGATTAGAACCTCGAACGTGCATGCGGTTACACAAATCAAAAGTTCATCGTGACAAGCCAAATGGTTTCATCGATAACACCGAAAATTTTGGAATTTCAAAGAACATTTTATATTTGAAAATTCTAACATTCGAGGCTTATGAATACTGCAACAGTGGTATGGGTACATCCGGGCTTTTGGCTGTGCCTCCCTCTTAAATTGGTGTGAACTGACGCGCTGTCCTGTAAACTGCTTTGCTTGATTTCTCTCGGTTCAAAATCTATTAACTTCATCACACAGCATGAAAATAGAGCAGGGAAAAGGACGTACATTGATGACGGCGCAGAGATACAACTATTCGTGCTTGATGGATCTCCAAGATGTATCTGCAAAATTGAAGGCGCGAGGCGTGAACTCACAATTCTCCGCTCTATTCTGCCGATGAGATGAGGTGTTGCTCAGATTCGGGAGTGAAGTTAGAAAGCTAGGCCCGAATAAATCTCTCCTATCTTCTATTGTGTCACTCACGCACCCTTCAAAGCACCACGTTAAAAAAAAAGAAAAAAAAAAAGACAAATGGAACCAACACAATGGAAATAGAGTGATCATTACGCGCAGTGATGACGGCGCAGAGATACAACTATTTGAGCTTGATGGATGTCCATGATGTATCCGCAAAATTGAAGGCGCGAGGCGTGAACTCGAAATTCTCCGCTCTTTACTGCCCATGGAATGTCACTCAGTTCCAGGAGTGAAGTTCAAAAATAGTGTATTTTCTTCGGAAAATACACTAAAATGATGATATATTACGTCTCCTCTATCTGCGGCTATGTTGACACTCGATGTTTTTAATATTTCCCAATTTGATATGTATGATTTCTTTACAAGATGTATTAGTTGACTTATATGTAAAGCTTTTAGATGCCGGCCCAATAACTTCCCTAGAGGAGCTAGGCGGGTCAATTTGACCCGGCCTAGAATTTCCGGAGAGAAGTTGTTAACAAAAAAAAAAAACAAACAAAAAAATTCTGAAATACGATTTTGTTTTCAATTCGATGTCTGATTTTTTTGTCACGATTTATTTATATACCTATATCCAAAACTAGTATGCACCGGCATCTTACAAACCGCTGTGCACGTGTATTTAACAATGCAACAAGCCCCGGTTCTTTTTGACCAAAAAGTGATTTTTGTCGGGGGTAGGGGTACATTTCATGAATTTTTGCCTGTGCGCCGAAAGATATTTTGCTGTGTGGTATACCTACGTTGCTTTTTAAACGATCGCAAAATAGCCGGTTCTTTTCTGCGAGACTGGGTGCAAATGTCAGTGGGTTTGTTGGCGGATTGGGAGAGAGGGTCTAACGAGGCGACTAGCTTGGATGATTCAGCGCAAATCAGCACCTCACCAACACCCGTTGGCGCAGCACAGTTAGAACCCACTCCACAGAAACCCCGCATCTGCATACGGGTTTTCATCGAGGTTATGCTGATCCTGCTTAGGCCGCGAACGGTGAGCCCTGCTGATGAGACCAAGGTCGTTGACGAAAATTCTCGTCCATCATCAATCCACGTCTCCTTACAATGTTATAATTTGCAGCGTTTCAACGGGTTCGCCGTTCCGATCCCAAACACGCGACCGTAAGCTTTCGCATCGTTGTCTGATCATCGCGATCAATCGAGAATCAACTTTACACACGGGGAAAATGACTTCAAGTTGACGTCGTGAAAAATTCCTTTTGAATCACGGATACAATCGCAAATATTTTGAATGTTTGGCCCTCAAATATAGTTGGACTTATTTATTCGAAATGGAACTACGTGCAAGTGGAAAGATGGGGTGTGCTCGTTGGTGATCGGGCCATAAGAATGAATGAGAAGCATAAAGCGCCAGTGACGTCAGTGGCAACGTTCGAGACGGGGGACGCCTGGAAAATCGGTGGCGGGACTCTTTAACTCATGAGCCCTGTCCACAAGGCTCTTGTCATTTGTCCACGGCTCACGAGTTAGCGCTCAGTCCCTTTTGATTTAGTGTCAAATCCCGCTTTTCTATTTTCTCAAAAGGAACTATATCCACTTTTATATAGTTTCTTATGCAGCTACCACGAGCACATCCCATCTTTCCACTTGCACATAGTTCTTTTTAGCATAAATACGTTCAAATGACTTTAGGTTGACGTCATGAAGAATTCATCTTGAATCACGGATACAATCACAAAAATTTAGAATGTTTGGCCTTCAAATAATTCCCTCATCGACAGTCTCAGCTATGCATAAAAGCTCGCGGAGACTTTAACGCACGAGTAAAACAGTTGCTGTAAGGAAATCAAACCACGAACTGTTTGCTTGACGTTTATATCTGTCCATACATCGTCACCTTCCGGTTGAAGTGTCACAAGCGTCATGCGACGTTTCAAAATTTCCATAGTATTTTTTTGCAAGAAAATTGTACAACAAAGCTGTCCGAAAATTTCACAGAATTTTTTTTTGCTGCCGAAAAAAATTCATTTTCCAACTTTCAGAGTATCTCTCATTTGCTGAATATTTTCAAAGAATTTTGCATAAATTTTCTCTCCAAAAACAGATACTCTTCCCACTCGAGCTGGTTTCATAAAGACATTTAATTCAATATTTTTTCCCCCAGATGAACCGCGTGTGATCATCAGTGCATACATAAGTACTGGTGTTCTACATGCTCGACGCATATTTTTATTTCGATACTGGATTATTTGACAGGTGAAAGGACGTGGTCGACAACGTTTTACATAATTTCGTACCGCGGTCTCTTTTTTTTCACAATTTCGCCGCCACTGACCCGCTTAAATCGGTTCTTTATCTCTGGATGCATCCATGTTCGTGATTGAAGATGATATGACTTCGGCATCGGAAACGCATCCAATGCGCAGTTCGCCCCGTAAGAATGTGGGGTCCGAGACAATCAGAGCACTGCTTTTCAAAGGGAAAGGATGGGTCTGTGACCTTATCTGTGCTTAAATTTGGAAAGAAATTCACTAAAAGACAGATGAAATGTCAATGACATTCGGAGCGAAATTAAGTATTGCTGATGTCCACATTTTATCTCAAAATGAACCAGAAAAATCGCAAAATACACCACGTGCAGAAATCTTTACGAATTTGCTGCGAAGACGGGGGATTCAAGTAAAATTAGAAGGGTCAGAGCCAAGAAGACTATTATACAGAACTGTTGGAAAGTTTTGCTGGACGATTATCTTTATTTATGCACTCTTGACTTGCAGTACATTTTCTTTTAAAATCATCGGAGAATGTATACCTTTAAGAATGTTTAATTTAATTCAACAAAAAGTCTCTGAGGCATTCATTACATAATATGTAAACGTTGCTGATTAATAAAGTGTTTATAATTGAATAAACTTTGCAATGTTTCGATGCAGTTCAATTTCCTTGACTCTTACTTTTTCAATTTTTCAAAAAACTAGATATTGTCATTGCTGAACTTCTAAACTTCCAATCTCTCAAAAAGCGATAGAGAGCTTACCTTCTCACATCGACGGTGTAAGTCAGGAATCTTATAACTCGGTGTGCGACGTTGCAGACTTCCTGTCAAACTTTATTTTTTAAACGTCAAATCACTCAACGGAAATTCTTTAAAACTCCCGTGATTTTTCTTCTCAGTGCGAAGAAAATTCCTCACAACCTTCAAGGAGTAATGTCAATTTTTTCTCTTTTAAAAAAATAACATAGATGCGGAGATTTTCAGACACTGCAAACGAGATATGTGATTTCGGACTTACGTCGCCTATATATGTATAGAGTAAACCGGGAAACTGTTGAGCATTTTCAACTAAAAATTTCACAAATTTTCTTCTAGCTACAAGGGAAAATTCGCAAAATGTTGCACAGATATTGCATTGTCGTCGTCCATTGGGAAAAAAACACATTGGATCTAGAGTCCAGACTCTTAAAAACATCGAAAAGAAAAAGTACTCTTGATTCAATCAGAATCTAGCTTTAAATCAAGAACCAAGCCTCTTAATTTAAGCGGATTTCGTTTCGATTCAAGCAACATTCCGATTGAATCAAGAGTATTTTTTCATGTCAATGTTTTCAAGAGTCTGGACTCTAGATCCAATGCGTTTTTTTTCCAGTGCCCTGTAACAAATTGAATTATTGAAGTCCATGTTGCAATTCTGGAATGGAATTACGTTCCTTTGTTTGAAGAATGACAGATTTTCCTCAGATTCCATCGAGAGAAAATAAAAAATTCAGCCGTCGACTTGGCAATGATGCATCCTTACCGGTCGTCCGCGTTTAAAGTAGTTCCGGCAACCGCAGTGCGCGTAAACTTACGCATCGTTAAATAGAATAGCTCTAACTAATTTTCGACTTGACACCTGGATCGCACAAGTCTAAGGAGAACTGGGGCTCATGTGAAGAATCAGATCCTTCCATCGCCGCTCACTCGAACCACGAGCAATGATGCAATCCTCGAGATGGCACCGAGCAACTTCGGGCCGAATTCGGCGGCCTTGCCTTGAAAAGCATACCCTTGCAGAGTTGTAAATCATAAATGATAGGTTTGATTCTCAAGCGAGTCCGTTGGGGGTCGGCCCAATCGATGAGGTGATGAGCACCCAAATACTGGTCCACGTTTGTTGCGGTCCTAAGGTCGAACGAGCGAACGTGTTCAATGTTTATGGCGGTGGTGCAATGGAGCTGACACAAGGCTCTGTCCCATTGTGATATCGGGTCGTATATGGACCGTAATTAACGGCAAGGAACATGCATTGGACGTATTTCTGTCAAACGGAACTATGTGCTTTCAGGCATGAGCCCTGAGACCCATAAGAATATATGCATAACAGGGCTCACGTCATAATGCACATAGTTCCGTTTGCCAGAAATACGTCCCATTGATACTCCCGTGCTGAGGAAGAACGCCGTATGAACCTTCAGGCGTTGCCAAGTTTCCTCGCGAAAAACCCGAATTTACCGGGCAAATTGTGAATATTTTTCCAAAATTTTCGGACAGTTTTTTGTGCTTAATTTAATCCAAAATATCTGAAAATTCCAAGGGAAAATATGCATGAATGTCGTCAAAAATGCATGTTTTACCAAGGAAAATTTGGCAACTCTTCAATGTTCATACGGCGCCGCGTTCTTCCCTTGCACGGCAGTATGCGAGTCTAGTCTTACAACTGGATCAATCAACGAATTGTCAAGTAAGAGGTACTTACGATTTTAATCGAATGATGTTTGTTCACCAGTCTGCGGACAAAAACTATGTCCAGTGAAAAGTTTGGTTTTTTGTCGGGAAAACCCCGGCCCCCGGGCCCCGGTGCCAGGGACCCAGTATCCCTCCCTTGTGGCGGGCCTGCCTTCATGCACGGTGGGCTTGTCGATTCCCTTGACATTTTTGCAGTGGTGAATGCATAGCTGAAGTGCGCTCCAGCTAGAATTGTATATAGCAAATGGGTAATTATTATAGGAGGATTATAAATAAACAAGTGGTTAGAAATGAAAACAAAATAATATGAACTATGCAAAACGATAATCCAGGTATCGGAACTTGGCTGTTTTGAAAACGCCTTCAAATGCGGCGTGATACCTCACGCATTCCGGAGAGTTCAAATAGTTGTATCATTGCGCCGTAAGAATGTGACGGAAGATTTAAATGGAAATAGCCTCCATGCACGCTGGGCGTGTCGATTTCCCTTGACATTTTTGCAGTGGTGAATGCATAGCTGAAGTGCGCTCCAGCTAGAATTGTATTTAGCAAATGGGTGGTTTTTCTACGAGGATTATAATTAAACAAGTGGTTAGAAATGGAAACAAAATCATATGAACTATGCAAAACGATTATTCTGATAACGGAACTTGGGCTGTTTTGAAAACGCCTTCAAATGCGGAGTGATACCTCACGCATTCCGGAGAGTTCAAATAGTTGAATCATTGC
This sequence comes from Bemisia tabaci, assembly GCF_001854935.1. Classification (NCBI taxonomy): domain Eukaryota; kingdom Metazoa; phylum Arthropoda; class Insecta; order Hemiptera; family Aleyrodidae; genus Bemisia; species Bemisia tabaci. The sequence continues at coordinate 198,223 of NW_017547141.1, read as the reverse complement.
GCCGTATGAATGTGACGGAAGATTTAAATGGATATAGCCTTCATGGGCATATGTTGTTTCTAAAATGGGCTAGAAATAGTGATTTATTATTGCAACATGTATTCCATTTCATCTCTTCGTTAGTGTACTTACTTTTGGATACCTCATTTTTCATATGAAATTCGTAAGTTGAAAATGTGTAATTTGTAAATATTAAAGCCGCGAGAAATGCTTGCAAGAGCAAATGAGCATATCGACGGTGTAAGTCGGCAATCACATGACTCGGTTTACGACGTCGCAGACTTCCTGGCATACTTTATTTTTTAAATGGAAAACTACTCAACAGCAATTCATTAAAACTACCGTGATTTTTCTTCTCTGTGGGAAGAAAATTCTGCAAAAACTTAAGGGAATGATGTCAATTTGTTCTCCTTTAAAAAAATAACATATAGGCGGAGATTTTCAGACACCGCAAACGAGTTATGTGATTGCCGACTTACACCGTCGATATACACTTGAATATACGTTTTGATCTGCATGTTCGATTTTTTTGGTAGTTATGTGATTAAACGCAGACTCAAAACGATTAACGTGAGATCGTGTCTGTGCAGTTCTCATCTGCATTTGAGGTTCGAAAAATGCTCGTAAAAGTTAATTCCATCGTCTGAAAATAAACACACAACGGAATCCACGATCCTCCTCTGTGCTCAGCCGGGAAACAATTTTCTTTGAAGGAATGTTACCGTAAACACATATCCGAGCAAATTAATTATTTAGTTTTTAGTGGTCCCCAGCGGTTTTGTTTGTTTTCCTTCATTTTGCTTTCCGTATTTATTTTTCGCTATTCAAGGGCACAAGAATTCACTTTTACAAACATGCAAATGACCCTCAATCGCTTATGTATCAGTTTCTGTCGTTGCTTTGACTTTGTTCCAACATCTCTGGGTGTTGTTTGACTTTTTCTCTCTCTTTTTTTGTGTTTTTGGTTTGGCCCCAACATTCTCTTGATTTCGATGTCATTCAGTCAAAAAATTATAAGTGTAAAAAATGTTGGGTCGATTTTTATTTTTCGGTCAATTTTAAATTCAAAATTGAAGACTACATTTAATCTATTCATGCACAGGTTTTACGCTCGATTTAAGGGTTTGTCAATCGAGTCACTTTCTATCGATTTACGTCTTTACTTTTCGATCGATTCATATTAATTAAGGCAACACTGTTTTTTTTTTTTTTTTTTTTTTTTTTTTTTTTCAAATTGATTGTCGATCCATCTATAAGCCATCTATAAGAGCATACATTTTTTGGAATTCGAAGACGGTGAAGCTAATAAAACGGGTTTTCTTGTTTTTTGCATTCGCAATTTTGGCGCTTAGGTGATTTGGAAAATAATCGGTTCAATCCCCCTTGAAATCTGGCAAAACGGCAGAGCCTCTTCAACGGAAATTTGAAAGTTATGACTTTCTTCTATTTTTGTGTTTTATTGTCAGTGCGGGTTGCATACTCTAGCACCTGAAAAATAAAAAAATATTTCACAGCCTCGTGAAATTACCATTCTTTCATTTCTTTCTTACGTTTCGTGCCACCCTGATCGAATCCATACTCTTCCTTGCAACAGCGCAAAACCGTTGTTGCCAGATTGTGCTGAAAAAATCAGCAATATTCCCCTTTTGAACCCAAATCCGGAACCCCCCTTGAAATCTGGCAACACGGCAGAGCCTCTTCGTCGGAAATTTGAAAGGTGTGACTTCCTTCTATTTTTGTGTGTTTTATTGTCAGTGCGGGTTGCATACTCTAGCACCTGAAAAATAGTTTTATATTTTTTATATTTTTCTTTTTATATTTTTATTTCACAGCCTCGTGAAATTACCACTCTTTCATTTCTTTCTCACGTTCCGTGCCACCCTGATCGAATCCATACTCTTCCTTGCAATAGCGCAAAACCGTTGTTGCCAGATTGAAAAAAATCAGCAATATTCCCCATTTGAACCCAAGTCCGTAATCCCCCTTGAAATCTGGCAACACGGCAGAGCCTCTTCGTCGGAAATTTGAAAGTTGTGACTTCCTTCTATTTTTGTGTGTTTTATTGTCAGTGCGGGTTGCATACTCTAGCACCTGAAAAATATTTTTATATTTTTTTTATTTTTATATTTTTTTTATTTTTATATTTTTTTTTATTTTTATATTTTTTTTATTTTTATATTTTTTTTATTTTTATATTTTTTTTTATTTTTATATTTTTTTTATTTTTATATTTTTTTTATTTTTATATTTTTTTTATTTTTATATTTTTATTTCACAGCCTCGCGAAATTGCCTCTCCTTCGTTTCTTTCTTACGTTTCGTGCCACCCTGATCGAATCCATACTCTTCCTTGCAATAGCGCAAAACCGTTGTTGCCAGATTGAAAAAAATCAGCAATATTCCCCATTTGAACCCAAGTCCGGAACCCCCCTCGAAATCTGGCAACACGGCAGAGCCTCTTCGTGGGGAAGGGGAGGATGAGCAGCCGTCGGACGTGGACGTGGCCGCCTCGGCCGCGTCGGGGTTATTTCCTTCACGTAAGTTCAGTTTAGGCCGTATGTGAGTGTGACTGACGCGAGAGGGGCGGGGGGGGGCTAATAAGGCGAGGGGGCGCGGGGGTGGGGGCCCCCCTCAACACACTCCGAGTTGAATGGCATCGGCGCTGGCCGCGGCAGCAGAGTCGTCCGACGCCCCACGAGTGCGGACGCGAGTTGGTCGCTTCTCCCGCGTGCCCCGTCGCCACGAAGTTTCCCCGGACATTTTTCTCGCTTTTTTTTCTCAGTTTTCCGAATTTTCGCCCGGTTCTTTCGCCCCCCGCCTGAGTGCGGGCCGGTCTAGTGTCAGTGCACCGTCCTGGGATAGTGTGTGTTGTGCTGTGTGGATTTTGCCCTGTGTTGTGTTGGTTTACGCGGCCGTGCCCCAGGAAGGAATTCCATCACGAGGTAATATTCTTTAGAATTTTTTTTTATATATATATTTATTTTTTTATTTTTCGGGGGAGGGAAAAATCATCCCCGAGGGCGAGGCATGCCTCTACTCTCTCCTCACAACATCAGAGAACTCCGGGATTATTCCTGAGGGATTAGAATGTCCTGGGGTTATTCGTCAGGAGTGAGAATACTCTAAGAGTATTCGTAAGGGGTGAGAGTATTCTGTGATTCGTTCTCATGAACATTAGAAAATTCTTGGAATATTCATGAGGGGTGAGAATATTCTGAGATTATTCGTAGGGATGAATGTTCTCAGAATATTTGTAAGGGGTGAGAATATTCTGAGATTCGTTCTTACGAACATCAGAAAATTCTTAGATGATCCATGAGGGATGAGAATATTCTGAAATTATTCGTAAGAGATGAATGTTCTCTTAATTATTGTAAGAGATGAGAATATTTAGATTCGTCCCCCCGAACAGCAGAAAATTGTGGGATTATTCATGAGGGATGATAATATTTTAAGATGATTCTCAACAGATGAGGATTTTAGGAGCTCATTCGTGAGGAATGAGAGTAACCTAAAAACTTTAACAATCTGACGTTGCTAGAAAAATTTATTGTGGATATTCTGCTCGGATTGTTCTGGCAAAGTTTTCGGCGAAAACTCGACAATATTCGCAGATATTCAAAAGATACACTATCTCCTTATTTGCAAGAATCACCTGCAAGGATATTCTACCTGTCCTATTATCAGGATATCTTTTCGTGTAGGGTTTTATCTTCTGATAATTATTTTTCGAGTAATGTCTTCATGAACTGTTCGTAGATTCTGGTAATATTTTTGGTATTTTTAAAAAAATTTCTGTACCCACTTGTATCAGATTTTTATTGGTAATTCATTGGCAAAGCCAACCAGGTGTTAGTGAAATGCTATTTACGCCATTATTTGGATAATATTTAGATTATGCCGCTTATTGAGGTATTAAGTAAACATTTTGACACCAAAAAAAAGAAAAAAAAAACCTCTTAAAATATAAGTAACCAAACCAACGTTATAGTAGTCTGAAATGTGTACGTCAAATAACATCGCTTTGGGAAAATTGTTGGCAAAAGTTTTGATCTGTCAAGGTTAGGCCTTAAATGTTAGATTGAAACGTCACGATCACGTCTGCAATAAATATCTATATGAAAAAATGACATTTACACGATCGTCATCCTGGGAAATTTTTGGGTGATAAATGAAAACTATCTAACATTCTGGAATAATTTTTATATCAAGATGAAGATGAGAGAATTTACAATCCAGTCATCAAGCTGGTTCTCTCCTTCTAAATTTGATCGAATACACAAGTCGGTAGTATAAGGAAAACAAATTTGACATCTTTCAACAGAATCCAGCCGCAGCGACTTAGACCCGAGAAAAAAGAAGTGCATTAAAAGTTGAATTTCCTCTCTTTTTTTTTTTTCAAAATTTAACCCTGAAGCCACGACTTTGAGACAAACCCTGTCCAGCTCATTTTCAATGCAAAATTTTTGTTTTCAATTGCGAATTTTTGTCAGTAGAAAATTTGCGACTTACCAAGCTCAAAACTTTTTTAATTAAAAAAAATGGCCTGGTGCCTAACGGTGAATTCGGCCCATTTACGTTACTCGTGGGACCAATCAAGAGAAACAGATCCAAGCACCGAATTATCTCAAATTATATCTGTTTTGTTTAGTAACTTAGGAATCCACAGCCATCCATAGACATGAGTTCTTAACATTAGAGATTATTTTTTAGCACATACATGCTCCGGCTTTCAAATTTTCAGGGATTAAGGTCGAGTAGAATCTGTTTCTGCGAATCCTCTCGTCAGTTCCGTGAAAATTTGTCGCCACCACCGGGATTTGAACCCGGGACCAATTGGTATAGAATCAGACGCGCTAACCGCTATGCCAACTTGGCCAGCTTTTTAGATCTTTTCGATACGGAATTTTTTGAACTATCCGTTTGATTTCGTCATTTAGAAGAAAATTCGATGTTAGAAGTCTATGATGTCAGCAATGATCGAACAGTCCCCGTGCGTTTTCCAGAGCAGTGGACTTTGCGGACGAGGTGGCCGTTATTTTAATCACCCGACGAAGAGAAGCGGCCAAAATCGCAATTGCGTTGGCACTGACCGCCAGATTGATCACATTATTTTCTCATCGCGGTCAACTCCACGCCACTTCGGTCCAGTTCGATTGGCACCATTTCCGTCCTAGTTTTCCGTCTTTTTGGACAAGTGGCCGCAGGCTTCGGGGCCAAACTCTACCGATTATTCATTGCCGTGGCCGTGGGAATAGGACCTCTCTTCTTGCGGCCAAAAAAGAATGGCATATGAATAGTGGGCATTCAAAAGCTGGCGCCACCAGATGCTGCTAAAATATTGCAACTGTTCTCTCCTTTCTCGGGATACCTTAAGAACAACAATATTTAAAGTAATATTATTTAAGTAATATTATTTTAAGTAATATTATTTACGTAATATTATTTTAAATAATATTATTTTGAAATGAAAGAAGCAGTGCTGCCATTTTATTATGCCAAAGATTTGGTGGTTCCCGGAATCAATACCGATTTCCGAAAATTCCGAGAAAAATTCCGATATCGTCAAAAGTTCCGGGCAAAAATTCAAAGATACGCCCGGAATTTTATTCTCAGGATCGACAAATCCGGTCAAACAATCATCAAATCTGATCAGATAATCGATCAAACTGACGAAAAACCCTGAAATTCCGGGAAAATTCCTAGGTTTTGGAGATATTTCGCTGAAATACGGGTATCGAAGAGGGAATGAGGGGTAATAAGTGCGACACGCGTTGCGTCGGCTGGGTCACGCGCCGAAAATATTCATTCGCGAAGGTCGGGATTTTCAATTTTTTACACGTTTTTTTTTCAAAGACTCCCCCCCCCT
>NW_017547141.1:155695-192322 GCF_001854935.1 Bemisia tabaci | reverse complement strand
ACTCCTCCCCCCCCCCCCAACCCATGTAACGCACGGTAACGTTGGCTCAACCCCAGCCCCCTAAGAACGTTACATAATACTCGAACAGCCCCCTAATGAACATCTACCGAATATTTCAGTCCAGGGAGGGAGGGGTATTGTTTGCCCGCCCTCTGAAATGACGTCCCCTTATCGTGATATCACCATCGGATCGACTGTTATTAGCGGTGAGGTCGTTCTCGAAAGCCTCCCTCGGGGCCGATGGGTTCACTGATCGCGCACATCAAGCGGCCTTAGGCGGGTTTTTCTGTCCCTGCCCCCCTGCCCCCCGAGCCCCCCTGGTTTCCCGATCCTCCCTCTGGATTCCTCCGTGTTGAGGAAGTTGTTCTCCGGTCGTGTCCGCCCAGCGCCACCCCCTTCGCTCACTGCGAATTCCTGGCGACTCTCAAACTTGCAACCTCTCCAGGTATCACGAAGTTGGGGACCAGTGATGCCGCACTCACAATAACAAGACTCATGTACTGCACCTGTTCCAAACTTCATCTTGAGCAAAAGAGGGTTGTTTCTAATAAAACATGGCTCAAAAATCACGGAGAGTGTATCTGGAAAGGCTAAAATGAGGGGCCTGGAGGACAAGGCGCATAAGTGCAGTTTTTGCTATTTCGAGAAATGCGTGTTTGAAGTTTCGAAATTACATGGATTCTTATGGCGGGAAAAATTTCAAACTGACATTTTGATGCTTAAAGTTTGGAATTGGGGAGCGAATTTTTCACAGAATATGCATTAAGACTAGTTTCACTTGAAATAATTAATATCTCAATTTTTTCAAAAATTGCACTTATGTGCCTTCTCCTCCAAGCCCTTCAAATAGCGTTTCTCAAGTCTGCCAATCGGAGTTCGAGTTTACAACGAAAAGCTCTTTTTAGTTGGCTGATGAATAAGGGCGGGGGTTGGTGATGAATAAGTTCCAGGTTCGTTCGTTAATTTTAGTGCCAGACGGCAAGACGACTTCTACTTGGTTTCGACTTGATTTGCTTTTATTTCTTCATCTCTTTTTTGTCAGTTTTTCACCGAAATGCTCGGAAAACATTTCCATTCGGACGTTTACCTGAACTCAATCATGATTAAAGTTTGCAACAAGAAGCCACTATTTCCTGGTAGCTCAGCCGCAAAATCACCTATCTTCATGAGGACACTAATGGCATTCACGGTGTCAGTAGGGCAAGCCAGGGATATTTGATCATTTTTGAAAAATGCAGTGACTATAGTCGGAGGAAGAGTTCCTCCTCTCGTAATTTGTCACAAAACGCACAAATGGATTACATTTTGCTATAAAGAAGCAATATCTCTGACTCTTCTATAAAAGCTCTTCTCTGCATAGGGAAACCAATGAATGAGCCGGAAATAGTGGTTCCTTCGTTGCAAAAGGGTTCCTCCTCTCGTTATTGGTCAGAAATCGCACAAATGGATTACATTTTGCAATAAATAACCACTATCTCTGGCTCTTCTATAGAAAAGTAAGAGATAACCAATATTTATAAGAGATAACCACTCTATTTACGGCTCATTTTAGGAACAACATTTATGACATTGGTTTTCCCATGCAAAGAGGAACTTTTATATGTAAAAGCTCTTCTCTGCATAGGGATACCAATGGCATAAATTTTGTTTCTAAAATGAGCCAGAAATAGTGGTTTCTTCCACGAATGTGGTTCAAATGTGATCCAAATGAGCACCCTACTAAAATAAGAGAACTTTCCCCTCGAAGTGGCAACTGATTTCAGACGTGTCGGTCTTTGTTGTCGGGCATACGGACAAATCGACCGGCTCTGCCTCGGACGAAACGATCCCAGACGACTTTCGGCGAGAAGCTGGTAACAATGGCGGGAGCGTTCACCTACGACCCTCGAGGCGAACCAATTATCAAGGCATCCGCGGTGCTCGGCATTGATTATTTATATTGTACTTGATAATTTATCTGCTGATTCCGCGAATAAGCTTTAATAACTCAGTGGCCGATGTCCCGGGGATGTTCCGTGACGGCTCCATCGGAGCGTGCTGCGTGGAAGTCCTCCTACTCGCATTACTTATTTTATAATATACTTATCTCCATTATATCAACAGGAGGGATTCTCCTTTACGCTAGAGTCCCTTTATATTGAGAGTCAAGACAATTTGAATCCATTTCCGATTGGTTCCCGTATTTTAGGCCTCCACAGTGTCACAAACGGGAATAAATATTACATTTTCACCAATTGCAAAGATTATAATCTGGAATGGACCAGGGAATTACGGGTTCGGCAAGGAACAAACGGAATGAGAGGAGGAACGGAGAGAGGCATTTGAGAATGGGCCGATCAAAGATTACGAAAAACGTTCAATTTCTGTAATCTTTATTCCCGTTTGTGACATCCATGAGCCGAATTGTCTTGACTCTCAGTATAAAGGGACTCTACTTTACGCCAACAGGGAGCGAATTTTAGCGGCTGCTCCGCTGTTTCACTGGTAAAAAAATACATTGGATCTAGAGTCCAGACTCTTGAAAACATCGACAAGAAAATGGACTCTTGATTAAGTTAGATTCAAGCTTAAATCAAAAGGAAATCCGCTCAAATTAAGAGGCTTGGTTCTTGATTTAAGCTTATGATTGAATCATGAGTCCATTTTCTTGTCAATGTTTTCAAGAGTCTGGGCTCTATATCCAATGTGTTTTTTATTACCAGTGTTCCTCAGCCTACACCGTTTTGGCATTCTCATTTTACTCTATAAAACTACCCTGCTAAACGAAAACGACGTATGAGTAATGAAATGTTGCCACATTTCCTCCGAGAAAAGACTAATTTTTGAAGGAAATTATGAATATTTTTCCTTGCAATTTTCAGCCCTTTTAGATCAAATAACGAGCGAAATCCTCTGAAAATCGGAGGGAAATATACACAAATTTTCCTGGAAATTCGTGATTTGTCGAGGGGGTTTGGCAACGCCTGGTGGCTCACATGGTGTTCTTCCCTAGCACGACAGAGGAAGAGTCTCGATTATATGCGATGATTAAGAGCAAAAGGCATCGCGTACAATCAAGAACCGTGGATTATGCAAAACTATGTTAGGTTGCTGGGGAAGGGGGGAGCTCATGATTTAAATAAATCGTACTTATAGACACTTATTTCCGCGTATTTGGAAGGAATGTAATAATTAGTAAATCATAGATGGATCGAATAATTTCAACGAAGGGCTTGGAGGTTAAGGCGCATGAGTGCGCAGTTTTTGCTATTTCGAGAAATAAGTATTTGAAGTACCGAAATTACATGGATCCTTATGGCAGAAAGAAAGTTCAAACTGATCTTTCGATACTTAAAAAATGGATTTCCGGAGCGGATTTTTCCGAGAATATGCATCAAGACTTATTTTACTTGAAATCGTGAATGTCTCAATTTTCCCAAAAACTGCATTTATGCACCTTGTCCTTCAAACCCCTCAACTGTTCAACAAAATATGGAAATATCTTTGTGGAAGAAGTTCTTGAAGTTGGTCTAAGACATGGATTTGCATTTAACAAATGGAACGATAGGAAGGGAGGGGTCCCTCGTTGGTCCTTCCATCGCACACTGGTAAAAAAAAACCCCTCTTGGTTCAAGAGTGCAGTTTCTTGTCGCCGGATTTAAGAGTCTCTTGTTTCAATGCAAAATCCGCTTGAAACAAGAGTTCAAGACTCTCAAATCCGGCAACAAGAAACTACACTCTTAAGGCAATGCACCGCGGCATTGGTCCAAGAGGTTTTTTTTTTACCAGTGTACATAAATATATTTACGACGAGTCTTGACTGCGCGTAAGTCTACAGCGTCGACAACTACATATCCTACCAAATGAAGGCGCTCTAAACCGCCGCCGTGCTCAGCTGAACCCGTGTCTCCCATACACACCCTTTTTCGGAGTCGCGCGATTCTCGTCGAGCAGGGTAAAAGCGGCAACCATTCGTGCATCACTGTCGCGAATTGCATATTCAGTTACATGAAGGCGTTTCATATTTCCGCGTCGAGCGAAAATCGCGTATCCTCCACGGAGCTTTAATCGGCTGTGCGTGGTTCTTGCGGAGCATGGGAGTGTTTTACAACGTCGATTAGACGGCTAGGGAGTGACTCGTTAGACAGCTTGCACCTCCGTCTGGCCCACGCTCACCGGACAGCCGCCTCAACAGTCGGACCCATGGCTGAGGAAATCGACTACCGCCCCGGGCGAGAAAGCGCGGAACTCGGAACAGAACTCGAATGCAGATACGCGGTTTTGCCTCCGCGGCTGGAGAGCTTTGAGGCGGGGCTCGCTGAGACATAACTTATCTGATGCGCATGCATGCACCCAACTGACGTATGTGCAGCGATGCCGGTGCCGGGCCTTTGCGCCGTTTCGAAATTAGAAAACTTTGGTTTTCACCAGTCACCAGTTTAATTTCCCATGAGAAAAGGGCGAATGTGTTGGAGGAGTGTAGTAAAATCAGGCATCTGATCAAACGCCCAGATAGAAGGTTTTTTGATAGTTAACTTACAAAAGTGTGTATGTTTCTGACGTAAAGCTCTCTAGCTCTCAATTTTTTGAAAGTTAGAATTTATCGAATCTATGAACTTCTTTAGGCTTTCTCTCTCCAAACGCACCTAGCATATTTTACTCGTTATTTTTAAAAATTCTAGATTTTATGTCACACTTCGAATTCAAGATACTTGCGTAGTTAAGAACTAGAAATAATTGATTTAAATTTTGTGTGCTTTACAGAGAATTATATCTGCACGGAAAAAATGGTCTTGCTGATTTGACAATTAATTCTTAAATCGGTAAGACCATTTTCCCCCGTGTGATATTAGAAAAAAAAATATTTTATTTAAAATCAGCAAAGAAACAAATCGAATTTCAACCTAGTTTAGAATATTTGACTATTTGCTCTGGTGTGTGACACACTGCCTGCATGATTCCACCATTTACTTGAGACGCATGTATCTTTTCCCATTTCATACTTCAAACCGGGAACCCTCAAATTCGTTCAAACTGTCGTTTCTTCATTTTGGCACAACGTTTTTGAAAATTTTTCGCGCTAAATTATTTAAAACCACCGTTTTGCCACAAGCATCAATTGTCCCGACAAGGGTCACATTTGCACTTTTCCTTCAAAAAATCGCGTACCAGGATGTAGAAACGATCGGTTCAATTGGCATCACCGTCCGAATCAATAACGCACGGAATGACGGTGTGGACATGCCGTGTTTTGAAACATTTTTTGGTGTGGCCCTGTCCCGCAGCCCCCCCCCCCCNCTGCGGGGCTTGGACATCGTATTTAGCGCCATTAATTTCACTTACTCGACGTCTATTTTGACAGTTCACAGCCGCACCGCGCACACTCACGTACAGTTGCCAGCTTGACCGAGAGTATACAGAAATACACCACTGATTTGAGTGAATCAATGTAATAACTTACAACACTGAGGACATGCTAGGAGGCGTGTATTGCCACCCAGTAGGGAACAATCGAGATTTTCCCCTGATTAAACGCTTAGTCTGCGGTTTTTCGAGGGGAAATCTCGCAACGTTGGGCATTGTCCCGTGTGGTCCGAGCGTTTTAGTTTCACTTTCTCCGCTAGATTGAGTTGTCAATCAATTATTCCCACATCCGAAAATCCGACTCACGTATTACTTCATTCAAATTATTGTTTCCACGGTCGCCGCGGGAGTTTCATCGCTTTCCACTTGGCGGATTTCCCTCGATCGAGGAGTTCGCAGTCTGGTGACGCGTGCGATTTGGGTGCTGTCATAATGTGAACACTCACCATGCCAAAACCCAGAGAATGGTTTTCCTGAGGTAGGGTTGGAGTAAACGTTTCCAAACTAAAATGTATTTCAACAAGAGAATTTTTACAGTTTTACATATAAAACGTTATTCTAGAAACGTTATTTCGTAGAAGAAGTAGGCTACGTCAACAGAGACCCTGGCTCCGTGAGAGCTAATGTTAAAAATGTTCTTCCTTGGGTCGTTCAATCTACGTACCTATTGAAACCTACCCCGAGATTATCCTACAAATATAGAATTGGATAAAAAAAAAAACATACATTTTAAGAATTTTCAAATTGATTTTCCAGTTGGGCGGTAAATATGCGCAAAAAAAACTCTTTAAATTCCTGAAAACGTATGTATCCATTACCATTCAACCTCCCCATTACGGCGACTTGCCGCAGACGTAAACAGTACTTTTTGATGCAGTTTTTCTTCGTTGGCAAGGAAATGGCGGTGGCTTACGTTTCTGTTGACGTTAGTCTCTTTATTCTATCATAACGAGCTGTTTGTCTATCTCACCAAAAAACGCATATAATTGTGTAATTTAATACAGATATGCATCCGAAATCAGCGCTTATCCCTTCTCCATCTGTTTTGGCCCTTTGTAGCGTATTCATCCATTGCAACGTGATAATTGAAAGTCGTGGTGAATTTGTGATTAAAACATATTGTGAGAAGTTTTGGAGCACCGAAACTGAATGAGTGAGGTCAAATACCTGTGAGTCAGCTGAAACGCCAAAACTGCTCACGGTCCGTTGATTATCTCTTTTCCCGACACATGAACAAAAGTAAATTAAAGCATCGGAAATAGCTAATTATATATCCTTCAATCAAATCTTACTCCAGACCTTAAAATCACAAGAGTAACGCGTAACACATTAGCGCGAAGCGCATCTGGTGGTCCGAGGGCGGAGCCTTTTAGTATCTCAAATAGGAGAAATTCCTGCACTGAAAAAAAAGTTCGGTCATATTATGAACCGAATGTTCGGTGTTCTATATCATCCCAACTATTCGGTTTGTCAAACTGAATTTTCGGTTCGTGTAACCGAAATTCGGTACACATGACCAAACTTTGTGCGTCAGGTGACCTTACTTCGGTTGCACGATCCGAAAATCTGACTTGACAAACCGGATTAGTTGGGATGATGTGGGACACGGACACAGAACTTAGGTGCATACGATCAAAATTTTTTTCCAGGTTGTAATTTTTAAGGCCTTGTCTCCACGGGCTGTTTCACGGGATTTGTCCCAGGGAAAAAGCCCACCTACGAAGTTGGGAAAAATATTGAGTTAATCAATATTTTTCCCGGTACCAAGTATGGTCCTTTACCCCTAGGACTCACGGGGAGAGGAAGAAGAAGTGAAAACGAATTGTGCGATATTTTATTCATTACTCCATTGTTAATGTTTTTTAGTTAAAATAATGTGTCTAATTGTCAATTGAGTGCAATTATTATTTTAATCCCGGTTAAATAATCGACTTTAACTAATTTATCTTCCCGCGCAAACTAGTCGCAGGACCGTATGAGCCCCGTCCCGTGGAGACGGTAACTGGGAAAAATCCCAGAAGTTTCCTTCCTCCGATTCGAACTTGTGACAAATCCTATGAAAACGTCCCGTGGAGACAAGGCCCTACCCACAGAAAAATACACCAATTTATCGGCTAGATAGATCGGTAGTGCTAATATCTTAAGTTTCTTGCAAGGATTATACATCAAAACCAAATTCACCATTGACTCTTACGTTCGTTGAGGAAGGATCGTCCATCTCCGTTGGCGTTCCGTGGACGTGTCCCACGCTAGCGCAAGACGTCTTCAGGACGTTGCATACGTAATTTGTGAGCCGATCGAACGACGACGGGGCGTCCGGCGTTGGGAAGTTGTCAATTAACGGAACTCGTCGATAATGGAGTCGTGACTCGGGTTTGTTTTTCGCTACGAACGGGGAAATACTCCTCTTCCTAAATGGGCGACTGGAGACTCAAACGCCCGGTAGAAACGGAGCCGGAGATGCCTCCCCTGTCCGCGCCTGGTCGTCGGGCGCGCCTCCACCGAAACTTTGCGTCCTGAAGTTCCGGGAAACGGTACAATGGACCACTAGACAAGGTACGAATTTTAGCATTCTAATACATGTTTCTGAACCAAAATTTAGCGTAGAATACGATTCGCGCAACAAAAAATATTGAAACCAACTCTTAGCGAAGATATTAGCGTTTTTATTTCACATCAGTTACGAGGAATTCGAACTGGCCGCTGACAAGAAACTCAAAGCTCTATGTGAGTCAAATCGTGCACTACAACGGTTTCAGCAAGCTTCTCAATCGAGCAATGTTCATTTCCCACCATGTGTTGTTCAAACTATAAGCAATTTGCTATAGCTGAGCCAAAGCGTCAGGACTGAGGTTGCCAGATTTATATATCGCTGAGACGTTGATGATAACGTTTAGCGCGCGATGTGAATCACGTAGAGCATTGAGTTTTCATGAGCGGGTGGTTTCAATTCACGCATCAAGAATCATTAAATATCTTAGTAAGGAGTTAATTTCGGTAATTTTCGTTGTGCGTATCGTGTTTTACGTGAAATTTTGGTCAGGAAATATGTATCAGAATGCTGAAATTCGTACCTTGTCTAGTGGTCCATTGGTGAAAAGGTCTAAAAGGTGCCCCAAAAAATAACATTAAGATTTGTAATGTAAATACTGCCATGCTAAGGAGAAACGCTGTATGAACATTCGAGAGTTATCAAATTTCCCTCGGTAAACATTTATTTGTGAAAAAAGTTATGAATATTTCTCTTTGAAATCTGCAGACTTGTCAGATCAAATCAAGAAGCAAAATTCTCTTGAAATTGGAAGACAAATGTTTACAAATTTTTCCGAAAATCTGTGATTTGTCTAAGAACATTTGGAGCGTCCCAAGGCTCATACGGCGTTATTTTTTAACAAGGCATAGGACGTTGCTCATCTGACGTAAGGCCGTATCTCTAATTCCCTCCATTGGCGGATCTAGCGAATTGGCAACATTGTTTTTCTCCATTTACACCTGTGGAAATATATCGATTCTCGGAGGGGCCAGGTGCTCCGACAAGAATCGATTCTTTAACATAGGTTCAAATGGTGGGAATCCGGTGTTGCCAAATTGCTGGATCCGCCTCTGATTCCCTCATGAGCCCCAGAAAGCATAGAGTTAGACCGAGAACAGGGCTCAAGTAGAAATCGAGATACGCCCTTCGATACATTTTAGAGACCGCGCCGCGCTATCTTTCCCAGAGTGTGAAAATTACTTTCGGAAGTGAATGCTTAGATTTGCCTAATGATGAATGATAACCAAATAATTCAGCGATTGGTACATCCATCCTGACCTTATTCGCAAAAGCTCACCCAGCAAAGTGCTTTATCCGTCAATATCAGGCACATTTTCTTTGATGGCGATCCGGAATGCACCTGCGTGACAAAAGTTCAAGAACATTTGCCGGAGACTATAACGCAACGGTAGAAAAGTAAGCGCTTAAAATTCCCTCGATATCTTATTGATACTTTTTATGTTTCTCCAATGATTGAATTAATTCTAGGAAATATATAATCTCTAATAACTTTTGAGCATTCTTCATACCTCCTTAATTTCTTTTTCAAAAGAGTATGTCCAGACTTATAAACAACGGACACAGTTCCTGGAAAATGAATTGCCCGCAGCTCGTAGGAGGGCACGCGGAATTTCAGCAGCACAGTATTCCCACTTAGAGATAATTGTTTTTGAGAAGTTTCTCCCCCTTCCCTCCCCCCGTTATTGCAAAATGACGTTTAACTTAAAAGAGCTCACAGCAGGGGTCTTTCAATGTTTCTCGCTCCAATATCTGTTCCCTGACTTACTTTACAGCCCTGAAAACGCCTCCATTTTAATGCACGAAATATGCACTTTTATGGCATCACGAAATATTGACCAAAGACAGCGTTGTCGTTCTCGGAAGGAAAAACTGATTAATCGGGGGAAAACTAGAATTGAGGAATTTCTTGATATCGTTCAACAGCGGAGGAAAATGTTCTATTACGAGCAGTTTGTGAAAGGAATCTTCAGACATTAAAAAGGTGTTTATGATACTTGCGGCCGCGCAAAGGGACCATAAGTCAACGAGAGTTTCTATACATCCAGTAATTGGTTAAAGATCACCATTTAAGTCATGATTGCGTAAAAATTGAATATTTTTTTCAACAAGGCTGGTTGAGTAGTGCTATAGAGCCATGCATGACTGCAGTTAATAATATTAAACATTTTTGCGAATGAGTAACGGCTCTTTCACGAGCGTGGGTCATGATTAAATTATTCGATTTTATTTCAACTTGACGTTAGTGTTGTTCTTAGAAAAACAATCATAGTCGGTTTATAATTCATAACAGATTGAAAAAGTCCCAAAATTGATCAAATTATACAGGGTTCTGAAAATCGTCGTTCAAGACTGCCTAAAAATTGCCATAAAAATTTGCTTTGGAAGTTTTAATGTAGGGACATGCTTAAAGAGATTTCGGACGAAGGTATAAAGTAGTCGTTTGAAATATTTTTCCGTTGACAGACGGGATCTAACGCATAAAATGTAGCACCTACGGACTTTTGCAAAAACAAGAAATCCATTATTGCTGTTTTTTTCAAATATTTTGTATAAATGAGCAAAGGCTCTTTTTCCTAGGTTGTGTCACGCATCGTCGTTACCTGAACGAAGAAACGATATTACGTGTCAACATTGCAACATTTTCACTTTTAAATCGTATTTTTACTGGGAAAATGTTGTGCTGATCAGACTGAAATTTCGCCAATTCTGCTACCGATTACACGAAGAAATCCGCAACATTTTTAGCAGTAATTGCATAGTCACGACCTTGTAGAGAAATTGAATTCTTTTATTCAGTCTTACAGTTTTTGAATCGAGCCACGCTAATCTGGGAAACAATAATATATGTATGTATTGAACATCAACTATAATGAAAAAGGAATGAACTTCAGAATTATTTTGCACCTGAGAGGAATGTATTCATCTAGGCCTCTCGCATATTCTCAACACCGTTGGGTGGGAGCTTTCTGATGTGTTAGATAAGGAGAAAAATTTCCAAATAATCTCATGTGCCGTTCCACGGACGCGTAATCAGCAGGCTTGCTATGTTATTTTGCGGTCGAAGAACCGATAGCCTCGCGTGCTGCTCTTGGTTCACCTCCACCAGGGTCATTTCCACGTCGGCGTAGGAGCAGAATATAGCTGTACTTCTCTAACTCCAGGTCTTTCTTTGGCTCAGAACTCACAATCAGAGATCAGTTTAGGACTCTTGACACTACGAGCAGTTTGCACGCCTCAAGACTTTGTTTTAGTTTCTCCAATAGCCCACTTAAAAAAAAAATAATCTATTGTGTCGAATAATTTTCTTTCTTTATTTCTTTTTTGCAAAGAATTCGTATTTTGAAATGAAACGATTCCATTTCAAAAAAAAAAAAAAAATTAATCATGAAAAGTTAATCATTTGTCGTAGAGGGCGTTCAGGTGAATAGGAGGCATTCATAAGGAGATATGGGAAAAGGAAATGGTCATTTATAGGTCACACTATTTGGTTCATGTAAAAGCACCCTCGGTGCTATGAACCACACCCTTCGTTCAAACAACTAAACTTTCTCTACAGCTCGGTTTGAATTGAAAATTTTTTGAGGGTGATGATTGAGGGGCTTGGAGGACAAGGCGCATAAGTTTAATTTTTGCTATTTCGAGAAGTACGTGTTTTAAGTTTCAAGATTGCATGGAGTCCTATGGCAGAAAGGAAGTTGAAACTCACTTTAGATGATTTAAAGTTGGATTTTAGTCGTAAATTTTTCACAGAATATTCTTTCAAACTAGTTTCAGTCGAGTTCATGAATATGCCAATTTTTTAATCAGACTGCACTTCCTCCAAGCGCCTCAATTATTCAGGATTAAGGATGAGATTTCTAAAACCGAGAGCACCGTCAGATGTACCGAATACTACAGTCTATATAGAACGCCGTACCTGGGGTCTATAAGACCAAACTTTTTCATCTCTGTGTGGGGCCACTATGCTGCCATGCTAAGGAAGAGCGCCGTATGATCATTGAGAGTTGCCAAATTTACCTCGATAAAACATGTACGTATGACTACATTCATGCATATTTTTCCTCGAAATTTTCAGACACTTAGACATTTCGTCGTCTCCCGCACGAAGGAACGTAACTCCAATCCAAGGTTGCCAAATTGACTCCAACAATTAATTTATTTTACAAAAATGCAAGTGTGCAATTTATATCCAAATTTGTCTGATTTTTGCATGAAATCGGAAGAAAAATCAGTGAAATTTTCAGTTAGAAATGCCCAATACTTTTCTGGTTAAAATGCAATTTACGAAAGGAAATTTGGCAACATTGAAATGTAGTTACGTTCTTTCGTGCGGAAAACGACGATTTTTGGACATTTAGATTAAATTGCACACGAAATTGTCTAAAACTGTTGGAGAATAAGATTCGCAATTTTCCCATAGTAATTTCGGTTTCTATCGGAGGAAACTTGGCAACGGCTGAAGGCTCTTATACGGCGTTTTTCCTCAGCGTGGCAGTATGGGACTTCGCCGTTTGCCTCATACGACTGAACTTTTCGCCCGGTGATTAAATTCCAGAGCCCCGAATTTTCCGCTAATCCCAAAGAGCCGAACAAGCTCACTAAAATTGTTGAGAAACAACAGGAGCAACGAATTAGCCTAACATTCCCGTTCGGTCCCGAATCCTCCGATTGTAAGTTAAGTATTTTATGCTCGCCGGGAGAACCGTTGTGACGTAAAATTCGGATCGTGAGGTGCTTATTGGCAGGGACCCGACGTGACCGTGGGCCGTGCCCATAAACTTGAGTGCGGCGCATGCGCAGGCACCGACGTCCACCCTTGCCGAACCGAGCATCGAATCCCTCTTTTTTGCTGTATCTATTGGGGCTTTTGTCGCCCTGTTTGGCGAGCGCGGAGCTGGGAGTCCAGTTGCTCGAATGCATCGCGGAGGCAGAATGTGGCCGCTCGGCTCCGAGTCCATCCGAGTCGGAGGTTGGCGTTGCGGACTCACGTCTCGCGCGATGTCTGCGTCTGTCTCGGTGCATCCCGTCCGTCGCACAAAGGATCAAAGGGCCCAGTCAGTGGGAAAGGTTGAATACGACGTGGACATTTTAAAAGCTCATATCTCCGCTCATACGAAATCTAGGAATCCTAAGGTGGCTTTTCTCGTTTCATAGTAAAAGGTGGGTAATTGGGTATTGATGAGGGCTGTTTTGGAGGAAAACCATGGCTGAATTTCCTCGACTCTACGATTTTTGGTTTTTTTAGGGTGTACATATATTTTACGAATAAAGAATAAGGAGAGAATTAAAAAATGGGTAAACAAGGCTAAAACATTAAAAACACTAAAAGGCAGGACGTTTCGAGCTGTTACCAGCTCATTTTCAGCTGCAAAAACACATAAAAACGAGTACAAAATTGAGTCAATTTTTAGACTCACTTTTTTACTTGTTTTTATGGGTTTTTAATGTTTTATCCTTGTTTACCAATTTTTTTAATTCTCTCCTTATTCTTTATTTGTATATTCGGGCTATGTTTTTGTGCTTTGTCATTTATTTTACTGAATGCATCATGATTTGGTCTCTTCAGGTCTCTTTTCAAGTCTTTTATTGCCTAACTTACGTCTAAAAGCTCATTTTGGCGAAAACCCCCCAAATCTCTCACTTTCCGCTAAAATTATGGTCCTCAAACCCATGTTTAGGCCAGTTTTAGACCCAAAAAGAGACCGAAAATGAGCAGATCCTGATGCATTCCGGAAAATACAATCCTTCAATGAGCAAAAATCTTGGAGCTAAAAAATATCAGGGTGGACCCGAAATCAGCCCATATCAATACCCCTCCTTCACCCCTTAAATCCATGTTTAGACCAGTACAGGACTCGAAAGAAACAGAAAATGACGAACTCATGATACACACCGTAAAAAGACCTTCAATTAGCACAAAATCGTGGAGTTGAAAGAGGTCAAGGTGGGCCCAAAAACTGCCTTGATCAATACCCCTCCTTTTTTTCAAAAAGTATTACTTGAAATTCACAATGGGAGGAAATAATAACATCAAGTCGCATCATAATATCATGGCAGTTTTGGTCAAATATCGCACGTCAGAACTCTCTTAATAACCAGTTCTTCTGCGGGCTGATTGTTGAAATTGATAGACAAAGCGATAGATAAAGAAGACAAAGTGAGTATTGGAGCAACCCTATTGAGTGAAAGAGTGGTTTTTATAGACTAAGGGAGAAAATGATTGACTAACTACAGTGCCCACCGTCGATTGCCGTCAGTTAGTCTATTATACTAACCTCCTTTGTCCATTGCAACCACTCGCTTACACCAGTAGAATCCCTCCATACTCCATATCCTGTTGATGTTCTTTGTCTATAGCTGTGTCTACCAATATCAA
Organism: Bemisia tabaci; assembly: GCF_001854935.1. NCBI lineage: Eukaryota > Metazoa > Arthropoda > Insecta > Hemiptera > Aleyrodidae > Bemisia > Bemisia tabaci. The sequence goes on along the minus strand of NW_017547141.1, from coordinate 178,049 downwards.
GAATCAGCCCGCTGATCGTTGTTTATGTCGGCACGACAAGAATCTAAAATCGATTCATTCGTCGCCGTAGATAGGGCTGTATCATACGGAGTCGAAACACAACATGGGTCTTTTGAGCTCTATTATTCGATGCCGCGATTATTCCAACACGAGTTCGAATAATCGCGCCAAACACAGTTCAGCCGACGTTAAACGTATATTAGCGCCTGCAAGACTTTAGGAATACTTCACGCATTGCGCCGCACAGTACGGTCCGCGTGGAGCCCATATCAGCGCCCACAAGACAGCATGAATACTTCTCGCATTGCGCATTTACTCCATATCCTGTTGATGTTCCTTGTCTATAGCTTTGTCTACCAATATTGAGAATCAGCCCGGTGTGCGTCGCCGACCCGGCCACTCGTGCGGGATGCTGGGAAATCACGGACCGTCCTCCCGTCCTACGGGAAACAGCAGCAAGTGAGTTCCGTCCGAGACTCGAAACGTACGAGGGTGTGCGCTGAACGCGGCTCACGCTGGAGAGGACATACTGCTGGCGCCCGTAGGGTCTTGTCACACAGAACAGAAGCCGTGTCCGTCCGTCCTGCGACACCACTCACGTCATGCTGCTCAGCGAAAATCCAACATCTCGGGAACGGACGCTCAGGTTCCTGCGAGAGCGGAACATTCGCGGCAAGGAACACAATGGTGCCACTGGTTTTGTCTAGAGTACCTTCATAGACAGAGTAAGGCCATTCGTATCTTTTTACTACAGGAAAACTGTTCCGCTTTTTGACTGGTCAACGAGTTTTTAGGCTTCATGATGCTCTTAGGGCCGTATATAAACAAACAAGATGGCGACTCACCGTAGCATCGATAAGAAGATAAATTTGACAAAAATTTCAATTATACGGCAGTAACAATTTAAACTAGCATATCTACGAATAACACACGAAAAAAACACGAAAACATTGTTAAATCGCCTTTCACCTTTATCCTAGGAGGATGTAAGATGTGCATAACCTCAATCTTGCTTGCTGATAACAGCCATATTGTTTGTTTATTTACGGCCCTGAGAGCATCGTGTCAGCCTATTCGCTCGCGACCAATGAAAAACCGGAACAGAAATGGCCATACTCTGTCTATAAAGGTACTCTAGTTTTGTCTGCACATGTTACCACCGTGCGTCTCAAGTAGCGTTCGGTGTTTTAGTATCTCCTCCTGACCAGGGCCGGATTAAGGGGGTGGCCACATGGGCCGCGGCTCATGGCGGCAAATCTAGGGGGCGGCAAATTTTGAAATTTTTGTATATGTAGGTATAAGAAAAAATCGGATTTAGAAAAAAAAAATTACAAACGAGAAAAGGCTACAAAATCTCTCATTTCCTGAGAGTATAGGAATTTCTAATTTTGTCGTCTTTCAGTGATACAAGAGACAGCACCTTTAATTAGTCGAGTTAAGGGCGAAACCAAACATCCAATTTGGCCTGGAACGGCGCGACTTAGAGAGAAATGATGACGAGGACTTGAGATGAGAAAGAGTAGGAGAAGCCCTCGGCGCGGCAATCGGCATGTAACACATATTAGCGCCTACAAGACTGCACGAATACTTCACGCATTGCATCAAACACAGTGCGGTTATTGTGGTCAGCGTGAAACGGATAGCGCCTACAAGACTGCGTAAATACTTCACGCATTGCGCCAAACACGGTGCGGTCGGCGAGGCGGCGGAAGTTAAAATCATTATACCAAATTTTGTGTTTGTTCTTTCTTAATTTTTTCGTTCATTTCTTATGAATGGAAGGCCTTGTCCATTAGAGATAGGTTTGAGAAACTTAACTTTCGCGCGAAGTTCCGTGACCTTTTGCTAGTAGTGTTGCCAGGGCTTTCCCAAAAAATGTGTTCAACACGAGTAAACGCGTCTTATGCACTCCTCCCCCGCTGGCACGTTCACTTGATAGTTTTTATTGACGTTTCAAAACGAACGAGAAGGGAGCGGCAAAATGCAGGCGGCTCATGTGCGGCAAGTAGGAAAATCCGGCCCTGCTCCTGACATTGGCGGATCTAGCAATTTTGCAACACCGGATTTCCTCCATTTAAACCTATGAAAATGCATCGATTCTTGTAGAGCCCAGGTGCTCCGACAAGAATCGATTATTTAGCATGGGTTTAAATGGAGGAAATTCGGTGTTGCCAAATTGCTGGATCCGCCTCTGCCACCTGAAGGATTTTCTTCAAGAAAAAGGAGTGGTCGTAGGTGAGGAAATTTAAAGGGATAGGGTTCAGACCAGCGTAAGTATGTGGAAAACGTAATGGTCCACCAGACAAGGGATGAAGTTAAGCATTCTGATACATGTTTCCTAACCGAAATTTCACGTAAAACATGATTCGTGGACTCCTAACCAAGATGTTTATTGTTTCTTGACGCGTGAATTCAAACCTTCCGCTCATGAAAACACAATGGTCTGCGCATGTCCTTGCCGCAAACCTTACCGTGACAGTCTCTGCGATACAAAAATATGGCAATCTCAATCTTGACGCTTTGGCTCAGCTGTGGCAAATTGTTTACATTTTGAACAACAAAGGGTGGGAAATGAACAATTTTTGATGGAGAAGCCTGCCGAAACCGTTGTAGTGCGCGTTTTGATGCACGTAGAGTATTCTGTTTCTTGTGGCCGGGCAATTTAAATTCTCCGTAACCAATGTAAAATTAAAACGTAAAAATCTTAGTTATGAGTTGATTTCAGTTAGTTTTGATGCAAAAATCGTGTTCCACGTGAAATTTTTGCAAAGAACACTGGAAAAAAAGAACATATTGGATCTAGAGTCCAGACTCTTGAAAACATTGCCAAGAAAATGGACTCTGGATTCAATCAGATTTAAGCTTAAATCAAAAGGAAATCCGCTCGAATTAAGAGGCTTGGTTCTTGATTTAAGCTTAAATCTGATCGAATCAGGAGCCATCGAAAAAGTGCGCTAAAACACGGTGATTATACCATGAGTATCTTTTTTGAAAATTTGGACCCTGTAAAATGTTTTACTCGGCGTGAAGTTACCTTACTGCCTGACCGGTCAGGCAGTCAACCGTCTTAGATTTCGAAAGTCTCAAGATAACATTATTGGGAATTTCTGCCATTTTGGATTTTTGAATTTAAAAAATTTGAGTTGAGATTCAAGTTCCTCGTTAGAAAATACCCCCTGACACCATGACGGTAACAGTCAAGTTTCATACGTTAATGCGCCTTCAATTACATTGGATACTGTGCGATACTTTCGTGGTGGAATAGTACACATAGTACACAATAGTAGCGCATTGGCGCCTACAAACCTAACAGGGATACTGCATGCATTGCGCAATGAGTGAAGCATCCCTGTTAGGTTTGTAGGTGCCAATGCAACTATTCCACCACGAAAGTATCGCACAGTATCCAATGTAATTGAAGGCGCATTAACGTATGAAAATTGACTATTGCCGTCAACCACTGTTTGCCAAGTGGTAACTTCACGCCGAGTAAAACATTTTACAGGGTCCAAATTTTCAAAGAAGATACTCATGGTATAATCACCGTGTTTTAGCGTACTTTTTCGATGGCTCCTGACTCTAGAATTCAGACTCTTGAAAACATTGACAAAAAAAAATACTCTTGATTTAATCGGATTTTTGCTTGAATCAAAACGAAATCCGCTCAAATTAAGAGGCTTGGTTCTTGATTTAAGCTTAAATCTGATCCAAACAAGAGTATTTGTTCTTGTCGATGTTTTTAAGAGTCTGGACACTAGATCCAATGTGTTTTTTTTCCCAGTGAAACACGTACCAGAATGCTTAAATTCGTACCTTATCTAGTGGTCCATTGTACAACGGTGCACATAATGTAGGAACACATCAGCTAGACGAACGTATTTCTACCTACCGGAACTACGTGCATTTAAATATGAGCCCTGACATCCATAAGAATATATGCATAACAGGGCTCACGTCATAATGCACATAATTCCGTTCGGTAGAAATACGGCCAGATGATTCGATTGTGCAACCTCGTAATACGGCTGAATCTTCGCGATCACGTTGGGTAACCTGATTTGATTACCGGAAACGGGGGGGNGAAGCGGGGGGGGGGTGTCTTGCTCGTGAAAAAAGCGATCTGACGATTTTTAATCGCATAACCGAGATACTCACGAATTAGTGCGCTAACGCAAATGCGAACTGCATTAGCGCGATATGCGCCATCTCGGACTTAACCAATACGCGACGGTTACGTGCGCCCAGCCCCGCGACAAATTGGACGTATTTCTACCAAACGGAACTATGTGCATTATGACGTGAGCCCTGTTATGCATGTATTCTTATGGGTCTGAGGGCTCATGTCTTAAGGCGCATAGTTCCATTTGAAAGAAATACGTCCAATTGAAACTCTCCCGACAGCTTAACGATAGTGTTTTCGAGGTGCGAGGAGGTTGGAGATTTTGGTTTTTTACGTAACGTACTGGCAATGTTACCAGTGGCGTGGCGTGCTTTGCGATCTATCGATTGTTATGCCATTTAAACCTATGGAAAAGGATCGATAAATAGGGTGTTCGCAGCGAACACCTTAATAATCGATTCTTTACCATGCGTTTAAATGGCATAGCAATCGATATATCGCAAAACACGCCACGCCACTGAATGTTACCGATCAGCGATGTGGTGAACCGGAGTATTCAAACAGGGGTCCTTTGACCCTCTCAGGTCGGGAACTAAACTGTGGCGTTTTATTGCTTGAGAAGCACTTGAGTAAAATACTTCTTTATCAGAATGGTTTTTACAGGGACCTGAATCAACTCTTTGAACCACCTCCACTCAATCAAAACCTGGTTCACGCGTTGAAAAACAGGAACTATAAATGAGACTGCTAATATTGAATTAATAACGAAAAATTAATCACCGTGAATCTGAATTTCATAGCATAGGTTAAAAAGTTTCTTTTCACGAGAAAAATGAGATTACTTACTTTTAAAGTTCTTCATTTTCTCTCCCCGTTGTATGTTTTCAATCCCTGTCTAACAAAGAGAAAAATAAAAAAATAAGCAATTTTTATTCATGAAAGCCCGATGGGGTGTTAGGAAAATACTGTGGTGAACTTGAGCAGTTATTAGGAACCAAGCAAAAGTTTAAGTTGTACCTTTGAAAAACCTTGCAGGGAACGAGTCTAGACTTATATCCACTGGGAAATGTAAAATATGCTGATGATATAACGTTTTGGATAGCATGTGTCTGGGTGAAACTTAAATGTTAATAATTTAGTTACCCTCACAATTCATTCACTGGAAAAAAAAACACATTGGATCTAGAGTCCAGACTCTTGAAAACATTGACAAGAAAAAGGACTCTTGATTCAATCAGATTTAAGCTTAAATCAAAAGGAAATCCGCTTAAATTAGGAGGCTTGGTTCTTAATTTAAGCTTAAATCTGATTGAATCAAGAGTATTTTTTCTTGTCGATGTTTTAAAGAGTCTGGACTTTAGATCCAATGTGTTTTTGTTTCCAGTGTTTAACATCCTCGAAATGTAAAAATAACCGGGAGGGTAGCCAAACTAAAGTTAAGATCTTAGTAGGTACAATTTCAGTTTTCGAAATTTTTCGTCAGAACGATTTTTTTCCAAGTATCGTTAATTAATACTGCATTGGAGAAAGAACCTCATCACCGAAACATCTCGGTGAGAACCGGTTTTTTTGGATTTTGAAATTGGCCTCTCTTAAATGAAGACATGTCCTCGTTAACACTTAGAGGTCGCGAGGTGAAGGAAAGATTATGTGTGTTGACATGAGAGACTATGTGATGATTCCGTAGAAGCTAACAGTGCTATATTGCCGTTGACACTCTGGTGTCTGGTTTGTGTCTTGTGAGCTGTGCTTGTTGCGTGTCCACATTCCTGTCGTTGTCGCTGTTTTCCCGCGACCCGTTTTCCGGAAGTATCATCTCGTAGAGTCTTGCCGATCTCCCGTTTTCCGGTATCGTGGGAACGGCTTGAGCAGGACTCGCCTTCCATTGCAACGGATGTGCTTTTCAAGGGCCGTGCTCACAGTCGTTGCCTACATTCCCGTGGAGACTTTAACGCAAAACCAAGAAGGTAGAGATGATTCCACTCTGGAATGGGCCTGTTGCATAGACGAGATTCAGCTAACTTTAGGAAGGCATTATTAGACAGGGTTGCCGCAGTCAGGGAATACCGAGAAAACTGGGAAATGTTAGGAAATTTTAAAATGTCAGGGAAAATTGGGAAATGTCAGTGAAAATGACGAAAATGTTAGGGAAAATTTGTTAAATCACCTTTACTTGCTTTCTAGAATGGGTTTAAGTTTTTGAACGATAAATTGTGCCTTCAATTTTGACCATTTTAACCATTTTGTCTTCATGACCACCTGTCATATCTTTAAATGTCGGAGAATTACACCAAAAAGTGTCAAGGAAATCAGGGAAATGTCAGGGAATTTCATTTTCTAAATCCTGTAGCAACCCTGATTAGATCAAATCGCACAATAATCACTTTGAGCACACCAAGCATTTTTGAAGCCCAATTTCAAACACAAAGTATGCATATTTTATACGCATTACTCAATGCTGAAGCGGGCACTATTTTCTCAGCCACTGCTAATCAAGTTGTCGAGAAAGAAAAATTTAAGAAAACTTAATTTAAATAAACAACTAATCTCGCAAACTATTACTTACATATTTTTGCATTAAGGTTTTATATTAAAGATTTAGTATCAATCTCTGCTTGAAACACTACACAAGTTTAGACTACTCTATAGAGATTATAAACAATTTCCGTATAAGTCAATGGAAACCCTTGCCCGATGTCGGAACAAATTATACCAGCCTTTAAGGCGTGGTAAGTAAGGTCTCAGAACCGGAGAGCTCGGCGTTTTGTTATCACAGTTTACTGTAGTTGTACACCTCTAAAAAGCCCATCACTCCACATAAGCATTAGGGCAGTTACCCTTTAAGTGCAAGACCACATTAAATTACTCCTTAAAGTCAGGGCCCTCGATAATATTGCGTTATTTGTGTTGTGATTGGATAGCGCTCGCGCCATTACTACCCGGTATCATTGCGGTGTACTTAATATTCAGTTTTGCATTCATTGTTGGTATTTCTATGTCTGAGTTCAGATGCCACGAAGAAAAACAGGCGAATAAAAAAACCGGAGGAAATAAACAGGGAATTATGTGGTTTTACGGCGTGGCACTTATGAATAAAATATCCTGAGCGAGCATCGCGCAGGGATTGGACTCGGGCGGAACTGTTCTTTGGTTCCTCCCACCAGTGGCGTGGCGTGCTTTGCGATATATCGATCGATCGGCCATTTAAACCTATGGAAAAATATCGATAAACAGGGTGTTCGTAGCGAACACATTAAGAATCGGTTATTTACCACAGCTTCAAATGGGGAAACGTCGCTAGATCGCAAAGCGCACCACGCCACTGCCTCCCACGTGTTACAGCGCGGCATGCGAAAGAGCACAACTACATTATGAACGAGTCTTATCTTGCACATAATAGTATCCAATTCAGAGTTTATGAAGAAATTAAAGAGTGTTTTTCCCCGGGGAGAGCAACAGCATGTGCACCTTTGCACTTCTCAAAGTGCTTTTATCGATTTCTCTCGCTACAATTAAGATATTCCGCCAAAATTGACAACAGCGTGCATACAGGAGCCGAGCAGATCTTAGGTGTCACGGCTAACATAATTTTCCACTCCCTTTTTCAACCTCGGGTCGTAAAAATGGGCAGTAAAGGCTATTTATTGGAGGGAAAAATTAGCAAAATGAACGACGAGTGATCTCTCAATCAAACTAAGAGACTCCAGCGGAGGTTTAGCCACTGCGGAATGTCTACTGTCGAACGATAAATTTCATTGATTACGGGACCGTATTTTATCTTACACTCGTTTACAGCTCATACGGCTATTGAAAGATTGAATGAGTGAAAAATTGTATCAGGTTATTTTCTCAAGAGGGATAAATGCAATGAAAAAAATAATGTTGAAAGTTGTCTAGCATGTGTAATTAACCTCCGTTTGGTCATATTTTTGTGATTTTTAAACCTAAGCACTCAAAAGGTGCTCCAAATATTTTCTCTTTACGTACCAATATGTTTTCATAACAGAAAAATAATATGAGAAGACAATTATTTCTATAGTTTTCGCCGAAGCAAGTGCCTCATTTGGCATCAAGAGGGTTATGAATATAAACAGAAATACACAAAATATTCTAGCCATCCAACAAGAAAGTAAAATTTAAATATATTAAAATTGTCACCAAAGACTCTGGATGTTGGATTTTCATTTGTTGGACGTCACCCAATGACAATATTCGAATAGATACATCAAAGTTTTGTGAAAGCATAAAAAAGAACTTTTGGCTACCGTTGATATTTTTAAGATCTCTTCTTTTTTTTTGGACATATCATAATGAAAAATCACCAGGTCGACTGATTTTTCCAAAAGAAATAGTTAGATACTTATTTTTATCAGAGGTATTTAGCAACTTAGGCTATTAATATCTTTACAGCTAATATGGAAGGCGATTACAAATAATACATTCAAGTGCTGAAACTGACTATATATCGGTCTTGCCCAGCATGCATTTGCGCAAAACCGAGGATCCACCTGAACACTCAACACAAAAAAAGAAAAAGAAAAAACAAAGCATTAGTTAAACAAAGCGATTGATATGTTCAATCAAGCGCTTAAAACAATCGTTCGGTATGACGTCACTCAGCCGATAAAATGACGGGTGAAGGTGCGGCGAAAAACTCCGTCACTTGACACCTCTTAACGCTCCACCACTCACGATTAGAACGGCGGACAGGGGTACTGGGCGCCCTTTGAGAATAAAACGGCACCAGCATCAAGGGATTTGCCGATCTGGTTGGTAGCGCCATTTTGGCGTGAGCCCCAAATCGCCTAAACGCACACTCCAACCAAAGCTCACTCCGAAACGCGGACAGCGCGCTTTCGCCGAAAGCCACCCGTTTAATGTTTGATTATGATTTAAAAATGAGCCATAAACAAGAATAAAATAGCGCAGATTTGCCGACCCTTTCTAAATGCACCGATACCGGCCACTGCACCGGCAGGCTTATCAATCTCCGCTGTGAGTGTTTGTGCGAGTGTGGCTGGCCAAGCGTGGCTCCGTGCAAACATCGAACAAGGTCACTGCATCAATAAAACTTGATATCTGTGTCTGCTTTTCAGAGGTGGACTGTGCAGCGCTCTCTGCTCCGAGTGTATAAATTCGTAACTATTCCTTTGCCATTAACTTATTTCGAAACGGAGTCTTATTTATTATTGGAGCGGACAATAAGGTTATTTGTCATAAGCGCAATATCGCTCTCACCTCTGTCTTTACGCTCGGCGCGCCACGCGCGGCACCCGTCGACGCGTCGTCACCGGACGGGAGAAGACGCCGGATTTCATCGTAAATCTGCGTTTGTCAAACTGTGGTTGGTTTGCTCAACACTTAGCTCATCAATCGTTGTTGGTTATCGTTTAGAGAAGATTGGCGTTGATCCTCGAATCAGACAGTTTAAAAGAAAATCCACCTCCAAAAATTTCACAAATTATTTTCATTGCAGAAAAATGATTCGCAGGGTCAGGTCTTCATCGCCGTATTTCATCGTAAATCTACGTTTGTCAAACTGCCGTTGGTTTGTTCTACACTTTGCTCATCAATCGTTGTTTGTCGTCGTTCAGAGAAGATTGGCGATGATCCTCGAATCAGACAGTTCGAAAAAAAACCACCTCCGAAAATTTCAAAAATTATTTTAATGCAGAAAAATGATTCGCAGGGTCAGATCTTTCATTTTTTTACAAACTAAATTCAATTTTCTTCCTTCCTCAATGTGACCATCGTGATTTTCGTGCCATTCCATTCCTTTCGTGCCTTTTACTTGGAAATATCTCTTGCGCACAACAGAGGTTTGATCGTTGAAAATGATGGATAAAGCAACAAGACAAAGGAAACATGAGGAGGATGGAGCGATCTCATTGGTTGAAACTGGTATGGTTACTCTGGCTATTCTTTACTAAGGGGGAAAATAAATGGACTAGCTAAAGGGTCTCTCGTCGGTTGTCTTTAGCTCGTCTATTACCTATCTTCTTCGCCCATTGCAATTATCCGCTTCCACCAATAGGCTCCCTCCAAATCCCTTTTCTCTTCTTTGTCCAAAGCTTTATCTATCGATTTTAATAATCGGCCTGCAGCCCCATCGTAAGCGCAGGATCATCCCATGGATAGTATTTGAAGTGACAAAAAATAAATAATTAAACGCTCTAATCGGCAACGCTTCTCGAGGTTGTCATTAAGCGTGTTGTCCGGCGGACTAATAGCGCGAGCCGCAAGCGCGGCCGTCTTTGATTGGCTGGCTCGGGAGCGCGAAAAGGGGCGCAGGGACCCCCTTCCCCTCCCCCTCCTCACCTAGTCGGACCCATTATCAAGTGTCAATAACTCAGGAGGTGTCGATGACAAATAGGCCGGTGCGAGTCCCGTGTTGGGTGTTTTGTGCCTCGCGTCGAGATTGGCCAAGTTCTTCATGTGCTTTGCAGCTGCGCCCCTCAAGGTCCCCCCCCCCCCCCCCCCGGAGCACCGAGGGCCCCCGCGCACTTGTCCAACCACTGGTCCGCAAGAACTGCGGGAAAGTTTAGGGGAGGCTGGAGGTAGAGTACCTGCGGGCTGATAATTGAAATTGTCAGACAAAGATGACAAACTGGAAATGGATTTTTTGTTTAAGTACTCGCCTTCACTGTTTAGTCCTCGGTCCTGATAAGTTTAGAATGTTTCGACGAAGATCCTTCATCAGGGTCCATCTTCAGGTCGAAAAGCGAACGTACAAACGCGTACTTGTCGAGAACCCAGAGTAAATGAAAATAATACGTTGTCCTGCACTTTACTCCACGTGACGGATATCGTATACTTATTTGCAGGATAGTATCTCCAGAATAACGTAGTTATTCGCTTTGAGTGTTAAAAATTACAACCATGTGGTCCAGAAAATATATTAAAAATTTCTGTCATTTTTGTTTCAGGTAAGGAGTCTCTATAAACTGAAACAGTCATTTTGATAGTTGTGCATATTATCTCGGCTACTTTTCCGAAATAAGCAGCATGAATCGGAAATTTTTAGGTAAGTTAAGTAAGCAATAAGGAATTTTCAGGTCACGAGTCCATGAGTTGAGATACTTGTCAATGTTTTCAAGAGTCTGGACTCTAGATCCAATGTGTTTTTTTTTTCCAGTAAGCATTTCCTCCCTTAATCTATTGGCACCACCCATTTCAACCAATAAGCTCGCTCATACTCCCTTTTGTCTTCTTTGTCTATCGCTTAGTCTATCAATTTCGACAATTGGGCCGCTGCTTTCTTCCGGATAAACGCGGCGCTTTCCTCGATCACGATTGGATGGCACCTCGACGCGCGCCGCGCCGCGACGACGCGAACGCGCCTTGGTCCGGTCCACTTGCACTTGCGCGGAAAATGAAATCCCGGCTGAGGAGAGCCCCCCCCCCCCCCCNGGCAATCGGCGATGCGGCCGTTTATTACGACGGCATCGCGCTCGCTCGGCCGGAGGATCGTCTCGCTTCCCGCCGGGGCGCCGGGGAAGATCGCGCGTCGCTCCAGTTTATTCCTCTGGTCCGGGGGATCCGGCGCACACTGGGCCCATTCGATAGGAGAAGTCGGACAAAATTTGGAAACTTCAAACGCTTATAACTCCGTGTGTACAAATTTTCGAGGTTCTGAAAGTGGTTCCATTGGTTTGGTCTTTGAAACCAAAAATTAGAGATTTTAGTGTTACTATCTTGATAGCGTGCGAGTAAACCGTTGCCAAAAGAGCCATTTTGACCGTTTTGGCGCCGAAAAAACTATTTTTTCGGTGGGACGCACCACGCGTGAAGGCTTGAAATTTTTTTTGGTAACAACTGGGTATATCACCTACATTTTAAGGCAATAAAAAAAAAATGTATGTGTCCTCATTTTTTTTTAAAACCGCTAAAATCTGAAAAAAATTGAAAATTTACGATTTTCACGAATTTTTTTCGGAGTCTAAATATATTTCGATAAATTTGATTTTTTTACCCAAGAATGTGAATGCCCTGATGTACATTTGGTGAAATTTTGGTGCATTTTCATTGAAAAACGCGGGAGATATGAAATAAAACGTGAAAATACCCCAAAATTCCCCGGAAAATGGGTTTTTCGGGGCTGGAGGGGGGGTGGTTGGGGTCAGGAGGTTGAAATTGCCCAAAACCATGTTTTTAGGACCTCCTGAAGGGGTTTAGACCATTAAATTCAAAATCCGTGAGGAGGGGCATTTTGGTGCCCTTATCCTGGGATACCCTTTTCTTCTAGAATCACTCCTAAAAGTGTAAAATGTGACGAAATAAACATCAAAATATGCAAAAATTTAATGTCCGACCTTTCTAATTGAATCGATCCACTGTGCGGCGGCGGGCCGGCGAGCTCTCGCAACCGCGCTCCTCGGTGACGGATTTCTCATCAATTTAATAATGAAAACGTCTCCGCGTTTGTCTCGAGCTGTTAACGGCATATTTTTCACGCTCCGCCATGAAAACTCGGCCTTTCACGCCGCGCCGCACCATGGGCCCAACCTGTATTTTTTCGGCGCCAAGTCGAGACTTGGGGTCGTATCCCTGTGCGCTCCTTAAAATTTAACTACAGGGTCTTGCAGGGTGCAATGGAACGTTAGGAAGAAGGGAAAGATTTCGAATTTCAGTGAATGTCTCACTGAAGATTGGAAATTTCAACGAGATATTTTATTTAAGATTGGAAATTTCAGCGAAATACTCCATGGAACATTGAAAATTTCGGTGTTATATTTTATGAAACAGTGAAAATTTCGGTGAGATATTTTGTGGAAGATTGGAAATTTCAGTGAAATACTCCATGAAACAGTGAAAATTTCCGCGAAATATTTTGTGGAAGATTGGAAATTTCAGTGAAATACTCCATGAAACATTGAAAATTTCGGTGTAATATTTCATGAGACAGTGAAAATTTCGGTGAAATATTTTGTGGAAGACTGGAAATTTCAGTGAAATACTCCATGAAACAGTGAAAATTTCGGCGAAATATTTTGTGGAAGATTGGAAATTTCAGTGAAATACTCCATGAAACATTGAAAATGTCGGTGTAATATTTCATGAGACAGTGAAAATTTCGGTGAAATATTTTGTGGAAGATTGGAAATTTCAGTGAAATATTTCATGAAACGTTGAAAATTTCGGTGAAATATTTCATGGAAGGTTGGAAATTTCAGTGAAATATTTCATGAAATTTCACAAGACTGTGACATGTTCCATATTTTTCAATGGCTCGAGTATGAAACCCGCACTCAAACACACAAAAATAGAGACAAGTCACAATTTTTACATTTGCGGAAGATGAAAAGAAACCGGTATTTTTCAACATCTTTCATACATTTCTGAAATTTCATGATTTGTTCTCATGAAATTTTTCCACCCCAGTTGCATAAGAAAGTATTTATCTTGAATATCTTCTAAACGAATTCAGATGGAGAACGAATCGCACGACGAAAATTGAACGTATCAATGCCAAAAGGAACTGGGCCCCCCGCATGTCCTAAATTCTGTGGCAACCCTGGTATGAGGCATCTTACACTTTTGCACTTGGTTCTCTTTTGAAAACTCCCAACGGAGATGTGTCCCTATTGCTCAAGCGGCTCCAATTGTCCCCGGACGATAGGAAAACGGGCCCCGGTTCGGCATGACGGGCATTGACAACAAGCTCCGGGCTCACCGAAGGCGGTCCGCAATTCATTGAGCCGGGCAGAATGGCTCATGACTCGACTCTTTTCAACGAAACCAATTTTCTCCTGCATAGCGCCAATTTAAATTAACTATTTTATCCCCGAGGATCCCGTTTCAACGCGGAAGCGCCGCTCGCCCGCTCCCCCTCGCCCTCGCTGGCACATTGCCCGCCCGTCCCAAAGTTCGGCTACTTTTCTCCTCCTGCGTTTGAGTCTCCTCCTAACCCGATGCACAGTGGGCCGAAATTGCATCTTTCGGCAACCAATAGTCCACTTTTGAATAGAGCCAATTTCCCCTCGATACATTATTTATTTTTGAGGAAAGTTGTTCGTATTTTTCCTTGAATTTTTCAGATTTCACTGAATGAGTTACGGATAAAGTTCTCTGAAAAATCTGAGAACGAATATTCTTAAGTTCTCTGCAAAATTCAACTTTGCTAGGAGTACGGATGTGTCGTTAATTTTGAGGTTAGTTCGTGAAGCTTTTAGGGCCACAAAGCCGACTTGTGGATTCAATTTTCTCATGAATACTGGGCACTGGGCTCATTGTGCGAATATTAAAGTAAATACTTTTAAAGAAAACTTATGACGCAATATTACGTTTTAAGTTTTTTCACCAAAACTTTACTCAGAAAATGATGTATGCAACGGGGTAATTGAAAAAAAGTTGAATGTCTCTGGGAGTGACCGCAATGAATGATTCGTAAAAAGATGGATCCAGGAAATCTTTAAAATTCTACAAAAACCGTTGATTCGTATGGTTTCTAAGTGACTATGTTGTATCTAAGGAGATTCTGAAAAATCATAATATTCTGTCCACGTAAGCTCATGGAGTATCCTAGCAGAGGAAAAACTAGGTAGCAGTTTTTTTAAGATTTTCACTGACATTTTCCTCGAAATTTGAGCGAAATTATTTAAAAATTCCACTGAGAAACCTCGAATTTTAGAGTGATTAACGGACTGAAAGCATCGTATAGCGTTCTAAAGTCCTGACCATTTTATTTCTGAGCCCGATAACTTGTGTTCACAGCGTGTCACATAGTTTCTATCCTGAGCGAAAAAGCCGAAATTTGATCGGATACCGGCACTGGTGGAACCGTTACCAGCTTAGGCTCCATTATTGCTACTCTGTCGAGGAAGAACGCCGTATTAGCATCCAAACATTGCCACATTGCTCCCCATAAAAGTTGAATTTTGCAGAGAACTCAAGAATATTTGTTCTCAAATTGTTTAGAGAATTTCATCCGCACCTCATTCAGTGTATTCTGAAAACTTCGCGGGAAAAATACAAACAACTCTCCTGAAAAATAAGTAATTTATCGAACGAAAATTGGCTGCATTTGAATGCTTTTACGGCATTCTTCCTCGGCCTGGCAGATTACTGCCGCGCTAAGTAAAAACGCCGTATGAACTTTTAGGCGTTGCCAAATTTCCCTTGATAGAACACGAATTTGCTGGTAAATTTATTAATATTTTCCTCCCAATTTTTAGATAATTTTGTTTGTAAGTTTAAGTAAGGCTCCTGAAAATTTCAAGGAAGAATATTCATAACATGCTTATGGTTAACATGGTTAACATTCATGGTAGGGGACGCCCAGTGAGAGGTTGGCGACAGGGGGTGTTAAATGAGATAAGAGATTGTCAACTCCCTGATGACCTGTGGGAAGACCGAGCTTTGTGGCGATTAGGCGTCGCACAGCGCCAAAGAGCGCTATAAAAGCGACATATATATATATATATATATATATATATATATATATATATATATATATATATATATATAAAACATATAAAATTAACTAACTAACTAACTCCTCAAATATAAACTTTTTATCGAAGGGAATTTGGCAACTATGGAATGTTTATACGGTGTTCTTCCTTAGAACAGCAGATTAGGTGGTCGGACAAGAGGAAGCTTCTTCGGGGACTGTAAATTCGTCTGTTATCGCATACCGAGAAAGATGAGGTGTAAATCACTCGCGACGTCCCGGCTGGAGCTTCTGAAAAGCACCTTCACATGTCCGGTTTTCATGATGCATGCCTACGTTGTTTTGATCCTAAACGAACCTTGGGCTCACCATTTGCATCACAGTTATTTCTTTCCTGGTGTCCCGATGCCGGTGTTTTCGATGACTCCCATGCAGAGATCTGCACAGCTGTGGGTCACGAAGTCTAACCAATGAAGCTATAACAATATGCGCATCACTTGTGATGCAATGATGACATATGGTATGACGAATTCACATATTTATCTGGTATGGCGAAGATCTCTGAGCTTTTTGCATGGTAGACAATGTAATATATAACATGGTAAAGGATATAAAGGGTTATCCAAGCACCACTAGCCATAACTTTAGTTCTAATTATGATATCGATTTGCGGTTTAAGACTTTTTTCCTCATATTGAGGGGGAAAATTTTATAGGTACTCTCCAGTTTTTGATCCCCTCGGTGGGAGGAGGGGCGGGAGGCGACTCAAAAATTTCAAATGGCCACCCCCCTCATGGCCTGTGGTGCGTGACTTTTGGATAACCCTGTATCAACCGCGCTAAAAGCAAAAAAATCTTTAACTCGGTTGATGTATTTTACCATGTCTGAATAGCTTAGCCGGCTGGCATTAAAATGTAATTGATAACCTGAGGAAGATCGTAAGTACCATTGATGAGCTATGTTGAGTAAATTCTGGCTATAAATTCGTCGATATTGACATTGCAAACCTCTGGTGAGGAGCGAATGAGAATGTACTCTCATCTCATATTACAGTAAAAATTAACACAATTGTTTTTGGGGACGTATTATATGGTTATCTTTATCGAATCTTGTGATTCTCACGTGCTCATCATTTCGTTACGTTCTCAGTCGTACTGCAATAGATTTACATAAATCATAAAGAAATCATAAGCGACTTTTTGAAATAAAAGCAAATTCACTTTCATTTCAGTTCGTCAATCTCCCCCCGCCAATACATCGCTCTCGCGCACAATTTTAAAAAAAAACTAAAAACATCAGCTTGCAAATCTTATAATGTAAAATGCTGCAAAGTCGCTGACTCATTTTCGCCATAATTGGACTACATTTTGCAATTTGGAACTTTAAATTCTAGCCCGGTTTAAAAACAACGTATGTGCCATTAGTTTCCCTATGCACATAAGTGTTTTTCTAGAGGAGCCAGACTTTATAGTTCCTACTTGCAAAATGCAGTCCAATTGTCAATTAGAGGTGGCATTGTTTCTGAAACATCGAAATGCCATATGATTTTCAAATAATAATTTTAAAGTGCGTCACTGCTTCCGTCTCCTTCTTGTGTGATGAAAGCGAGCGATGACGTCATTCTATTTTCAATAAATTAGAGGCTGTGACCGCACGTGGTTACATCAAATGACAGGTAGCCGGCTGTAGTTTTCTCAATAAAATTCCGAGGTATATGGTCACTCGATACTGCAGTCGTGCAACTAACGGCCTTATCCAAGTTTATGGTCCTGATCAGTGGTGAGGCATGATAATCGACCATCGATTCTTCTCATTTGAAGCTGTGGTTAAAAATCGATTGTTAAGGTGTTCGTTGCAAACACCCTGTTTATCGATCCTTTTCCATAGGTTTAAATGACAGATTAATCGATATATCGCAAAGCACGCTGCGGCGCTAGTCCTGATACAAAGTAAACGCACGTGCAGGAACTGAGAAGTCAAGAATCGAGTTTAAGAAGAAGAAGTAACGACCAGATTCCTTTAATTCTGAGTGAATTTTTGCTTGCTGATAAAATGCGTTGAATAGGTTTTCTCCGGAATTTTTGCGTTCTACTTTCGCGGGGACTTCATCAATCGTAGCGCACAACGAAAGAGTACATTCTTTCGGTTTCACACTGGTAAAACAATATCAAAAGATTCTGCCAAGAATTTTTAACGTTCAACCTGAATTTTGTGAAACAAAGAGAAAAATGCCGGGATACAAAATAGCACGGATTAAGCAGATGCTTTCTTGATTATAAAGATGAAATTACTGGCAGCGGAGGAATGTTAATTAATCATTTCACGTTAAGCATCTTCTTCTGCAGTGCAGGTAAGCTGCCTTCTCTTTCAATGCATTGAGCAGGTTTTTTAGAGGAATTCTTGTTTTGTGTTTTCTCAGATACTTTATGCATTGTTTCCAAAATTCAGAGCTACTCTCCTAATAATATTGATGTTGAGGAAATAAAAATTACTAATTGATTCGAATTAAGACAATATAGTGAAACGCACATTGAACTGTGAGAATTAATTCCTGACAGCTTCACGGTCCAGCAGTCGTTATGCGTTCCGCGACACACAGCAAAGATAAATAAACTACAAACCCCAAAAACAGGAAGGAACATTTTAAAATATAGTTTATTCTTCCCACGGAAAATACACTAAAAAAGTGTCAAACAATACTAAAAGTTTGCAAACCATATACTATGGTTTTTGGATGGCGCGGCTCAAGCTCAACTTCATATCCTCACGCGCAAAAACATTTGTGAAACTCCAAATTTTGGTGCAATGCATTTTCACATTGATTTTGTTGTTTTATGACTGCATTGATGATTAAGTTAGAACACATAAAAATCTAATCTTTGAAGATAAAAAAGACAAATAACTGAACAAAAGTATGTCAATTACACTGATAAAATGATTAAATTAATTATCTTTGTCTTTGATATAAAAAATTTATATGAAGATAGTTATCAATCAACCAAAGGTTAAAAATTAATTAAAATTAAATTTTTAAAAAATATCGCATTTGCAAGAAGGAACCACGGGCCTTCCAATGTCGCTAAGATCGTGCAACTTTCTTCCCCTTGAAAATATTAACTGATCACCTAAATGAGTTTTTTCTTTATTCCTAAAAAAACTATGAATTTAAGCCGGAAATCATCTTTGAAAACTTATTTTTTGTATGATTTCAGTAACTTCATCACAAAAACTGTAAGTTGCACAATCCTAGCGACAACTGTATGCTCAGTCCTTTTTGCAAAATGCAATCCAAGTCTGTGATAGTTTCTAGTTTTTTATCGAAGTGATTTTTTTACTTTGTTTATAATTTAAATATATCTGCTCTCGCAACGTTTAGTGAGTACAACAGAAAACAGTGAGTGAAAACAAAAAAGGTAATTAAATCGAATGAAAATCGATGGCTAATAATGGCACAAGATAAGAGTACTCTAGGTGGTGCTGATTGGTTCACGCTAGGACTTACCGAGTGCAGATTGGCTCACGCCAGGACTTACCGAGTGCGCATTAGTGGTCAATAAATGCACGGTACAAGACCGATAAAAGTAAAAGTGACGTCGACGTACACGTACAAAATGACGTGGAACAATGTCATTGGAGTAATAACCCGATGGTAATGACAGGATCAATAGCAAATTATGCTGTCAGTAATGATGCAAGATGAAGGAGTTACTGGTGAATGGAAACTGGAAAAACTCGACGCACAAATAAGTGCCGGTAATTACAGCGGGAGATCGGGGACAGGCATCAAGGCTTTTCGGGACATCATCGATCGGAAATGGGTGGTTAGGACTCCTACCCACCATTTTATTTATTTAAGACGGATTGGAGTCAATGTAGAACGAAATATTGTCACGTTCGATATCGTCCTTGTGGGGTGGGCCTCCATTCTTTGTACTGCATCTCCCTCTCCCTGAGAGCTTTTAGAATGGATTGGAAGGGCTTGTAAAAAAATTAATTGACACTATGCAACTATTAGGCACTTCGAATGGTAATGATGACTTAAACTAAACAATTTTTTATTTTTTGCTGTTTGGTGAAAAATTGGTAGATGTGTGCAAAATGAACACTGGGAAAAAAAAGTCGCTTGGATCTGGAGTCCAGACTCTCATAAACATTGACAAGAAAAAGTACTCTTGATTCAATCGGATTTTTGCTTAAATCGAGAACCAAGCCTCTTTAGTTAAGCGGATTTCTTTTTGTTTCAAGCAAAAATCCGATTGATTCAAGGGTATTTTTTCTTGTCATTGTTTTCAAGAGTCTGGACTCTAGATCCAAGCGACTTTTTTCTTCAGTAAAAAAAAAAAAAAAAAAAAAAAAAAAAAAAAAAAAACCTAGGAGTAACGGAATCGATAAAAAATGGGTCAGTTGCGTTGGTTACCGCGACTCGTGTTTTGATGCTGAATTCTTGTAGATTAGCTAGAACTAGTAAGATCAGTCCAAACAGCAACTTTCCACTTTCAACATTACCCGAGATATCGCGCTTTTTTTTCGATAGATGATACATCCGTTTATCTCGCCCGTGCGAACTAGTGCGGGACTCATCAAAAAATCTTAACTGAAACATTTCAGCCATGAAAGCACAGCCACAAGAGAATCTGGCCCATCGATTTTGAAAGCCACGATATTTGTCCCCGGCGGAAAATCCGTTACCCCGCGGTGGCATCGCGGAAAGTCACCAGTGGCGTGCCGTGCTTTGCGATTTATCGATTGTTATGTCATTTAAACCTATGGAAAAGGATCGATAAACAGGGCGCTCGCAGCGAACACCTTAATAATCGATTCTTTACCATAGGTTTAAATAGCAGAACAATCGATACATCGCAATTCACGCCACGCCGCGGAAAGTCACGAGCCGCTTTTCCCGGATGTAGAAAACTAGCTTTTGTGAACGGAGACCGGCAGAGGTCGATCTCATTCATAAAAACGGTATGCTAATGAAGCGGAGTGTCTGTGAATGAGCCCATCGTAGAGACGAGAGTTGGACTTGAGAAAAAAAGAAGAAAGTGACGAGGAGAAATAGTTTTGGGACAGGGGACAGGAGGCGGCGGGCTCAGGAAAAAATGAGTCATTGGAAAAGCGTCCGACAGAAGTGAGCTGAGTTTATAATAATAAAACGCTCGGCCGTGTTGTCTAATTTTAGACGGGCACTCGCGGCGCCGGTCAAATCGCAAATGCACGATAGTGAAATATCATAAAATTTAAACGTAGTATCTCTGCCTTCCACAGGAAAAACCCCGTAACTCCGATCAAGACTTCGCATTTTTCGTCCAAACATACTGCCGTATTACGATAAAACCAGATCACTATAATGCATCGTTTTATAAATTTGAATTCTCAATAGTATGCCACAATCATTTTAGAATTAAAAAGGATACACGATCAATAAAAAGCTGCCGAAATCTAGAATAGAGTTACTGCGTTTTTGCTGAGGATGATGGCTGTCTAAACATAGAAATCTAATCACAGGAAAGTTTTAATGTGATAATTGATCCTGAGCCAGTCTGAAGTGACTCTGAGAGTTCTTTGCCTCACGATTGAAATATCAGCTTCAATTTATTGTAGGATAGTCCAAGAAAATTACGGAGGAATAAGTGTCATAATTCGAACCCCACGCTATTTTTAAACAAGATCGCGTTATTAATACCTGCGGTTCGCAAAAACAGTCTATTTATACAACGCAAATCCAAAAGAATGTCAACAAATAAAATGTGCATTCTATAAACATTGTTCAGTGACGCCACAATTTAATAATACCTCTTTTTGCTCGGAAAATTTGAACGAATGAAATCTTTTCGTTGTATAATGATAATATTGGCATTTGAAAAAAATCCTAAGAGTGTAGTCTCATGAGCATACAGGTACCCCTGGATTTTTTAAAAACATTTTTAATGGAATAAAAGAAATGTCCATGGATAGAAAGTACACAGTCCTTTCCCAATATGCACTATTCTTTTGTGTGAATTGATAGCGGCTCATATTTCAGTCCCTCAGTTTTATTCATAATCTGTTCTAAAGACAACAGCATGCGTGAAGCTTTCAGAGCTTTTCTTGTTGAAGTATAAACAGCATAAGTCTGCCGGGTTGATAGTAAATTCAGAGTGACCCGATCTATTCACGTTATTTTATATCTTAAATGAACGTAAGACAAATTCAGAATTTTGTGAGCGGAAAAAATGTATGTTTTACAGGCTCTTCCGTATAGCTAAGAAATCACAAAGTAAAAACCTCATCAATAACTAACGTCTGACGTTTTCCTCAGTTAAACTTTTTTTTTTTATCAAAAAATCCATTACGAATTCGTATGTAATGGGTTGAAAAAACAAGCGATGATCACGAGATTAAGGACAAAAAAAAATAATTCAATTATGATACCTGCTGTTAATTGAAAAATGCAAATTTTATTAATAATTCCCCTCAAAGAGTGATCTGAACCAGCAATCGGACTTATTCTAACTATTAGGAACTATGTGCGTAGGTTTTGTGTGCAACATAGTTCCTTTTAGAATAAATATGTCCAACTGTAAGACCGCTTGGACCCCGGAAACTCCAATGAGCCTCTAGACAGGGTAAGAACTGGAGGCTCTAAGCACATGAATCTGCATAAGAATTTCGCGTAGAATTCAATGGTACAAACGGGAATTCATGAAACCAACTAATAAGCGAGATATTTGCGTAAATAGACTGCGCATTTTTGTAAATCCCGCTCGCCTAATATACGAATGACGTCACATTTGTAGCCAATAGGATTGTCGCAGCGCTGCGCAGCGCCGACTGAGCATCGGCCATCGAAAACGTCCAACGCT